>JANZLD010000237.1:77701751-77720719 GCA_026413575.1 Erythroxylum carthagenense
CCTTGCCCTTCCTTTTCCTAGAATAAGTGACTATGGGTTTAGGACCCATAGTGCTGTCTGGGTTCGTAGCACTATCACATTCACAATTTCCAGCACTAACACACCGAAACTAAAGGCATTAGATTTTGTAGAAAAGATGCCTTCCACATACTCAGAAGGCTTAAAACCACTGCATTTATAGCAACATGTATTGTAACTGATTAGTATATGAGCTCCACATGTATCTACATTCTAAGTATATGGCGATAAGGCATGATGTTGTAGCATTTGGGTTCATGTTTTCATAAAGCAATATATTGCTAACTTTCAAATATCTGTGAATTATTCTTAATCTCTGAGTACTTGTGGAGGTAAAGTAGTCCTTAGCTTAAATTTAAACATCTAAACCTCCACTTAGTTTAATCTTAATATTTGGAAACAAGATTGACTAAATTGGAGCCTATCCTTTTAAAATGAAAAACATCCTCCATTTGTTAACTTTATGAGGCTCCATTTCCATTATCCCCTAAAAATTTCTTCTTTTTTTTTCCCGTGGGTGGGTATGCATCGAGTAGAATCCTTGCATGCCTTTTAATTTTATTCTTAATATGCTGTATGTTTATATACACATGTTCTGTTTCCTCTTAATTCTTGCAATTCCGCTAAATGGAATCATTGATCCTTCCTTAGAAATGTGGGATAATGATATTTGTATTAGTTAATCATTTCAATTTCAAAGACAAATAAGACACGCTTGCATTTGTCTTGTTATGTATTCAATCAACTCAAGTAGTTTCCAATGTATTGAGTTCAAAATTAGCATTGCTTTGATTCATCATTTTGAGCCATCTCTTTGTCATATGTCTTGTTGTATGTTCCATCTTCTTGCCATCTCATTTCTCAAATTAGGTTGAAGAAGAAAAGGATAAAACTTTCGGTTCAACTTGAGGACGTGTGCTTTTCTCTTGCGAAGTCTCTTACTTGGTTAGCAGTAAATTGAATGGAAAAGCAGGGTATTAAGGAGAAGAAGACGAAGAAGAAGGAGATGGGCAGCCCTGAAAGAAACAATTCTAAATCTCTCTCTTCACGGCAGAGGGTTTTTGTAGCAAACCATGTGGGAGTGTACACAGACAATGCTTCACTTCTGATTGGTAGAATCCTTGAAAAGGGCATATCAGATGACCTCCAAAAGAAACCTTCAAACCCTACTCCACCGCCTAAACTCTCTGTTTTACCTTTTCCAGTTGCTCGCCACCGATCACATGGACCGGTAAGCCTTAGTTTCAGTCTCAAGCTTGCATCTTTCTTTCAGGCCTTCTATGAAATTCAGAATCTCTCTTTCTGTGTTCGAGCCTTAAGTTAGCTGTTTCAATGCTAGGAAAATAAATGAAAGAGAGTTAATTGATGCAGAACAGATGTGATATGAACCCACTGATGACACTTCATCTGGTTTTATACGTAATTGGAGAGTAAAATGTATGTGTTGATGAACTTACTTACATGATTTTGGGTTCGATTTTTGCAGCATTGGGATCCAATGAGCAATAGAATGGGTGGTGATGCTTCTAATGAGGATGATCGGGATAACGTAGAATATGATGATCGTACTAACTTTGACCAAATATCTGTATTTGCAAACCCAGTTCCGAGGAAGCATAAAAAGGGTTTGGACCTAAGCAAATGGAAGGAGTTAGTTCCAAGTGAGAAGACTTGTAAGGGGGAAGAAGATAGGTTACATCTTAAGGATATTAATAAACAGAAGAAGAAAGACATACAATATCATTGTTCTCCAACAAACCAGGTTTCAATGGAAGTGGACTTTAAAACGACATTAAGTTCTGTTGTACCACCCTCTGAAAAAAAGGAGGTTGTGTCAAATGATATTGATGTGCAATCTCAAAAGTCAACAATTGACATGGAAATAGATAACTCGCATCAGCTATTAGAGATTACTGAAGATATCAACTCTAAGAAGATATCAAGCACTGATGCTTCTGAAGTGCTTGAAGAAATGGACAAAATGGATTCTAAATTGTGGTCTTCTAAGAAGATCTCAAGAGATGCTGCTTCAGAAGTGCTTGAAGAAGTGGACAAAATGGATTCTGAATTGTGGGAGATGCGAAAGAAACAAGAACAAAGAACTTCTGATATGGCTTCTGCCCCTAGATTTAATGGTTTTGGCAATGAACAACGATTTATGTCTCTTGAAAGTGAAATTGATGCTGAAAACCGAGCCCGTTTGCAGAGCATGTCATCTGAAGAAATTGCAGAAGCTCAAGCTGAGATAGCTGAGAAGTTGAACCCTGCATTGCTGAAGTTATTAACAAAACGATGTCGACAAAAATCAAAGCAGCAAAATCTTTCAAGGTCAGATGGGATTAACACTGGTGAAATGACTAGTGTTCTTAGGGTCAAGGATTTTGAGAAAGAGTCTGATGTTTCTGTACATCCTAATGGTGATACTTCTGGCACAATGACTGGTACATTAAATGATGTGAAAAGTGGACTGGATAATAGAGCTGTCCAGTCTCCAGTTCAAGGCAAGGACAGTTTGTGGAATAATTGGACTGAGAGAGTTGAGGCTGTTAGGGGATTAAGGTTTTCTTTGGAGGGCAATATTATTGAAGCTGAATCTAAGCCTGGTAAGAATAGACTTGTTGTTGTTACTAGTTTCCATGTTCTTCACAGCCTGCATTTTACTTTCTTTCACGGCAACCTTTTCCATACGTTTATTATTTTATATCTAAAATTAATTCAGATTTATCTTTTGTGAATTTGAGGAGCAAATAAATAGCTCATTTCAGTGGTTATGTTTCCTCTTGAATCACAAAACAAGAACTTTTATGTACGTGCTGAGTGAGGTAATGCTGATAGCACAAGGAATTTGTGATACACTTGCTGGACATTGTAAAATCCCACATTATCTCTTCTCTCTAATTATGTGTGTGTGATTTTGTGTTTATTTGCTAATGGTTTGGTCAGAAACAAATTTGTTTTCATTTCAAGGTAGAATAGAAGTCCTTCCTTCTTCTTTCCTAATATCTCCTACCATTTTGGTCCTTTTGTCAAAATTTCCCCTAAAGTTGAGTGAAAGCCCTGGGTTTTCTCGCACACATTTCAACTGCATCCCACTGTTCAGATAATTGGTGCTTGTTTCTACAAAAATCGTGTCATTTAATAGACATATGCATCAATATAAAAAAGTGTAACTATTTTTCATGTTGAAGGTAATTTATCCATTGACGATAGGCTTAAGACTGGAAGTGTTGCTGAACGTGATATTTTACGTAATGAGGGGGACCCTGGTGCTTCTGGTGCTTCTGGTTACACTATCAAAGAAGCTATAGATCTCACTAGAAGTGTGGTCAGTACAGTTCTTACCTCCTTCCTTTGACTTTGAATTAAATAAATTAATTTTTCTTTCCTGCTTCTCTAAGATAATAACTGTTTTTACTATGCTCAATTCATTTTTCTTTCAGATTCCTGGACAAAGAGCCCTTGCATTGTATTTACTTGCTTCTGTTCTTGACAAGGCTATGCATGGTATTCACCAAAATCAAGTTGGGTGTACCATGCAAAAGGCTATTCAAATTGACAAATCAGTTGATTGGGAGGCTATATGGGCTTTTGCACTTGGCCCTGAACCTGATCTTGGTTTATGCTTGAGGTATCTTAATGCTCATAATGTTGATTGTCCTTTCAATTTAACCATGAATTGATCAGCTGTTTACTACGTGATGCTCATCTTTTGTTTCTTTGGTCTCCAAGTTCCTACGTAAATATAATTAATGTTTCTTTGATTTTTAGGATGTGCCTTGATGATAACCACAATTCAGTAGTTTTAGCTTGTGCAAAAGTTATCCAGTGTGCTCTGAGCTTTAATTTTAATGAGAGTTTCTTTGAAAGCTTTGAGGTAAAGTTGTCTAACTGACTTTTAACCCTTACTTTTGACTTAACCTTACTTGTCCTTGACTTGGTGGTTATATCTTGTATTGTATCCAGAATATAACAACTTGCGAGAAGGATATCTTCACTGCCCCTGTATTTAGAAGCAAGCCTGGGATTGATCCAGGTTTTCTCCATGGTGGTTTTTGGAAGTACAGTGCAAAACCATCTAATATCCTGACTTTCAGTGATGATGTGATTGCTGATGAGACAGAAAGAAGTCCAACAATTCAGGATGACGTTGTTGTTGCTAGTCAAGATTTTGCTGCAGGTTTGGTCAGAATGGGTATCCTTCCAAGGTTGCGGTATTTATTGGAGGTAAGCACTATGTCAGTCTTATACCTGCCGTACTTAATATGCCTGAAAGAGATGCTTAATGATATCCAGCGCAAGTGCTGAAAATTATGGAAAGTGTGAAATAAGGCTTTTTTACAGTTTCCTGTATTAAAATGTAGAATCTTTTCATCTTCCACAATTAAGAATATATAGTGGTTTGTTTAGAACTGACTCATGTTTGTAGATGCTATCCTCGTGAAAAGAGATTTCAATGTATGGTAATTTGGTTTTCTATTTTACTAGTGTTATGTATGATATGATTGAAAGAAGTTGGCCTGTGTGCTTTCTGCTTTTAAGAGTATTAATCTTGAACAAGCCTTACTCTGTGATTTCAGGGTGGATCTTCAACATCTTTGGAAGAGTGCATTATCTCTGTTCTTATAGCAATAGCTAGGCATTCCCCAACTTGTACTGATGCAATTATGAAGTGCCAAGGGTTGCTCCCTGCAATTGTTCGTCAATTTACAGAAGACCGCAATGATATCAATCCCTTGAAAATAAAATCTGTACGACTTTTGAAGGTAAATTTTATCAAGTCTTTTTGGGAAATCATCAATGATACTTATTCCTATAGATTATTGACTTTTTAAATTCTTGTTCTCTTCAAAGTTTCATTGATTATCTATGGTGACATGAACAGGTGTTGGCCCAAACTGATAAGAAAATTTGCATTGAACTTATAAAGGATGGATCTTTTCAAGCAATGACAAGGCATTTGTATCAAGGCACTTATCCCCTTGACCACTGGATAAGGTTAGGGAAAGAAAACTGTAAACTTTCAGCAGCTTTGATGGTTGAACAACTACGTTTTTGGAAGGTCTGCATGTCTTATGGTTGCTGCATATCATACTTCCCTGATATCTTCCCTGCCTTGTGCTTATGGCTGACTCCACCAACTTTTGAGAAACTTGAAGCAAACAATGTTCTTGGTGAGTTTGCTTCCATCTCGAAGGAGTGCTATCTTGTTTTGGAGGCACTGGCTACAAAACTTCCTAACTTCTACATGCAAGAATCTCATGAAGATGATAACAGTAATTTTCCCAGTGATTTCCAACACAACTGGTCTTGGAGTTATGTTATGCCAATGGTTGATTTGGCTGTAAGGTGGATTGCGTCAAAGAAAGATGTTGGTATTTCTAAAGTTTTTGAATGGAAAAATGAATTTCCTAGGGACCTTAATTTTCAAGATTTTCTTGTAAGTTCCTTGTTGTGGGTGTATTCAGCTGTCTTCCGAATGCTTTTGGCCATCCTTGAAGCAGTGAACCCAGAGGATGCAATAAGTCATCAAGGAAGTGCCCAGCATGTAACATGGCTTTCAGATTTTGTCCTTAAGATTGGACTTGAAATGATCAGAAATGGGTTTTTAAGCTTTGTAGATCATGGAAAACATTCTGCTGAAGGTGGTTCTTTTGTGGAGGAACTGTGTCACTTGAGACGGCAAGGTCAATATGAAACATCATTAGCTTCTGCATGCTGCCTGCATGAGCTGCTTCGACTTGTGACCAAGGTTGATTATGTGTTTTCGTTAGTGAGGGGCGGGATCCCTGGTCCACTCCAAGGAAGCAATTCCTCAGGAGATCTAAAAGTTCTTCTGGATGGCATATTGCATAATTCTAGGGCTGAATGGCTATCTGTTCTCAATGTTTTCATGAAATTTGTAGCATCAGAATGGAAAATGGTGCAGTCTATTGAGACCTTTGGTAGAGGAGGGCCAGCCCCCGGGTTAGGAGTTGGTTGGGGTGCTGCTGGTGGTGGATTCTGGTCCATGACTGTTTTATCAGCTCAGACAGATGCAGGATTGCTGAGTCATATGCTTAAAATTTTTGGTTTAGTTTCAACCAGGGAATCACAATTTCAAGAGGAGATGATGCCTGATGTGGACAAAATTAACACAGTATTGGAAATATGCTTATCTATTGGACCTAGGGATAGAGTCACTGTGGAGAACGCATTTGATCTTTTACTTCAACTTCCAGTTTTTATGTTTTTTGATTTCTGTATACGGCATTTTCTCCAACTTAACAAAAGGATGAAACTATTTCATTGGGAATATAAGAAAGAGGACTACTTACATTTCAGCAAGATACTAGCTTCTCATTTCAAAATCAGGTGGCTGTCCATGAAGACAAAATCAAAAGCAGTTGATGATGGTAATTCCTATGCAAATAGGGCTTCTGAGAAGGGTAGTATATCTTTGGACACTATACATGAGAGCTTGGACGCATCAAGCATTCCAGGTCGAGGTCATTACTGCTCTACTTTGACGGCAGAGTGGGCTTACCAGAGACTGCCACTTCCTGTTCATTGGTTTCTCAGTCCAATCTCATCCATCTCTAACAACAAAAACACTGGTATGCAGGGTTCCAGTGATATGCTTGAAGTTGCTAAAGGTGGACTTTTTTTCCTACTTGGACTGGAAACCATGTCCACTTTCATACCCTGCGATTCTCCATCTCCTGTTCGCAATGTGCATTTGGTGTGGAAATTGCATTCTTTGTCTGTGATATTGCTTTTTGGAATGGATGTACTTGAGGATGACAAGAGTAGGAACAGCTTTGAAACCTTGCAAGACTTATATGGTCAGCAACTTGAACAAGAGCGATTCAAAAGCCCAAATATATTGCATGGGACTGGGAATAAATCTCATGTGGAGAGTCTGAGGTTTCAATCAGTGATTAATGAGAGTTATGCTACATTTCTTGAAACTCTTGTTGAGCAGTTTGCTGCTGTATCTTATGGGGATTTAGCATTTGGACGTCAAGTAGCTCTTTATGTAATCCGTGCCACCGAAACTGCCGTCAGACTTGCTGCTTGGAATGCCCTAAGTAATGCTCGTGTGCTTGATATTTTGCCACCACTAGAGAAATGCTTTTCTGAGGCAGAATGGTATCTTGAACCTATAGAGGTACTAGTATTATCCCTATCAACTTTTTATGAAAGATTATTGGGGAGGTGTGTTCTGCAGTGCGGAGCAAATTTTCTCCACTTCAAGTTGTGAAAAGAATGAAGCTCATACTTTGGGTTATAACTTGCAAAAACTAAGAAATTTGAAATAAAAAATAGAAATAAAAGAACTTATTCATTCTGATTAGTCATGTTCTGTAAGTAGCTGAAACCCAAACTGTTTTTATCATTATTCCTGGTTAAACTTGATTGGGAGACGTGCACCTGTTCCATCAGGTGAACTGGCTCAAAATGGTCTATTGTTATTTCTCTAATTTGAGTTTATATGTCATCCTTTTGCCACTTGCACTGATCGAGACCAGATTATTGTCATATGTCACTTTCAAGCATTGGTTCAATGCCTTACTTGAGGTTTTGTAAAGTGTGATGGATCTTTTCCTTTAAGAAAGATCTGATCTTCATTGCAGGATAATGAAGGTATTTTGGAAGCTTATGTAAAGTCATGGGTTTCTGATGCTCTTGATAAAGCTGCAAGGCGAGGAACAATGGCTTTTGCTCTGGTTTTGCATCACCTATCATCTTTCATTTTCTTGTTCCATCCCAATGATAAGGTGTCTCTGCGAAATAAGCTTGTGAGATCTCTTTTACGAGACTATTCCCAGAAGCAAAAACACGAGGTGTGTAATTTTCTTCAAGACTTGGTAGCCATTATTCCTGTTTAGCTGTCTTAAGTAATTTACTCTGTGATATGCCTTGAGTTGCTGATTAAATGTGGTTTAGTGTGTTACCACTTCAACAGGTGTTTTGTACTGTTTTATTATTTATACAAGTAGCAACATGCCATTGCTAGTGCTCTGGAATACAAACGTTATGGTCCTAAAGTTGTTTCATTCACAGTCTAGAAAAGCTGGGATTATAAACGCATGTTGCGCAGGTTGATCACATACATAAGATTGGTTTGGTGGAGAAGAAAGAGAATCATTCTGCATGATAACTGTCCTGCACCATGTTAGCTATATATGCCTGTGTGCTCCTATACTATATACTGATGTTCGATTCAACTATTTCCTCTGGACAGGGAATGATGTTGGATTTTGTTGGGTATAACAAGCCATCAACATCCCACTTGGATGGGGAGCAACAATGTTTGTGCCTTGAAAGCTGCAATATGGAGAAAAGGTTTGCGGTACTTGTGGAAGCTTGCGAGGGAAATTCTTCTCTTTTGGTACAAGTAGACAAACTTAAGTCAGCTTTTGCAAATTAATAATCTGTGAGCTATAAGTTAAAGCTCTCTAACGTGTATACACAAAAAGAAACAAAGAGGCGCACATGCTTTGTTTGTGCAAGTGTGTAGCTTCTATGTTACAAATTGAATCACACATATCAATCATCCTATCCAGGCTTTATACTAATGAGCTTTTTCCATGAACCTTTGAAGATGAAGTTCACGATTTCTTTTCACACGTCGAAAGTCCAATCGGATGGCAGAACTACGTTAATCCTTTAGATTCGACACGCAAAAAGAATAGGAAACTTTACAAAGAAGTGATTCATGCTCTATAGAAGCAAGTTTTTGACTTGGATGCTAAATAGACTTGGGAGATATTTTATGTTAATTTTATTAGATAGATATTTAATATTTTGTAAATTAAAGCTTCATTCATACCTACATGTAGAGATAATAGTTATAATAAATGTATCATAAATTAGGTTTCATTGAATTATTAAATATACATATAATCTTAGTAAATATCTAAAGATATAAATAGAATTATAATTAATTTAACCTTTTATATTATTTATCAAATGCATTTATTTATTGATGAATGATCTTTTTATATAGCAGGATTTAATTAAAAACTATGTCTCTTTGGGTAAATAAAATGTTAGAAATATAACAGTAAGTATATATTTATGCATCTATCAATTAATAAATCATCTTTAAAATCAAACAAATTGCTTCATTATCTATTAATTATAAGTCATCATTTAAAATCAAACAAATGGCTTCATTACCTTCTACAAGTTATTTATTATAAAATTAGAGCTGTTTACTTCACTGTTTTTTAAATATATTTATTTAGAATGGTTAAAAGATATGAAAGACACATACTACACCTTAATTCTATAAATGCATCTTTTAATATAATAATACTGTATATCGATTTTTATAATTTATTTTTCAACAAATGTAAAGTAAAGAAATATAATAATCGTTGTATCTTCTTTCCGTATTATTAATTTTGTCATACTTCTTCATAAAGTGAAAAATTGTTAAAAATTAATGTATAACTTAACTTTAATTTAATATATAGTTAATTTTACCTCAGTTTTACAAATGCATTATCTACTATATCTTGATTTTACCAAAATGTATTTATGTAAAATTGTGAAAAAATAAATGTACTCTTGGCTTTATAAATATATTACTAAGTCCTGTAAAATTCTTTAAAGATCTTAACATTAACAAAATTTTCACTAATAAAAGATATTGAATATTTTTATTTAGTGAATAATAAAATTAGGTTATAAAAAAACAAAAAATTAAATCTTATAAAAGTAGGAAAAATTAAAATAACAAAAGTTCAGTCAAATAGTTTTCCAATAAAATTTAAGGTGAAACCAAAAAAAATTAAAATAAGGGTAGATTCTCAATAATTATAATATTTCTTTTATCATACCTAAATTAAATTTACATGTAATTATTATATATTTATATACATTGCTAATATTTGAATAACGTTTTGAATTTTTTAAATTATAAAAAATCTTTTTGTTTTTATATAATTAAAATTAAAGATATATTTTGATTTGGATTCAGTAACTCTTTAATTTTATTAAATGAACATAAAAATATTTTATTTTAAATATAATAACTATTATTAAAAAATATTTTTATGTTTAAAAATAATCATGATTTTTCAGGAATATATCCTAGACTGATTTTCTGCAGGGAGCTAATCCTCAAACAATAAGAGATTTGTCTGATTTTAGTGCTATCAACGCCCTCTATTTAACAAATCCCGAATTTCCTGAGATTTCTTCTCTACCCATACAATTTTATCTTTTCTATCTTAAAATTCTTTACTCTTCTTCCTATTCTCTTTGGTTTACGCCTAAAGGTAGGAAAAGAAATCAGGTTGTGCTAAGCTTTCTTGAAGGCATCGTCAAGAGTAGTTATCCCTTGAGGTTGAGGATGACATGCCAGATAAAAGACCCGACGATAATCCAGTGAAGTAACGGTCAAAGCACCAAAGAAATAGGTTCGGAAGCATATTGGACCCTTCAAGATTGAAACTAAACATCTGTTCTGCATAATTGAAAATTTGTTTACATGAGTTCTTATTTTTTACAAAATTTTTTTATATGGATGAAATGGATTAGATTTAAATTCGATAAATGTTCTTAATAAAATCATTTCCGCTCTATTTGATGAAGTTGTTGATATTATAACAAATACTGATGACATACGGGTTTAACCATAGAAGACCACTCAATATGGAATATAATAATAATATCATATATATTCCTTGATAATGACCAGCCGAACTAGTATATATATTCCTGTTGGAATTACCTACAAAGAATATAGAGTTGAATATTTTGAAGCATACATAGGTAGCAGAGCAGGTTCTTGTTTATGCAGATTGACTTATTTCTCGTCACAATATTATAAAACTTTAAAACCTATCATAGGCTTAAGACGGTTAACTATTATTAAATGACCACAAGGAGTTTAAAAATGGATTTGGTGTTTAAAAGTATCAAATAAAATTTTAGGGAATAACTAAAAAATTTATTTCAAAGAAAAATATCAATATCAGTATCATAGAAGTAAAAGGGTAGACATTTGACTAAAAATAAGCTGACAAGAATTTGAAATTGTTCTATTATAGTGGATAAATGTATCTAATGATTAGAAATATCTAAACATTTGAACAACATGGCAAATATAGTCGAGAAGCTTTGATTGATAGAAGAACACTTAAAAAGATTCATAATACTATGTTTTCTATAAATTCTTATAGTGGATTTAATACGACTTTATTAGATAAAATCGGATTAAAATTTAGAAAACATCATATATTTTATCGCATTCGGTCTTATCCTCGTTTTATTGGTAGAGGAGATTCCTTAGATTTCTCCATATTCTCTAGTTAATCAGCAATGATATCATATTAATGAAAAATAATCATTGGTAGTAGTAAAAAGATGTAAAAATCTTTCTATTAATAAAAAATTTATTAATAATACTCAAGTGAAAACATTTATTTAGAATAACCTACCTTCTAAGCCTGAATATAAAAGATATATAAGATGGCAAACACTGCTAGTTGAATATTCTTTTGATATTAAGATAATTAAATCTAATAATAATGTTTTTGCAAATTTTCTTACTAGGGATGGTCAGCCCTATATGGTAAATATAGAATAACTTGAAACATATTTTTCATTAGATTTACATCAAAAACTTTTAATAACTTCATTATTACCAAGATTATCTTATTCTAAAACAAGTGTTGCAAGGAAGTTAATTTATCAAAAATTCAAGCAAAAGATCCGAGATCAAGTTCAATAAAAGGAAAAAGTGATAAAAGGATCAAAATTAATAAAGTAGAACCTCGTTGGTGATTTAAGAGAGTTCTAAAACATTTATATTAAATGGACCAAGAATAATAAAGAATAAAGTCATTTCATTTGTAACCATCTTTGTAATATTTCTTATAACTTTTTCTTCGTTATCTCAATGAATTAGGGGTTTAATCATTATATGATCATTTACATGTAAGCAATAATGTATAAACCCTTTTACAATAAAAAAGAAAAATTGCTCAAAACTTTTTTTTAAAAAAACTTCTTGATCTTAAACAGTATACTCTAAACATTTAAAATGGTTTCGATATTCAAACTTTTTTATTAAAATCAAAGACAACACTTTTTAATCTTTGAAAGAACTCAGAGAAATGAAAATTTAGGTTTGGATGACTTAGTATGTTAATTGTTATTGTTTGGCATTATGCATAGACTAGATTGTTCAATGACCGAACAACGCAGACAAGTTGCATCGTTTATCGATTAAATTCATTATTTATTCAGCTAGCCAATGGATTATAACCGGCTAGAAAATGATGAGTTTGAAAATTTTACTAAGAGGGGACTTTATATTCGACCATGTTTCGACTAATTGATACTCTAATTAAAGGATATCTAGTTAGCTAAAGGTAAAAGATCGACTAGCAATCCGATCTATATATTAATTGTTGTAATGACTTATTTATGTACCTAATGAATATTTGAGTTGAATTTAGGTATAAATATATCACAATTAAGTTGTGAGAAGAATTTTTGATACTATAAGAAATTTTGATACTAAAATTGACAAATCATTCATTGGAATGTTAAATAACAAAAATTTAACAAAGATAGTCCATCCTTTCTTGTATGTCTTATAAGGATAAACAAAACTTAATTGGAGATTAATGAAATATTCAAATTAAATTTTGTTGCATGTTTCTCCGTTTAAATAAGTGGCTAATTTAATAATTTGTGGAAAGGATAAGTACATTCATTCATTTATCATAAGAATTTGATTGAAAAAGTCAATTTCTTAAGGGGGAATTCCATTATTGTAAATGGCTTTTCCTCTACTATAATAAAACATAAAAATAATTATTTTAAGGCAAAAGTGACTTTTAAAAATATTTACTTAATTGTTTCTTAAGGTAAGAAAATTCATGCCTTTAAGTTCCAAAGATTTCACATTAAAATTTTGGCAATCAACTCAAATATCACTCAATTATAAAAAAAAATGTAGACTTAAAATGTATATTATATAAAAAAAAAAGCTTGGTGATTGATGTCAATGATATATTAAAAAATCACTAAGGGGTAGGTTTCTCTTCAATTCAATGTAACTCATAAAATTTTTACATTTATTTTAAGGTCAAATCATAAGTAACAAAATAATCCTAGATCTTATTTGATGATGAAAGATTTTTGCTTTCTTTGATAAGCCTAATACAATCCAAAAAAAAACTCATAAAATGGGATGGTACAGGACATACTTTTATCTAATTTTTATCTAGATATTCAAATTGGACTTATTAATCAATTCATAACTTTTATAAAATAATACATATTTAATTGAACTCCTTTCACTTATAGGAATACATCTTAGATCTTATCAATTATCTTATAGTTAGAGTCTTACTTATGGCAACCTAGTGGAATTGAGACAAGCAATAAGTATTATTGCAAACCAACCTATAAGAGAGTTAGGTACTCAACTGACATTAAAAGACATTTCATATGGATGGAGTATTCATATGTTACCATAAAACATATATGAGCCCTTTTTAATGAAAAATTAAATTTAATGAGGATTTAATTCCTCATGCATGTATATTTCTTGGACATTACAATGAGTTATGAGATCCTAAGCTAAGCCTTATAATTCTTTTTAGATGCTCCAACTAGTATCCTACTACAATAATTCTTGCTAAGAAGAATGCCTATCTTATGGAAATTTTCCCTATAAGGTAATGGGCTACTCTTATGACACATCATTGGATAATGGTCAAGACTTTAGGTTAAGTAACATGAGTAAGTTTTAATTTATTATAGGCCCAAATGATTAATTTAATAAGTTCTTAATAATAACCACTGATCGATTGGTTCTAAAAGCTTACAAAATCAAATTTAGAAAGTTATTAAAACTAGAATAATTTTAAAGTATTGATTATACAAGAACAATATTACTAAACCTAATAATCCTAGTTAAGCACTAAACCTAAATAAAGCAGCTAATTGTGAAATCTAATTTCATCATTACATTAATGAAAATAATATAAATAAAATAGTAATGGAAAATAAATAAAACAAACTTTAGGGCTTTAAGATTCATTTAGGAAAAATTCCAATTATCATATAAGACAGATTATCTAGGTTCAAATAACGATTAACCTATTGTATCTATGCCCTCTCTCAATCCACACAAGTAAGCTTAATTAGGCAACGCTCACCTCTCGATGCACAATTCAACCTAATTAAATTCATTAAGCATAGTTAATCTACTTGGTTATCACTATAGTCTAGGATAGTTTTATTCTCTAGTGTTAAAGTGCTTAGTCTCCTAGTGTGAAAATTATATTTTAACTCTTCGTCCTTCATATAATCCGTAAGATTGAATCTACAATGGCCAATTACTAATTAAAAAAATTAAATATAAAGATAATAATTTAACTAATAAATAGTCATATTAGACATTAATAACGAAATATCTATCCCAATTTACATCCCTAAACCTAAATAAGGTTTCTAACCACTAAAAATAAAAGTAAATCACAAATAACTCAATCTTAACATAAAGGAAAGAGTAGAAGAAAGGAATTATATAAGTTGTCACTAGCTCTGCCATTCTTGCTTTGAATCCTCCATCGATGCTATGAAAGCCTAAACAATGAGAACAAAAATAAGATGATTGTCAAACACCTTCTAGAAGTCTCATAAGTTAAACCTAAGAAAAGTGTTTATAGTTAAATTTACAAAGATAGAGTCTTGGGAATCTTAAACTTGACAAATAATGTCCTTATAAATTATACATATAAACTAACACTAGACCAACATCAACACCAGTGTTGATTTTGTTTTATAACTTTTATGCATTGTGAATTAGTATGCAATCGACACCTAATACCAAGTTAAGAACAAAAGTAAGGCCATTTTCAAACATCTTATAAAACTCTCATAGGTTAAACCAAATAAAAGTATTTATAGTTAAAGTTACAAAGATAGGATCCTAGAATACTTAAACTTGAGAAATAATATGTCCTTATAAATTATATACGTAAACTATTGCTAGACCAACATCAACATTAATGTAAATTTTGTTTTAAAACTTTTATGCATTGTGAATCATTATGTAACTGACACATGATCCCAAGTTGTAATAGGCACCAATCTTGTTCCTTAATTTTCTTTATAGAAATATAGGAGTCTAGCATTAGTCACATGCATCATTTTAGTGTAGGTCTTATTTTATTTATCAATTTCTTTAAACTTAATAAAAGACAGACACCTATGTCCCTGATAAGTTGATAAATGTTCTACCTTGTTTACTAATTTCTTTACTTTTTGAGATATTCGAGCAAAAGTTGATCTTATATGTGTTTGACAAAGTTTTTGTCCATCTTCTTATCTTCTAAATGACTCTAGAATCTCCTCGGTTGGACAACGACGGAGAAAGTTACACTTAATTCTACGTTTTCTCCTTAAGATCATCATCTACAAGACAATGAACTAAACATAGGAAAACATCCTATCATCCATATAAAACATACTGTAAATGTGCAAAATACCAAGTACTTTAGCCTAAAACAGCATGTAAAATATAAGTGTCAAATTTTCTAAAACTTAACTCATTTTTTGTCCTCAAGCAATCATAATAAGTAAACCTTAATTACTAACCTAAAATCAACTAACTAGAGTAAAAACAATTATATTTTTGTAGGTTTATAGTGGTATTTAGCATATACCATAAGCCTTTAAACCCTTAAGTGCCTTAGTGAATGAGTTATAATATCTTGCGGGTTTATTTAAATGCTACCCATAACCATTAATTTACACTCATTAGTTAGATTCATAGTTAACAATATAAGATATATGTACTCAAGTCTTAATTAAATTGCAAAACTTAAACATATGATGCTTCTTAAGTAAATCACAATAAAAATAACACAAAGAAAATACTATTTTACTTCTTTTATTAAGTTTAGATAGCTTGAATTGACATGTCCTTACAAGATGACCACTTATTTACATAAGTTTTTAAAATTTAGGTAATGTACTCTGATTGGTATGCTTTACCACAAGTATAAGTTATAGCTATAGCTAGCACTATTAAGAATGGGTAGATCCCATAAGAACTAGAATTACTAGTACTTACCATCTTTATATTATTTATTCTAACATATTATGGTGATGATGATAAATAAAATTTAAATTTTAAAATAATGAACCAAAATAAATCAACATAATTGACTAACTAGAATGAAGATTAAACCTAAAAACAATAAAAGAAGATAGTGGTACCTGGACTTCGAATCCTCTAAAACTTCTTATGCAATCATGATTTTATTATTTAATTTAATCTATAGTTTATTAGACTATGAAAATTCCTATCTTATGCTAATATCTTTCTCAAGATTGTTAACACTTAATCCTTAGTTAATTAATTGAAGTCTCTTTCTAGTTTAAACTCTAAAGATTGTATTAATCGATTTGTGAATATCACAATTAGGTTTGACCCTAATCTAAAAGATTTATATTGACCGATCTCTAAGATTGCATGCAACTCTTTTCAATTATGGTAGATATATTTATATAAAAAGGATTCCCAATCTCAATTGCTTGAAGTCAAACATGAAATAATATGCTAGCAATATTAAATCAAGAATAATTAAGAACACATAATTAAATCTTAACAAGACTAAATAATGAATTAAGTTAAAAAAATCACTATAAGATCTATCCCAGAGTTCATCTAATCCAAGTATCAACAAACGTTTAGCTTATAATCATAGAAGATATAACATCAAAACTAAAGGAAAAAAAGAAAACTAAAAGAACTATAAAGAGATCCTTTTAAATCTGAAATCCATTTTAGATTGATGGAAATTCATTCAAAATATTTTCCTTACTTTTTCTTCATTCTTTATATCGTTAAGCTCTTAATATATGTTTTCTCTTTATTTTGTCCTTTTATAGCTCAAAATTAGGGTTTTATGGAGTGGACTCGGTCACCTACATAGTTATGCGCATGATCGTGTCCCTCAATCTTGCTTCAATTCTTCAAAAATCATAAACAAACACGATCATAAAGAGTTACACGATCATGGATATGGCCCTGTCCACCTCGACACTGCTATGTCCCTTAAGGATAACTTAGTCTTTCATTATTTCGCCCCGATTCCATATGATTTTTGCTCCTTTTGACCAATGAAGACAACTAGGACCTAAAAACATAATAAGAATGAATTAAGTACTAACAAAAAGAAACTCTCAAATAAACAAACAAAATGCACTAAATATGAGATTAGAAATATAGTCTATATAATATTTATTAAATTCCTACACGCTTAAGCATTCAATTGTCTTCAAGAAAATCCATTTTATTAGTCTTAACTTAATAAAAAAATACAAGAAAGCATTAAAACAGATCAAAGATATCCATTAATCATTCAATTTCAAAGTTCAATGAATTTTTAAACATTTAGTTACTTGTATCAAATTATTAATCAATATAATTCTTCAAATTTTAATTCAATTCGCACCATTCTAATTAATGCATAAAATGTACATATATGAAAACAAAAATGATAAAAGCCTTAAACACTTTTATAACTCTTTATTAGAAAAACTAAATTTAAACAATATAAGAACATTTAGAAGTTTGTTTGAAAAGTCACATAGCATTTTGACGCGAGAGTAAACACCTTATCATGAATACTCCTGTTTACTTAACTAGGTCACTATCTCGAATAATTACTAGTACCATTTTTAACTTTGACCTTATTATTGGTAAAAAGCTAACAAATTGAAATTATTTATACTTAAATTTCACACACTAATATTTTTTCTTTTTATATATATATGGGATAATGAAAATGCTTAAAAAATTCACATTTAACTTAACATATATACAAATTATACATAAAGGACCATAATGTAAATCAAGTATCCATTCTCAAAATTAATAAACTAAACTAAAATCAATTTAATTGTCAAAACTCAAAACTATCAAATCCATTCATAATCACAATCAAACTTATAATGAATCATCTTGATCAACATCCTCTCTTTTAAAAGAAAATATCTAGAACTATTCAATATTGAGGTAGTTATAACAAAATTGACAAGCTTAACTGCTAAGTCCCTCCCTCATACTTAAGTTGTACACATATAAGAACAATCTAAATATGAAAGTTAATAAGGGGGTGAGGATAACAAATACTTCCCTAAAATTAAAAGAATCCCATACTTAACAAATGTTAATAGCATCCATCCAATGATAGTGAAATCTTTTCTACTCTAAAGCAAGGGTTGATGTTGCCTTCATAACTAGTGGAACTATGTCAAATCTTAAGTACAAAATCATGGTCATTAAACTAAAACTATGAAAATAAATAACTGCTAATGAAAATCCTATAAATTAATCAATCAAAATAAGAACACTTAATTGTTAGGTTGCCTACCAACTCTTATTTCTTTATGAGTTGTGTAGCTAGACATCTCAACAAATCCTTCTTCAACATGGATCTATAATCTATAGTTTATTTTCACTAGTTTTCCTATATAAGGGTTCAATAGCTTGTAAATAGGTCAACGCACCATAAGATAATAAGGACTTAAGGAACTAATAAAACCAAGTAACTACACTAATTTCCTTTTTAGTAACAATCTGTCCATACAACAAAGAATTATAAAACCCCCTGGATCTTCTATTGACTTTGATTGTTTGTTTTATGAGGAATAGGAGGCCTCCATGCTTAATTAAGATGACTATCGATAATTCCTCAATAGCCACCTTATTTGGCTCCTCCTCTTCATCTTCCTCTATCTCCGCTGCCTTCTTTTCTACCTTCACTTCTTGAATAACAACTTCCTTTATATCTTCAACCTTTAGCTCCTCTTGCTCTATAAAATTATTTCATTCATATATTCCATCTAAGTTAGCTTAAAGTATATAGGTAAAACACCTGGCTCTTTAGTTTTAGAGAAGGCATCCTTGGTTTACACAAGGAATT
>JANZLD010000237.1:77732942-77744862 GCA_026413575.1 Erythroxylum carthagenense
AAGATCTAAAAAATTAATAAAAAATAGAAGACATTGATAACAATAGAATATAAATACGAATAAAAGGAAATGACAAAAATATATAGTTGGGTTTTTGCATATAATAACTCACAAAAGAAGCAAAGAATAAATATTTTTCATAGATAGGGTATATGGTCCAATCACAAAAGAGCAGAAGTAACAAATTTTATATTAAGAATAATATAATTAGAATTAACTAGGCTAAATTATAATAAATATGATATTCGGATTGCTTAAATTTAATTAAGGTTATGTACAGTAAATATTGAATTGATGTCAGTTGTGATTAATTAGATTTAATTAAACATTATTAATTAATTAGATTTAATTAATATAAAATTAGAGATAATTAAAATAATTTTAATTAAAGAGAGTAGAACTCACACCATCACTATTATGTATCTTTCGCATGACAATGTAAGTGTTACATAAATAAAAACATTAAAAAATAGTGCTAATTGATAAAGAACTCTATTAAGATCTTAGTTAATTTAAATTATTAACATAAAAGTCTCATGTGTATTTTAATGCCAACTTTAAAATTCAAAATATATTTTTACCAAATGCGAATCAAGTTTTGAGCCTTTTCCGAATTGTAACGATGGACCTGAACCAAGGCCAAGTCCACAACTTCACGGTTGCGTATATGTACAATTCTCCGTCGCTTTAGGTGGTTCGTTCACTTTCTCTCTGAACTTCCCGAGAGAATTAGACAACAATGGTAGAGTGGGCTAATTTACCAAAAGACCTCTTGGAACAAGTTTCCAAATGTTTAGAGACTTCCACCGATCTACTACGTCTCCGTTCCGTTTGTTCTTCGTGGCGATCCTCCGTCGGGCCCAAACCCCGCCGTTTATCGGGAAATCTCCGTTTCCTTCCAAATGATGGAATCTCTCACACCTCTTTTGGTTTTTGTCTCTCGAAACGCACTGTCT
Organism: Erythroxylum carthagenense; assembly: GCA_026413575.1. Lineage (NCBI taxonomy): Eukaryota > Viridiplantae > Streptophyta > Magnoliopsida > Malpighiales > Erythroxylaceae > Erythroxylum > Erythroxylum carthagenense. The sequence continues at coordinate 77,733,899 of JANZLD010000237.1, forward strand.
TTCGAATCGGGTTACCGGGTTCTAATGATCAGGGAGATACAGTTGGCTGGTTAGTCAAAGTTGAAGAAGATGCGCCAAGAAAGCAGTTGTTGAACCCTCTCTCTAGGTACAAGATGAATGCTTTACCCAATAGATTTCCCAGAGTATTAGATTTGTTGAACTTAAGGGTCTGTGAATTGGGTAAAGAATATGTTTTGCATCTTCTGAATTATAGTTTGTCCCCTCATGATGGTGCTGGTACCTTGTACATGGAGAAGGTGGTGATGATACAATCAAGTTGCGGAAAGACCTTTGTGTTGCTTACAATTCATGTTTCTGGTAAGTTGGCAATGTTTACAAGTGGTGATAAGAGATGGAATATAATGCAGGACATGCCTTCTCCTTATGATGATGTTATTGTTTATAAAGGCAAGTTCTTCGCGGTGGATAACATAGGGAGGACTGTGGTTGTTGGATTGAACGCAGAATTGGATTTTGTTGCAAATCCTGTGTTTGGAGGTGACAAGAAATATTTAGTGGAGTCTGAGGGGCAGTTACTGTTGGTTGATATGTATTTGAGTATTGATACAGGTGAAGGGAGTCTGAGCACTGGTGAAGAATTTTTGGAGCATCTTGCTCAATATATGAGTGAGAGGACAGTGAAGTTTAAGGTTTATAAGTTGAATGAAGAGACACAGAACTGGATTGAGCTTAAGAGTTTGGGAGATCGTGTGTTGTTTTTAGGCGATGATTCTACCTTTTCAGCATTGGCTTCTGATTTTTCTGGTTGTAAAGGGAATTGCATATTTTTTGTGGATAACTTCTTTTACTCTATGGGGGAGTATCCCATCGGGGAAGATGATGGGGAGCTTGTAGGTCGAGACATAGGTGTGTTTAACTTGGAAACTGGTTGTATTGGACCTCTGAGTAATTATCCTGAATATTCCAAACTGTTTTGGCCTCCTCCTAACTGGGTGTTTTCAACATTGGGGGTAAGTCTCCTTTCCTGTAAGTTTTTTTTGCAATTGCTGCTTTGCTTTTAACCGAGTCTTAAAGCTGATTTGGTGAATTGAACAGGTCGAACATGAAAACTAGGTTCGTATGTCTTAGTAAGTGCCCAGCATGGCACATGTTGTCTCAAGCTGATAACTGCTATCAAGCCACAAAAGGCAGCAGTTGACTTGCTTAGACTTAAATCTTTCAACAGCTAAATGGAGATATCCTCAAGGAACATGATCTTTTGATCTTTGAATGTCTCTTCAGTGTTTGAAGAAAGTTCAAAGATTTTCCTTGAACGTTGGCATTCACCTTGCTGGAGTTTATGTGGTCGATTTTCCTTGTATTATGAGGAGTTTTGATCACTGATTCACCATGGTTGATTGACTGTGGGCTTTTTGTCAGAATTTCGGTTGTTGATTTAGAAATTTGTTCCGATGATGAGTAGCTAACCGGGAGCTGGTGCTTCTGTGTATAACAATAAAACATCAATCCACGGGTAAGTATTCTGATATACAACAATAAAAATCACTCCATGGTTCAGATGGATAAGTATTAAATTTCTCTTTCTATTACATCATGTGAATTATGTCAGATGCAATTGTTTTATTTTTGTCTAAGTGTTCCTTAATATGTTACTTTGACCAAGTTACCGGTAACTAAGTGATATAAGTTGTACAGACTTTAATCTAACCATTTCCTTAACTGCAATATATTTGAAGTAATCTTGTTTTTCCTTTTTTTAAACTGAAAATAGACAGTATTAGTCATTTGTTGTCAATTGTAGCTTGTGGCCCCTGTAGTTGTAACGTAAGAAATGAATGCTAAATTTGCAAGATCATGATAGTGCCCTTAAGTAAACGTTGAAGACTAGCAATGCTGGCTGGTTGTTGTTCGATGGAATTGGACTGGAAATTTGGTGATGGCAGACGTCAGTTCGTGGCATCCCAAGCTATTATGGAGTTAAAAGGTTGAACTTGCAGAATGTGCAGTGATCAATGCCTTAAGAATGTTCCTGATAGCCTCGTAGATTTTGGGACACTAGTATTTGTAATTAGACACTAAGTTCACTCGGAGTTAAGAATTGAGTTCTCTTATGTCAGTAGAAAAAGTAACACCGGTGGCCCATGTATCAGCTTCAGCTCAATGTAGAATCTATAGGATCAAGAGTTCTATGGACTAAGGATTGCTATAAACTACCGTCTGCATTCAAAACAAAGTGCAAAATCTTAATGTGTATTGCATTTAGATTCCGAAAATCTAACCGTTCTCCCCCCAGTGAAGTAAATAGGGAAAGTATCCTAAAATGCAACGCCTTGAAAGCTTCAAATGTAGCCTATTCAAAGCCACCCACGGCAACAGTGGCGAAGCTGCTCAAAACGCGTGTAAATATTACTTTATCAGATTATAGTTCGGAGTTTCAGAATTGATGTCAGGAGACCAAAAGCAACCAATTATACGGAGCTTGGTAGGGAAACGTAACTGCTCAAGAACCTGCTTCAAATTTTGAAGTGCAGTTCCCAAAAGGGATCTTGAAGCCGAGCTGGTTAAGTTGCTATAGAAGCTTTTAGTTTCTTGGTTTTTGCTCTAGTTAGCTGGGACTTAAAAGTTATTTGGTTATATCATTCGTGAAAATTATAGACTTTAACCACAAAGTCTGTATACCAGGCACAGAGATGTTTTCCTTACTCTGACTTGAGGCAAGACATGGGGCATCCAAACCATGGTATTTCCTTCTATCCAAACCATATCATTTTCCATGCCAGTCATTTCAACAGCAGCAAGCTATGTAATAGGTATGTAACCACAGGATATGGCCATTCAATAAGTAAATTTCCCTACAAAGTAAAACCGAAAAGGCCATATAACTTCAAAGCTATGTAAATGAAGAATGACTCTCCTATCTTCACCTCGTACCATGTCAATAAAGGTCGTTCCTAGGTCCAGCACACGTATCCTTCACTTGTCAAGAAGTCCTATCAGGTTCAACGATAAAGTATGTCGTGAGAGTCGAAAGGCACTTGAGTTTCAACTTGAGATGCTTGTTTGAATGTGTAGCTGCTGGCAAACTGCAAGATCGTACTTCAGGCTGGTCGCATATTGATGCTGGTGAGAGGCATAAGAGTGTGTATGGTTTCAGAAAAATTGGGTCCAATGACCATGCTTGTGTGCATGTCCAGAATCTAGGGACCACTATTTGCCACCGAAAAAATAATAAAAATGCAACCACAACGCATGCCTGCTTGCTCAGGACGATAATTGAAGTGGTGGCAGGAATGTAGATCAGCATCGCCTCTCTTTCTGAGAGGAGTTGGACTATGGTTCTTTAGAGGCATCGAAACACTTGAACACATGGTGGAGAAAAAACGTAGGCGGGTAGAGACACGAGATCTTTCCAAATTGTGTGGAAACATATGTTGGTCTACAGAGACATCAGCAATCTATGACACGAAACTGTTATTCTCAGCTTAAAACGTAAGCTTTCCTCGGCGTCGTTCTGCAATCAGTTTGTCACCCGTGTTTTAGGCGTAATCAGGACGAAACCGCTCATTGACACAATTAGAACACTGGAATAAACTAGGGCTGAGACTTCGATGGCCTCAAATTGTACATGTTCGGTTATGAAAAGTACATTCACATGTAACATGCATGAGAAATTCAACGCATACAGGCCGCAAAATAACTAACACCTAGCAGATAAAGGGGCATACTTTAACTGCATACATAAAGGTAAAATCTCTGATCAATACAACTAGATAAAAGGAACAAAATAAAAAATTCAGAAGATAATCTTTCTATCGCTGGACAATATACATCGAAGTCGTAGAATTACCTAAAGTTCAAGGCCTTTTCTGCCTTCAGACTCCTATTACAGCCATTCTCAGTACTATTCATCCAATATCAAACTCTAAGTTTATCCAGGAGTTATGACATTTATGCTTCAGAGTCAATCTCGCTCAGGGGCATCCCCAGAAACTCTTCTTGCACTGAGGTTACCAGCATATGACCAAACCCTCCCAATATCAGATGGGAAAGATTTTTCATACTTGCAACCATCTGTCTCCTTCATATTGTTCTTCTTTAGAGAAGTCGTTAGCCTTGCTGGGCTTCCAGTCACTGGAGTCGAAGAGCAGAATGTTGGAGTTGCAAAAGGAGACGAGAAAGGGCTGTGTTGGATTGAGAAGGGGCTGGGAGACATCCGCTTCTGGATCGGAACTCCACTTAAACCTCCCCTATTGAAAAGAGACATTGACTCTGCTGCAGCACATCTTTTGGTGGCATCATCTACAAAAAGAACATCATCTATCCTCGCCATAATGTTGAAGGCCAAGCTCTCCATTACTCTTGAGTAGCTTTCTAAAATTGACTGCCCAACATCCTGCAATAAAATGAATTCTTTCACCACTGCCTGTCTTCCCTCATTATTCTCACAGATAAAGAAGTAAGTATACTATTCATTTGGACCTCATGTTAATCCATAAGAGATATCTGAAAAAGTAGTATAAATCTAGATAATGAAATACATCCTGCTAGCAACAACTAAATAAAATGAAAGATAGGGTAGATACCTTATTGTATTGGATCTTGCTCGTATCTAATGATGTCTGTGGGAGTCCAGGAAAACGAAGCTTTAGGCTCTGTAAGAGGGTCGCAGCTCTCTGGGCCAGAAAATGATTCTTTTCAGTGTCAGTAACCAGGCCCTTGACCTTTCCACCCCATGATGACTTGGTTCTTGAATGATTCTTGTGTTTTCTCTGATCTTTCTGATTCCAAACATGGACTGCAGCTTCAAGTCTGTTAGCAATTTCAAGAGTGTGATGCTCAGTAGACAGATCCAGGCAATCGAGGAGACATGCTGGTGAGAAAAGCTCAGCTGCTATGTAGCGGTAAATGGTATCACCCAGGCAAGCTTTCCCACTCTAATAGACAATTATAGAACAACAAGAAAATAAAACACAGTTATATTAATTAGGAAACAGGAATGAAACAATTAACACAAGATCATGTAACCAAAGGACCCCAATTTTCTTCTTTCTATTTCACAATCAGCTACAAAGGATCACAGGTTTACATTTTTTATTAAAAGAACTAGCAACTTGTCACAGCAAGAATCAATTTCTTCAGGATCTTCTAAAAACAGAAGCCCAATAGTTTGGGAATTCAAACTAACTAATAGTTAGTGAAAAACTATGCATCACAATTAGAACATGAGTATGGGTGATTTGGTTGTAATCCTTGGCATCCATATATCATATAGCTATTAATAGGCAATCACCACATACCTTGGGCAAGGTCTCTAAATATGCATTGGGTATTTCCATCTCAGCCAGCACACAGCTATTAATTGCCATCGCTGCCTTCAATATCTGGTTTGTGCAATCCCTAGACTGCTGCAACCGCTTCCTTTCATCCTCAGACAACCCATTTGGGGGCACTTTTGGACACGGTAACCACCATTTTTCTTCTTGCCTAACTGATGGTCGTCCACTAGAAAGACCAGAAGGATATGAATCACAATCACCATTATCAGCCAAAATTATACCCCGATCCACATACCAAAACTCCATCTCACAAAACCCATCCAGCATACTTATTAACATTGCATCAAGCTTCTTGAGAGCAGGGAGATTCACATATAAATCAGCACGTGGCCTATTTGCCATGACCTCATAGGTACCCCCACCAGGGAATTGTTGTATCGAAGGAACAAGCTCAACAATAGAATCACTAACACACAATAGCCATTCCATTTCTCTCCTCCACATAGCCTTCTTCTGGGGGGCCAAAGGCTCTAACCTCCACAGTTCACCAAACACAGTTGCTGCAAATCCAACCCGGTTCGAGTTCAGAGTTATGTAAATTATACCAAAAATCATTTCAGTGGACAATGCTTATATACAAACCAGAAAGATTGGTGATTGCATTCGAGATAGCAAGTGCCGTACAGACACCTTTACCACCACCAGACATGTCCTCTCCCAAAAGTAGCTTAGCAAATCTCTCTTTCATCATTTCAACTTCTACAAACATAAGAACACCAATTATACATAAATATGCATAAACAAGCAAAGAAGCATAAACGCAGCCATCAATTAACACATTATAAGATCTTCAAGAAACATATATAACTGAAATCTAAACCCAGATTCTTATTCTGACAAATCTTTCCTTTATTTGCCAGAAGCACAATCAATACAGAAAGCAATTAACTCCCAGAAAAAAGCAAATCAAGTAAACAAGAGAGCTACCAGACAAATCATCATCCTTTTTCTCGCTCTTCCCGTCCCAAATCAGCACATTTTGACCTGCGATCAAAGGTAGTTTCGGGAAAGTGAAAACTCCAGGCGCTGGCAGGGGTGATGAAGTCATGGAGCTCGACGCACCTTCCGCATCAAAGCGCTGACAGGACAAACTGCTACAACTCTCGGACTCGCTGACGTCAGCGCTCAAGCTGTAGCTCCCGCACCTTTCACTCTGCTGGTCATCGGAGCCGTCGTCCGACGATAAACTCCCCATGGAAATCAAAGATTCAGCGGACAAACACTAACCACTAGAGATCTCACACGCACAGAGCGGGCAAAGAAACGTAATGCCTTCGTGAGGATAAAGGAACCACCGCTCCGGCATCGGGTGGATGGCAGAGCACACGGCGACCGCAGACTCTGTCAGTCTCTCTCTCTCTATCTTTTTTGTTTATAATTGAAGTAATTGGCTGATTGGTTGCTGCTTTTTCTTCAAGACTCACTTCTTCCGCTAAATGTAAGTGATGGTTGAAGCAGAGAGGGTGGGGGAGAGAGAGAGAGCAACTCGCAATAAAGCTGACCATCAAAGGACGAAGGGTGAGACTTGGTGTGCGTGTGCGTTTATGGTATAACTGTAAGAGATACTGTGTGTCGTTGGATTTGGTAACTGTGATTTGGAACGGTCAGCATGAGTTTGGTGAATTGTACATGGACGTACTGCATTTTTGTTTCCTAAAGAGCGAAAAAAGAGACGGCCGTTTGTTGGTAGCTGCCTTTCCGTTTAGCACCCGACACGGCGCCCTTTTGGTGGGTTCCACTGTCGTTTGCCCTTCCTCTTCTTTCCGGGACTATAGGTGCGCATTGTTGCCACATTGGATCAGAATGGCGACGTGGAGGTGTGGTTGGTCTAAAAGAAATGGATTTTGGAATGTGAAAGGAGGGAAATTACGGTGGGTGTTTAACGGCGGTTGAGGAAGGGATACGTATCAGGCGGTCTCAGTTTTACGAGGATGGACGGTTGGGATGCTCAAAGAGATTGGAATTGATAATTACCGTGTTTTGAGTGCAAGTTCATTAAATGAATTAATAATTGGTTTGTTAATTAAAATTGATTGCAAACGCGATGGGTTGGGACCCAATTGAATCAGTGAACAGACGCAACGCAGGAGATTCTGATGAGGGCTAAAGTAGAGCAAGAAGCAGGGCATGTTCTTACGCAATGCCGTTTTCGGGGCTGGGGCGTGTCGTTTACTGAACCTGACATGACCTCAAATCGAAGCAGATATGTCGATCAGATGGTTCCCAACATTCAACCTGCTTTTTTTTTAAATGTTGAAATAAGAAGCACGATATGTTTTTGTAGGCGAGGAGTATCTAAAATCTCAATTTATAGCTACGTATATGAATCTATGGTAATATTAATTAAAGGAGAAGCGAAGAGGGGGAGGACCACACGACATGAAAGCAACTTATTATAAGAGCGGGCAGCAAAGGCACAGGAAGAAGTAGGGAGGATTGGCACCATAGGTCGGCCACTGGAGTAGTAGGTCTACTATTATCACCACATGCACGCAGCAGGCCCTGGTTAGGGTGGCTTGGTTCTGATTGGGACAGAACAAAAAAATAAATAAACCAAAGTGTCACTTTTGTTTTTTCAATACAAAAGGACTAGAAACTAATAGTTAAAATTACACAAATTTCAGCGATACACAAGGCCTTACCGATCCTATCGGATAAGCTCCTAGATGGTTAAAGGAGGTTCTCGGAGATTATGTATTCCGGGACAAAACTTCCTACAATAGCTGCCTGTTAATCCGCGCACTGATTCCTCTCCCAAGGATGTGCTGGATGTGAACCTCTCAATCCTGCTAGAGCAATTCTTGTATACCTGCCAACAGAAAACAATTGCTATCAGTGTTAGGGAGGTTGGGGGAAATCAAATGAATGACGCCGAGGGCATCCGTTTCCAAGATGATCCGACGGTAGCCCAGGGCTCAGGCAAGGGAGAGGCCCGAGTGGACCCCCCATAATTCGGCCATAATGGAAGAACCGTGTCCAATGTACTGAGAAAAACCTCCACATCACTAGCCCTGGCTATCTCGAATCAGACCTCCGGCGGTAGCTAAATCCGATCTCGGATGATATGAGCCATTCGTGTTAAGTTTGACCCAAGAGTCGGGAGGTACACCCCATCCTACGCTATAACCCAGTGGGAGGCCCCAGTGGGGAATGACAGATCGTTCCACTTCTTGCGCGCGTTCAATCCATGCAACGTAGTACAACACCGGTTTTGTACCATCCATCGGCCACACAAAACTCTCCTCAAAAATATTCTTGTTACGTCACTGTCATAGCATCCAGTAGGCGACCCCAAAGATCAGGGGCTAGTCCCGTGGCATCCTGGATGAGGGCTTAAGGAGATTATCGGGTACCCATGTCTCCGCAGGTTGCTGGAAAAACTCGAAGTTAATCACCGTGGGGGAAATTTTCTGCCAAAATTCCTTCACGCGTGGACAGTCCTGCATGGCATGAAGAATAGACTCCTTCTGTGCGCACGAAAGGCAAGAGCTATCGGACGCAAGGTGACGTGTCACATGTTGGTGGTTCGTGAGAAGTTTTCCTTGAGTCAGGAGCCAAAGGAAAGCCCTGATCCGTTAAGGACCCGGCCATTTCCAAATTAACTTCCAAGGCGAGGTAGGCATGGACAAAGTGATCCCGCCAATAACCTCGTAGGCAGATGCGACCGTAAATTCCCCATTCCCAGTGTGTCACCATCGAATAGTATCGGCGTCTGCTAGAGCAGGAGGGGGGTGTAAAGCTGCTATGTCTATGCATACCGCGGCGGGCAGATATTGTTGGAAAGCGGACCACTTCCAGGTGCCATCCCTATTACACATATCCGCGACTGTAACACCCAAATCTGTCTCCAGAATGGGAGCAATCACCACCGAGAGCAGCGGGCCCTGATCGTGCACCCAATTGTCCAACCAAAAATAGATGTTGTACCCATTACCCATCGTCCAGGAAACTCCGTGATAGACATACGACCAAATGGTGGTAAGGCCCTTCCAGAAATTCGAAGCTCCCCCACGATCAATCCTGGGGGGGATATGATCGATGGTGAAACAATATTTAGTCCGTAAGATCCATGCCCAAAAGGTCGTTGGATGCTTGAGCAGGGCTCATCCCATTTTGGTAAGCAAGGCATCATTGGTAGGCCGGATACGCTTCAGGCTGAGGGCCCTTGAAGCTTTAGGCTAGCACGTCGTATCCCAATAAACAAGGGGTACTTTCCGTTGCCTGCCCGTAGAACCCCAAATAAAGTGACGCATAGTTTTCTCTAAGTCATCACATAAACGACAAAGGAGGCGCACCGTTTGCATGTGAAAGCTGGGAGTGCAGATAACACAAATTGGGCTAGGTGATCCGACCAGCGAGAGACAGCTGGCTAGCGTGCCATCCGGTAAGTTTCTTTTGCGCATTGTCTAGGATGTGCTGATAAGTGCTCCGACAGGTGCGCTCATGCAATAAAGGAACGCCAAGATATTTACCAAGGTTATTGGTGGGTTAAATATGAAGAGCATGGCTGAGCCGACGGACAGTATCTGAGGGGACATTTTTGGAGAAGAAAATTTTTGTTTTGTCGATGTTGACCTTCTGTCCGGATGCCTAACAGAACTCCTCCAAAGTCTGAGCAATCACTAGAGCCTGGGAATTAGTAGCTTCAGCAAACAGAAGAAGATCATCGACAAAGACATGATGGAACAGTGGTGGGCCTGTAGGGCTCAAAAAAATCAGTTTCCAGTGGCCGTGTCCCACTTCTCTAGAGATCAGATGACCTAGACGTTCAATACAGAGCACAAACAGATAGGGGAGAGAGGGTCCCTTTGACGAAGCCCACGGGAAGGGAAAATAATATCCGAGAGACCGCCCTGCCACACAACTTGCGTGGTCATAGAAGTAACACACTTCATGATGATCCCGAGAAAAGAATACGGAAGACCAATATCGGCTAGGGTATGATGGATAAAATCCCACCTAAGATGGTCGTAGGCTTTTTCTAAATCCACTTTGATCTCCATGAAGCCTTTCTGCCCCATCTTACGTCGCATCGAATGAATAACTTCCTGAGCAATGATGATGTTATCAGTAATATGCCGTCCCGGAATAAAACTGCATTGATTCTCCCTCACCAACCGGTCTAAATGGGGTTTAAGTCTGTGCACTATAACTTTCGAGAGAACCTTGTAAAGGACATTACACAAGCTGATCAGGCGAAACTGGTCTATACGCGTAGGAGAGGGAGTTTTAGGAATGAGAACAAGAAGAGTGTGATTAACGTCCCTGTCCCATCGTTCCTGACGAAACAGTGACTTGATGAACTCTGTCACTTGCGGGCTGACCCTCGCCCATTGGTGTTGAAAGAACAGAGCATTGAAGCCATCTATCCCTAGAGCTTTGTTTGGATTCATGTCAAAAAGCGCTCGTTTGATTTCATGGTCTCTAAGGGAAGTGGCGAGCTCCTGTAAAGTGGCCTCGGTTAGAGGAGGAAAGTCGCTTGTAGCCCTAATATGGACTGGAGTAGTCGCTTCACTCGTAAAAAGATTGGCAAAATAATCATGAGCTAATTGTTGCAATTGTGCCATGTAGCATCCCACTCCCGCAAGACCCGAACCCGATATCGATGGTGATATCCGAGCCCGTGCCTCACGAGGGTGGCATGCTAGCGCAGTCAATTACAGTAAA
>JANZLD010000237.1:77948222-77963334 GCA_026413575.1 Erythroxylum carthagenense
AGAAATGATTCAAACTAAAGCAAGAGAGTTTCTACAGAAGATGTATGGTGATGCAAATCCAGAATTTAACTTCTCAACTGGTTGGCTAGAACGGTTCAAGGCAAGACATGTGATTAAATCTTATAGAAGGTTTGGTGAAAGCGATTCAGTTGTCATGGAGAATATTGAAAAAGCTATACCTGAAATTCGAGCTAAATTGGACAAATGTCATTGGAGGGATATCTATAATATGGATGAAATAGGCTTATTTTATCATTTGCGAGCAGATCATTCACTAGTTACAAAGCAATTGGAAGGACAGAAAAAGGATAAGGAAAGACTTACTGTTGCTGTTTGTTGCAATAGGGATGGTTCAAATAAAGTACCTCTTTGTATTATTGGTAAGTATGTTAATCTTAGATGCTTTAAAAATGTGATTATTGACAATCTTAGTTGTCATTATCGAGCCAACAAGAAAGCACGGATGACTGGATTACTCTTTTAAGAATTTGTTCGTTGGTTTGATGATAGAATGAAAGGTAGAAAAGTATTGTTTATAGTAGACAATTGCCCAGTCCATCCCAAGGTTATTGAAGGCTTGAGAAATATTGAATTGTTCTTTTTGTCTCTAAATACAACATTAAAAATTCAACCATGTGATGCTGGAATTATTCGATCACTTAAGATTTATTATCGACGTCGTTTTTATTCTAGCATCTTGAAAGGCTATGAGATGGGAGCAATAAATCCTGAAAAAATTAATGTTCTGGATGCTATCTATTTTATTTATGTTGCTTGGAATATTGATACGAAGGCCATAACTATTGCAAATTGTTTTCGATATTGCAAAATTTGATCTGAGGAAGGTATGTTTCTAGAAGAAAAAACTAGTGATGTTAAAGGCATTCAAAGATTAAAGGAAGTTATTTCTAATTTACATTATAGAAATGTCGTGAATGTAGAGCAGATTCTTAATTATCCTAGTAAAAATGAAGTTTTAATGGAATTATCTACGGATGAAGAAATTATTCAAGGAATAATGGGTATGGAAGATGATGACAATCAAGACCCAGATGATAGTAACGCTATACCACATGTTTCTCCAAAAGAAGCTTTTTTTACCATAGAAACATTGAACAGTTACTTGCTTCAAAATGAGAAGAATGTGTCGAATGTAGTTTATGCCCTCCAAAAAGTTAAAGATGAAATTGAATTTAGTTCGTTTGAAAAGAAGAATCAATTGACTATAGATACATATTTTAGAAAAGCGTAAAATTTAAAATAAAAATTGTTTAGGAAGTGCTTTATTCTATGAATTATATATGTAATTTTCATACTTATTCAATGAATTATTATTGTATATTTTCAGTGGGTCTCAAGGAATTTTTTTAAAACTATTATCTTATGCATTTAGCGAGGTTATTATTTTATCTCATTGGCTTAAGTTGGGACAGGAGAAAATTATTATTTAATCAAGATTATTAATTTATCGAATATCCATTTATCGAGGTTTTACTAATGACTTTATAATTTTGTAATTTGTAACTTCTTTTTTCAAATCTTATATCACTGTAACATAACAGAATATAATATGACTTATTAACTGAGTTGTTAAAGTTGGATTACAATTGAAGAACTAGCAGTTCTCTAATTTCTATGGAAAGCGTATCGATAATTACCGTTTCTTTGTCATACACATTGTTTTGTAATTACGGAATGTTTTCTATGGTTAAGGCCGGTCAAACTATTGAGATAGCACGTGAGAGATTGAAAAGGCTTGAAGTTGTTCAAGACATGTACAATATATTCTTCGGTAATCTAAGATTCGTACTTTATATTATCCTTTGTCAATAATTTGACCGCATTCATCACAATTTCATGTTCAAACTCAATCACATGTAATAATTGAGGTTGATTTACTCGAAAGAGAAGAGAAAAGAGAGCATTCTTGTTTTCGCACGCAACAACCAAGTGAAGAGCTTTCGGCTGTCTAATTTAGAACACGGGTAGGTTTGTTCATACTTGTAGATAGATGAAAAAAAAAAAGAAAAAGAAAGAAAGATTACATCAGCTTTTGAAAGCCCACATTGACCCTCAATAGGAAATGTGCTTTTTCTTTCCCCTTTCTTTTATACATAAAATGGCGGAACCAAGAAAGGGTGTTCAAAATCATACCGGCCCATATTTGGTTTTGTCGTGCATGGCATATAGGCTAAGATGGTAAGTAACAATGAGTCCTAGACATAGGCCCCCAAAAAGTTTCGATAGCCCACAGTAGAAAGCAGGGGAGACACTATAACAATGTTCAGTGCATAAACAAAGCTCCTAAGTTAATGTTTCTACGCCATTAAGCCTTCCACATAATAACTGGTCTGAAGTTCAGGGATATATATATACTCAAATTACTTTAAGATTCAATTGTCCAGCCTTTTAACAAGTTGGTTCAAGTAGAGCTGTCAATTTTTAGTGTATCTGAAAGAGTTATGTTTCATTATCTTTTATCATTGCGATTTTAAAAATTGAAATTAATTTAAGAATATTTCCAATTGGCCATCAAATCAAATATCTAAAAGTAAAATTTATTTGTCAATAGATAAAATAAAGAATTTGAAGCAGAAAACTTTCTCTGTTTGTAGCGCATTATGTGATTGGTCATACAAACTACACATTTCTGATTTATATTACAATTAAATCTTCAACTTCTTGAAAAATCTGTAATCTTGGAGGGCTTAACTTTCTAATTTAACCAATTCCACTAAAAGAATACATCAAACCGATTTTTGTTTTCACGCTACCTTCTGTTTTGTTTTCACTTTTTTCTTCCTTGAGACTATCATTTTACACTTAGAACAACAGTACTCCAAAACTACTGAGGCTTGAAGAAGCTAAACTTGACGCCAGTATCAATGATAACATATATGCCAGCCGAAACGAGAGCAGCAGTTAGAAGCACCCCAAGTATACCTAGTCCCCAGTTAAGGAACCACATAGGCGTATAAACCTTTGGTTTCTTAATCTTGAGCCACATGAAACATGGGAACACTAGAGTTACTGGCAATGCTAGACCTCCAATCAGACCTGCCACGCTTGACAAGAATGGGATGGCCACCGCCACAAAGAACAGACCAAATCCAAAAACCACCCTGATAAGTGCCCTTAGCCACCATGCACATGGCTTCTTGAATCTCTTTACGAAGATCGATTCCATGTCATCAAACGTTGGCATGCCGTAGATTTGGAATGAGCTCACAGCATTTATTATCACAAACAAACTTGTCATCCCTAGGAGGAACCGTGAGGTGTCTCTTCCATGAAATGCGTACAAGGCTGTCAGCATTCCGCCATTTTGTGGTATCTGCAAGTTGACAAGAAAATGTTTCTTGTGAATCAACTGGTGCGCAAATTTTGCGACGAAATGTTTGTCTAGTTCTCTGTGACGTAAAATGAAAATACATTAGTACGTACCATTTGACCGTATGCCCAATATCCTCCAATTGCAAGGGGAAAGAGGCACATCGCAACGATGAGGTACGCAAATTTGACTCCATTCCACATTGGTACTCGGGAAGGGTGCTTCTCACTTGAAGGCATTGTGGCCTGCAATCAATTAATGGACATCTTGATATCAACTTATGTTTTATATATTCCTACTATATATAATTGAAGGATCATGTTCAAATAGTGAAATAAAAAAAAGTTAAAAGAAGGAAAGAAATAATCTCTCTTTGAGGTTCGTTAAGAAACAAAGTTCCAAATAGTTTCTCATGAACTTCCAGCCCTCTGTATATATCTTCCCTTAACAGATTTTTCCATAGCTTCCACATGATCACATCCATGGTCATGAATGCGGTGGATTTTCCCAACTTACTTCCTTAATAAAATTTATTCAAGTCAATCATTTCAGATATTCAACGACTCACATATTATACATATGCCTAAATTATTCCTGAGTCGAAATTTTATATTTATATTTTCAAGTTTCGTCAATAGAAAAAGCAATTAATACAATAAAGAAAGGGCCGAAAAGTATAATAGTTGACGCCTAATATATGGTGACAGGACAGCCACCAAATTTTAACGAAGAACATTTAAGGAGAAGTATTGAAACTAGTATTTAAAATTTGTCATCAGTCGCAAAGATAACACAGCGAATTTTGACCACGACAACAAAAAAGTTCAAGGATTGGTTTCATTACAAAATATAAGCAATGATCTTATATATTTATAGTATATAGTCGAATAGTATAACTATATAAGACAAACATTTCTTAGAAAAGAATAGCAAGTCGATACCTGAATCTCAAGTATGAGATTGTGACCTCTGAAAGCAAAAGCAATGATTCCAAGGGCATTAAGAACAGCAAAACACCTCTCCAAGTCAGTTGGTGCACGAACAGGGTTATATGATACTCCAGGCATCCTACCCTCTGCTACAGAGATCACCCATATAAGTGTAATATATCCGACAGCTGTAATTGCTCCGACGAGTGATACTCCGGCAATTGAATTCAGGTTAGGTAGCTGAGACAGAAGCACAGCCGCGCAAGTAAACACCAAGTACCATTCCACGGTTGTTAATGTCTTGAGGCCACATGTTGCCCCACATACAGTCTGAAAGAACAATTTGGACGTGGACCCTCCAATAATGATCAGTGCCACGCATGTTCCTCCTGATAGATATAGAATTGGGAAAGTTGCTAATACCTTCGACAACTTCTCACCTGGATTATATTAACCACTCATTCAGCGTATAAGCACCTAACAAGATGAAAAATGAACATCTAAATAAAGTTTTAATTACCTAATGTTGCACTTGCAAGCTGCATGTATCTGCTGTAACGGATGCCATTTTCAGGGGATTCATGTAGTTGCACCAGTATATAAAGAGTGTAAAGCTGCCATATAAACGCTAGAGTCAAGCTTATAACACCCCAAGCCCTGAAACAAACGGAGAAGAACGTTTCATGATAGTTACTCACAAATGGATCTGAACATCATCATCTTATACCGTTATTGATAAGAATATTGTAACTTACCAACCAAGGACGGTGAAGGCAACAGGAAGAATAAGCGCTTGAATTCCAATTCCTGAGCAGAGGCAGTGGAAGGCTGCGTAATATTTGTTTCCATTTCTGGACTCGGTTATGGGAAGCCAAGCGTCTTGGGGGTCAAGCTTGGTAAGATGGAGAGCCTTTCTCAGTGGACTACCTAGAGGGGTAATGAACCGAGGTGTTCGAATTCTAGGGGTTGTGTTTTTTGAGGTTCTGTTTGTTGCAGGCTGTATGCGATCCGGTGAAAAGAGCAGCGGTGACCGGGACAATGATGGGGAGTGAAACTGCGACGGAGGAGCCGATATTATTGGTGGTGTTGGTGCCACGGAGGCTAGCCTTGGTGTCACCGGAGTGGAGCTTACTTCAAAAAGATCATCCATTGTTTCTCTTGAACTTTATCTGCTTCCACTCTGCTACTTGTTCCTTAACTACGGTAGCTCTTTGCACACAAAAACCTAGTGAACATTGAGACTATATATAGAGGATGCATGAAACAACACAAGTTTGCAATTTTAGTAGACTATAACGGGGACGTAAATGGAATACAATATTAATTGGATAAAGATGTAAATGGAACACAATAATTGGATAAAGTCATAAAGTCTAAGTTGACTTATACGAAAAGGAATAACAAAAATATTCCAACTAAGCACAAAATTAAGGATTTTAGCAGCCAGCCATGCTTGTCAATTTGGGCGACTTATAGTTTCTTGACTAGAGAACCGGTCATTACATGGCGTCTGAGGCTTAATTCGGTCAGAATTGAGGCACTCCGTTTACAAGAAGGCGTGGCCTTGGCAAGATGTGCCACCAAGCACTCTTTAACTCTAATAGGGACCTCTTTGTCTGAAAAGCCAATTCATTTTTTGACTGAATAGTTTGCTCGGTCCTGAAAACAGAAGTCAGTACATGGGGCAAGCAGGCTTTGAGAGGGGACTTACTGTATCAACAAGTTCCACTATACATACCCATACGGAAGTGTGGAACTACGCTATTACATGATCACGCATCATCCGTTTTTTGTTTTTTAGTATCTGCATCTTCTTATTGACTTACTTTGGAATAAAAATAGGCAGAAAATTGCATCATTTTATGAAGTAAATAAGACGGTAAGTTAATAACAATTCATAGATAAAAGAATAGTAATAATTTAATCAAACATAAAAGTTTTTTTATAAAAGAAAATGATCATAAAGGGGCCTTCTAATTGATCCTAAAAGGCTACATGGGAACGAAGGACAGGACAAAAATCATAACAAATGAAAAAGGCGAACAAAGATATATTTTAAGTAATGCGAACATAATAAGGACATTACGTGCTTACCCATCAACGATTGAGAATGGCTCAATACTTCTATTTGTTAGTAATAGAGGAAAAATATATGAAATTTGACTATCACACTTCATATTTAAACCCACCCTCCAAACCCCTAACCTTGGAGACACAGGGGAAAGGGCTCAAGCCTACCAGTCTATAGTTTATTGTTGTATGTTGTTAAATATATATATGAAGTCTAATTTTGCTTAATCTCGTAAAAAATCAAATATAATAAATTTTAAAAAGATGATAATACAAACAACACAATAAGAAAACAGTATGGTACAAATTAATAGAGAAGAAGCTTTGGATTAATATAACAGAACTAAATTTTATTATGTCAATTAAAATAATATTATAACAAAAATAGATTAGTAACTTTGGAGGTGTTTGACAAACATAGGATAAGTTGTGCTTTAGCTTATTAATTAAATAGCTTTTTGATCATTTTAAAAAGTTATTGATATGTTTAGTGAATGGTTTATTAGTTAACTTATTTAACCCTAATAAGTTGATTTCTAAAAGTTCTATATAAGGAACTTTTTATAATCAACCAAAAATTAAAAGATAAAAAAGCCAATTATATCCTCATTTCATAATTTTTTAATTATGCTATAGTGATATTATGGATAATTCAAACTAAAAATTATGCATTTATTCTACAATGATAAATTTTTTTACAATGAAGTAAGTTTTTTAGTTACAAATTTGGAGTTTTTTTACTAATGAAATAAGTTTTTTGGTTGCAAAATAAAAAATATGTTATGGTGGTAAAATTTTTAAGAATGTTCTACGTTTTTTATTAGAGTTAAAAACTTAATTTTTTTGTAAAATTAATTAACTAATCATAATCTTATAAATTCTTTTTTTTAAGTCATGCAAAACATAAGTCATTTTACACTTAAACAGTTGATACTAAATAGTTAATTTTATCAAGTATCTTTAATAAACAGCTAATGTTATTCGCTGGTCAAATTTGTTAATAGAATCAATTATTAGTTAATTATTAATAGAATCAACTAACAACTAATACAATCCGCTTATTGCCAAACAAGAATTTGACTCAAATTTACCAAATTCAATAATTTACCTTGTACTCTTAATCAACCATGCACAACTAATGTTGACTTAAATATTTAATACTAAACAGTTAATTTTATCAAATATCTTTAATAAACAGCTAATATTGTTTACTAGTCAAATTAGTTAATAGAATCAATTATTAGCTAATTATTAATAGAATCAACTAATAACTAATACAATTCGCTTATTACCAAACAAGACTTTGACTCAAATTTATCAAATTCAATAATTTATCTTGTACTCTTAATCAACCACGCACAGCCAATGTGTATCTTTGTCCCTAGCATACATGTCCCATTCAAATGCCTTTCAAGCATTAAAGGAGGTGAGATATATTCAAGCCCACAGGCCGTCTATGTTGGCTTGCTGCCGTTTTCCTGTTTTATTTCGGAAAAGAAACCAAGTTTTTGATTTCAATTTTTAAGTGTGACTTCCTGGAAACTTACATGTCCAGTTTATTCCTTGTTTGATCTTGTTACAATGTATCTTTCTCCAAATAATACAGAATGTAAGAGAAAAGCGGCTACAACTTAAAGATAACGGTCGCCGAGTTTGATAACACACATACACAATTATATCAAATTATTAATCCTAATGTGATTGCTTATTCTTAGTCACTCAACGACCAAATTAAAATTCCTTTTTAATCAGCTCAATTGATACACAAACGTAGGGCGTAATCTTCAAGAACGAAATTCACATGATGGAGAGTTGAGGTGTCAAAGTTGGCCTAATTGGGAAGTGCGACCCTCAATTAAAAGGTGGTGATTTTCTTTCAATTTGTTTTTTTGAGGCTACTTGCAATATTGAAAGACATATTCATTATCCGTCAAAGTCTCCAAAACCGCATAGAATAAATAATCATTAAATCTCATCCCCTTTACAAGCTTATAGTTGATTCGCATAACTTTATTCGTCGTCTCTGACTAGACTGAAGTTATTCAAAGAAAAAAATGTCTAATTTGTCGACCAGCTGCTGAATGGAACTTGCATGACTACAATTCATACCTACTAGTCCTTTCATTAGGACCGTGTTTTATATGATCAACTTATAGTATATTATATACTTTTAATACTCATCGCAATTCCTCTATATTATCTCATAACTGGAATCCGTATCCTTGGAAATATTAAATAAATGAGAGTGTATTCTAATTTATAATAATCTTAAATGATCGGTAGAAATAAAGAGAAATTAATCTTCGATTGTGTACTTTAGAATATGTTTACACATATTTTTATTCAAGAAAGATCAAAAAGGTTGACTGGTGCCAATTAGAGGACAACAATACATGATTTTGTTTCGTTACGCCCTTATGGGATTTGGCTATTGCTTTTAAGTGTAACTTTGGAAAAGGAGTTTAATCCAACTTTTAGGCTCACAAGTGAGCCTTGTGTGGGATCCTGCAGATAGCAAAGCATAATTTCATTCTTATTTTCCCTTTTAAATGGAATGTACGAAACCCTTTCCAAAGCTAATTATACAACTTTGACATTTTGAATAATAAAATGATTTTCTACAGTCATTTGTTGCTTTGTATAGTCATTGTTTGACTACCAAGTTGTTCTCAACAAAATACAACAAAAAGGAATCAAATTAAAGAGGAGTCGAGTGCTGTGCAAACTTGGGTTTGGGTTTGGGTTTGGGTTGGAGAACAATAACAGATATAAAAGAGCCGTTATTTACTTCTTTTTTGTCCTTGAAGATGGAGATTTTTGACAAATTTCCAGAAAAGGGTCCATTCTAGAAACTGATAATTGGCATTGATAAAATCTAACCTGTATATTAAACAATTTTTGGATATATTGATCTGCAAAATTTGTTCTTTCTGTTTCAAAAACTAGGTACAGGTAAGTACTGACTACTTCGGCCTTGATAGTGACTGTAAGACGATGAACATCCGGTACTATTGGAAATAGACATAACCAATACCTTCTCCATATCTTTATCAACTTTCCTTCTGATCAATGAAACTACATATTCCAAGAAAACTGCATCGCAAGGTATTGTGAGCGGTCCATTGCCAGGAAGGCCAAATTCTTCCTCAGACATAGCTAACAGCTCTCTGAAAACTTGATTGTTAAGGTACGACATGGGGAACATGAAACGTATTTGATCAGCCGTATAAACAACAAAATGACCCTTCTCAGCCACTGACGTCATGTTGTTCCTGCTGCTTGGATCTGCATCATTTCTCTCCCCTCTTGGCAAGGAAATTCTTTTCCTGTTTAGAGCCGCTAGTCTTTGCCACTTCTTGGCAATCTTCAGGAGTTTCTTGGGACAAATCATTGTGAATTGCGCTAGTGAACTTAAGAGATTGAAGACTTGGAATTCTTCTTGAAAGAATGGAATGATCCTGATGAGTTATGGAGAGAAGTGGATGGTAGACCAGCTATATATTGAACCAAAAGAGACATCGCTTGTGTGTATGTTTCTTGGTCCGAGTACTCGTGGGCTCAAAACCATTTGGAGATTTGTGGTGGCAGGAGACTTGAGATATGCCTGATTCGAAAGGGTAACAACAAATTTATGTTGCTTAGTTGTTCAGTGACATGAAGGGTCAGGAGCGGGAGAACCACAAGAGCACAGCAGATAAGAGGAAATCTTCGTACACATGTCGTGATCACGAACATGTTTTCTGTATACCAGATTGAGATTTGGCAAGAGTAAATGGTTTGCAATTGGAAGGATAGGACATTATCAGGACCTGCCATTTTCGGCCCTATGTGTCAGGTAATTAGTTTGAGTAGGCCGAAGATCATAGGCAATAAAATGTGCGATTCCTATTAAATTGCATTCAGTTCACGTTGTCCTGTTCGTTGGTTTTCTTCTTTATTTAGCTCTTTCTTTGTGTTGCACATTCTTCTGTCTCCTAAGAAAAGGTCCAAAGGGCCCAGACGATTGGCAGATAGAAAACTAAGGCAAGCACATGCATAATCCTTCTTTTCTAACGATTAATACTCCTAACCTATTATATGATAATTATGACATTGTTTTAATACATTTATTTTAGTGCACCCGTAATTATATGGTAGCGTCACAATTATTTTTCACTTATAAGATAATTAAAGATGAATTAAAACTTTTTTAGCTAATAGTAAAACTTAAAATGAACATATGCCATAAAAGGTATTTCAAAGGATGTGGGGAAAAGATGAAGGGGGGGATCATGTGAAGCTACAGACAAACACATAATCCTTCTTTCCCATCAAATATAAGGGCAGCATTACTGATCTGAAATACATACACGGACGAAGCTTCTTTGTGCAGCATTCGTCGAAAGCAGAAGCAACTGATTTCCTTTTAGCTGAAGATTTTGAACTTACAAATTGTTTTTTTATTTCATCTATAAATGCATTTTTTCATTGGCAGCTTGCCAAATAGTTATGGAGGAGCAAAAATAACTTCATGTCATCGCAAAAGAATTTATTGAATTGATTCAAATCAAGTAACGACATCTGCCATAATCGTATCTACGTTTGAAAGGCATATTGGAAATGCTATATTTACTACATAAAATAAAGTGTAATGATTCCTTTGATTACAGAAATTTTCAAGTAGTTTGAAAGATTTAACGTGATATGTTTATTTACATTAACTTATTCATTCATAGAGAGAGAAAACTTATTGATGAGCATTTTTTATTGTTATCCCTCTTCTTAAATCCCCGAAGAATTTCACTTTTTGATTGTTTAAGATTTTTGTATCCTTATTTTTCATATCGAGTATGTATCGCTTTTTTGTATCATTACAATTTTGGATCCAGATTTATGTTATTTTTCATACCCCATCCCCTCTTTTCTTTTAACTAGACCAAGTAACTAGTTTTTAGTCTTTGGTAATGTTTGAATTCAAAATTCATATTTTTGATTTGAGAGAGTAATGAATTTGTGCAAATAATTGTTCTTAAATGCCCAATTAAGATATAATAGGGCATTTAAGAACAATGAGAATTAAAGCCCCCAGTATCACATATCATTATAATCAATTTTAAAGTATTCACTTCAAATTTAACTGCCTTATATTATTAATTTTTTATATATCATGTAAAATAAAATAAAAAGGCTCATCTTATAAAAGTGATCAGAGTGCAATACATGCATTACGGTTTCCATATTCTTAGTATACACCATTGAACAATGTAACTCACTTACTCCCTGTGACTAGTGCATGGAAACCAATAAATATGGTCATACTTCAATTGTAACAAGTACTTAATTGATACATGATTAACTGCATTAACGGTAACGAAATATACAATATTCTTTGGTCTCATCCATTTGAGAATTTTATAAAATAATTTAGATAAAGTATGAGCACTTTGTACCATATCAGAAGCATCAACAAACTTGATAAAAGTTCTTCCAATATCACATTAAACTAAGAAATTAACCAAGATGTCTTTGATCAGTCCACCCATCCACCATAATAGTTCTTCATGTTGTTCCCAAATAGACTTATATATATAAACAAATGTACATAAATCTCAGGATAAGAAGGTACCTTAAATCCTAGATTTATTATTATTGTACCATCTATTACTTCTTGAAAGTAAGATGAATCTAAAGCATTTAAAGGATTGCATGAATGGTAAAACTATCTATCATATGCTCGCTTACATAATAAAACAACATCTTTATCAACCAAAGCACTTTTTAAATTAGGTTGAGAACTAGGAGTAGTTCTTGATGGAAAATAAGAATTTATGTCAATAATATCTTTTTTTCTTTATATAATACTTATTGTGCTTCATCATCTCCAAAAGATATATTACGAGCCTCTTTATTTTCTTTTTCTTTTTCAATTATTAGCACAAATAATTTACAATCCTATCATGTACATCAAATAATACTTTTTTGTAAGAAGAAATATAGCCTTTAATACCAATAAAATGTTCTTTCATTCTATATATTCTAATATTCTACCACAAAATATACAATTATATTGCATATTTTCATCGAATGCTTGAGAAGAAGAAAAATAATCTCATGCTGGATCAGACTTACTATGAGTAAAGGATGTTAAGTTCACCAAAGCCTTTTATGATGATTTCATATTCTCAGTCATAATTTCAAACTAAAAATATAAAAATAATTTTTTAATTATGTCCAAAAATAAGTCACAACAATAACAATAACAAAAATAAGTCACAAAATACTATAATAATGAACTAAAGAAGAAAGATGAAAGGAAAACAATGAAGATAAAAATCTGAAAACAAAAATACCCCTTAACTTTTTCTTCATGTCTCTTACGTCTTTTGTCTCTATTTGTTAGCATGACATTTGTCTTCAGTTACCACAACCAATAAAAGAAACAACAATAAAAAGGAAGATTAACTTGTGATATGTTGGCACAAATAATCAAACAATAATATATATATAGAAAAAATAAAAAATAGGTTGAAAATTTTTAAAACATTAAAGAAAATTAATTCAAATAGGATATCATTGGAAAACTGTAATAAAAATATAAAGTCATTAAAGATATTAAAATTTAATTAGAGATGGAAACTAAAATTTTCCCAAAATTGAATAAATGAGAAAAGTCATAAAAATTTAGTATATTTAAATAAGGACATTGAAAAAGGCTTTAAATGATGTCAACATTCAACACTCATATGGGACAACATATAAATTTATATTGTTAAGATATGTGTTATGACATTTTGGATATTATTTGTAATTGGACATCTTTGATTATTTGAGGAATAATATTATGTTAAATATTCTACCTTATGTGGGACTTTTTCAAGATGATGTATATTTGGGATAAAAATCTTAGTCGTGATAGGATTTACTTGAAATCAAATTACCATATCTTAACTAAGATAAGATGTAGATTTTTGGTGATTTTTGGACTCTTCTTGACAACTTATTTTGGGTATAATGACTATCTAGGGTAGTTGGATTTTTAAAGATTTGATTGAATATTTTGCAGTTGTGTTTCTGTTAGGGTTTACGTTATTTTCTGGTCTTAATGAGGGCTAAAGTATGTGGGAAAAAATGACTACAACATGATGACTTGGTAGTTATAATTTTGGGTATCCAAAACTATTTTTAGTGGCTTATTTTGTGGTGATCCTATCCAAATTTATAGTTGTGTTTTCTTTAAGGGTTGCATGACTTTATTGGGCTGTCAAGTTAGTAATTTTCATGTGAAAAAATCACCAGCAGTTTTGGTGTGTTCACAACTTTTTGTTCTTAACATTTCAGTGATGAAACGTTCATTGATTTGGGGTGTTTTATTGCTGCTGTTCATGGGATACCTCAATGATGTTATTGGAGGTTCACAATAGATTTCTTAGTGGACAACTTTCTATTCTTTTGTTGAAGAAGTTGCATTATTAGGGGATGTTTTTTTAAATCTCACGTGTCTTTGTTTATGTACTTTCTTGGTTCAATCACTTGAGTAGTTTATTTTCTCCTTTTTATTATCAAACATTTTTAAGAAAATCCACTGTTGAGATTAGCAAGAGGAGGTCGTATTATTAGGTGTGATTTACTTTCATAGGTTATGAGGACAAGGGATAGTGTTAAGGGTAGGGTGATTTGACTTTATAACGTCTTGAGTAAAACTATTGTTATTCCTTAATAAAAGTGATTAAGCTGTGTAACATCCCGTTTCTATACTAAGGGTTAGAAACCTATATTTTAGTAATTGAGAAATAGCAATGAGAGAATAGAAAAATGCTTTTCATGCTTATGCATAATTGTAGAAGTAATGACGTCGTTGTACAGTTAGTTGTTTAGTCCGTTAGTATAGATTTGTGTAGCTCTGTTAATATATCTATTACTGTATATATATCAGACATGGAACAATTAATAAAGTGAGATACAATTTTTACTTCTCACTAAAACAAGCTTTCTAATAAGCGGTTACCAGTTTGTTCAATAATGTTAGCATATACACATGTGAAATTTGATTATTGCACACATTAAAATGATTGTACATGCATTCATTGATAATTTCTAGGTATAATTGATCTATAAATGTGATTATTTTTAGAATTGTGAATTATATTAAAAATTGATTTGGAGAGTATATGTATTGACTTAGAAGTTTTGGTGAAAATATGAAAATTTTCTAGAATTTAAGGAGTCTTTTTGGATTAGAAAAATGTCAAGTGAGAGAACTATTGATGAATAGTAGTAGAAATAATAGTCAAAAGACAGTAGAAATTTTAATATATGACATTAAGTGTAGCACCCCACTCTCGCAAGACACGTACTCGACATCCATGGTGATATCTGAGTACGTACCCCGCGAGGGTGGCATGCTAGAACGATCACTCAATCAAAATTAATCACAAAACTTTTGTTTGAGTGATCGTTTTAGCATGCCACCCTCGCGGGGTATGTACTCGGATATTACCATGGATGTCGAGTACGTGTCTTGCGAGAGTGGGGTGCTACATTTTGGTATTAGAGCAAGAGTGATAATATTAAGTTTAAGCAGTTGGGTTTCGGTCTCAATAGATATGGTATCAGAGCAAGAGTGATAATATTAAGTTTAAGCAGTTG
The DNA here is from genome assembly GCA_026413575.1 of Erythroxylum carthagenense. Lineage (NCBI taxonomy): Eukaryota > Viridiplantae > Streptophyta > Magnoliopsida > Malpighiales > Erythroxylaceae > Erythroxylum > Erythroxylum carthagenense. Next base: position 77,963,178 of record JANZLD010000237.1, read on the forward strand.
GGTTTCGGTCTCAACAGATAGCTTCACTTCTAACAAAAATGCATGCACACCCATTTTAATGTTGGACCCCACACTCCACTCGTAGGTGTTTGCGGGTTATACCGCGGCATCCAACCTTAATCAGTATTGTCCTCTTTGGGAATCGAACTCGCGACCC
>JANZLD010000237.1:78119281-78133550 GCA_026413575.1 Erythroxylum carthagenense
AAATATATGTGTTATATGGGTTTGTGATGGTCCCCTATGTGAAGTCAAGTGCACTTGTCTAAAGGCTTCTCCCGCCTACCCGCTAGTGGCATGGAGCTCCCTCACGGACTCCTATAAGTTTACAGCTACGTAAGACCATTACATGGGATTGCGTAGTACGTTCTATTCATGGCTACACAGGGCCCATACGGGAAATGTGTAGTACATTTTGTTTAGATCTACCCAAACCATTTTGATGTGCTTATGTACTTATGCTATGTTTGATCAAGTTGATGCATTCATGATTTTCGAATAAGTTGAAAAAATCGCATAAATTGTGTTGGTTATGATTTTGATTTCTTGACAAGACAAGAATTCTTGAGAAACATGTGTTTTTGTTTAAACTTAATGAAAGCGTTTTCAAATGACAAGGAAGAAATTATTTCAAAATTTTTGCTTATCTTTCTTCTATTATAAACTGTTACCCACGAGCTTTCGAGCTCACTCCCTCTCTGTCCCCTCCTCAAGTGATAGTTAAAAAGTCAAGCGAGCAAGAGTCTAAAGGAGATTCTTCAAATTTGCTATTTTGTATTTCAAGCTAGATTTTGTAACCAGGAAGGTTTAATTGTATTTATGAAAATTTGTAGTTCTTATAACTTCTGTATTATGAGATTTTCGGATTATAATCTATTGTGGCTTATAAGACCCTTTTGTTTTGAGGGTAATGAAATATGAATGATGATATTAGTTGTAAGTTATATGTTAAAGATGTATGATGTAGTAAAGATTCGCTCATGTCTTATGATATCCGCAAAAGGGTTGGGTTCCAGAAACGGGTCCCAACAACGATCTACCTATATCAACCAAAGTTCTATTCTTTCTCTCTACGACTCCATTTTATTGAGGTGTCCTTGGACAAGAGAAGTTGTGAGTTATTGCTGTGACAATTTGAAACTTTCTATTATCAAATTCTCCTCCATGATCACTTCGAATTGAAATAATGCAGTGCCCCTTTTCTATCTAAATTTTTCTACAAAACCTATCAAACACTTTAAAAGCATCATTCTTATTTAATAAGAAACAAACCCATGTAAATCTGGAGTAATCATCTACTAGAATAAAAACATAATGTTTACCATCAAAACTCTAAATCCTAGTGGGACTGAATAAATCCATGTACACAAGTTCAAATGGTTGGTTAGTAGACATAATATTTTTAGGAGGAAAGTTGCTTCTAACTTGTTTACCTTTTAGACAAGCCTCACAAATATGATTGCTTTTGAATTTTAAGGTTGGTAGTCCTCTTACTAACTCGTTTTTGGACAATTTTGATAGAATGCTCATGCTGGCATGTCCAAATCTTTTGTGCTAGATAAATGAATCATTTTTTAGAGAGACAAAACATTTAACACATTGTGAGGACATATCTTCAAGTTGAGCACAATATATATTCTAATTTCTAGAACTAACAAACACAATATTATCGTTATAAATATTGACAATTTCACAATGAGATGCATAGAAAATGACTTTGTAACCCTTGTCATATAGTTGACTCATACTCAACAATTTATGTTTCAAACCATCAACAAAAAGAACGTTATGAATGGAGGTAGAGTCAGAACTACCAATTTTACCAATTCCGCTGACCTTTGCTTTTCTTTTGTCTGCAAAGACAACATTACCTTTATATTTCCTTTCAATATAATTGAAATGTGATATTTCACCTGTCATATGTCTTGAACTGCTGTTATCAACTATCCATTGATTTTTCTTTTGTCTCTATTTTGAAACATATCTACAAAAAGCATTATCTCATTTTAGGTACTCAAATTTTTGGGTCTTTTCATATTAGTAACTTAACATTTCAGTCTCCAAACTTACATTTAAGATAATTTCTTTTTACAAAAATTACAAGAACAACTAATGTGACCATGTCTGCCATAGTAGAAGCACAAAACAAATGAATGAGAGTTGATATAATTTCTACCATGTATCAGGTTCTCAATATTTTGACTATATCTACTGCTGAATTTGACGAAGAAGTTCTTGTAAGGCCTGATATTATAGTTTTCATTGTATCCTATTCCAGTCTAATAAAAAATGCATTTACCACTACCAAGTAATGCCTTAAGGTTGTTCCTTCAATCAACGAAATATGCCAACTATGTTTTTAGAGATAAGATCATTTCAACACTTTTCTCTTTCCCAAGTTCTACGATGGCGACTTTTTTTTCTAACTATCTCACCTTTTCATAATCATTTTTCAGCAACTTATTTTCTAACTTAGCTACTCTTTCTTCCAGTACTTCTTTTTAAGAAACTTTTTGTTTATACTTAACCTCAATAGACATATTCTTGATCGCCAAACTCTCATTGACAAATTCTAATGATTTAATCTTACTCTTCAAAGATGCCTCATTGTTCTTGGAATTCTCAACTTCTTTGAAATATTTCAATGTCAACCTTTTGTACTAATCATAAAATTCATGATATGCATTTTTCAATTGATCAACTTTAATATCAGAATTAGAATAATATACCTCATCATCTCCTGATTTAGCCATGAAGCAGACATTGCTAACTTCCTTAGGTTCATCTTCTTCAAAGTTTTCGAAATCCTCATTAGACCAAGCTACAGTCATAGGTTGCTTTATAGATTTTCTGTTCTCTATTTTTTCTTTATTAAGAAGAAGACATTCAGGTCTAGTGTGCCCGGGCTTCTTGCAGTGGTAACATAAGATTTTTTGTATTGCTATTGTTGTTGTTGACGTCTTTTGATAAGGGCCTACTATTTCCAGCTTTCTTGTTTCCTTCTCTTTTTTTAACTTTTTTTTATAGAAACATGTGTATTTTTTGACCATAAAGTTGAATCCATCATCTCCATCTACCTGTAACTTAGTGTCACTTTCATCATCATTTGATTCATCAGTAGCTTTTAGTGTTATTCCTTTTCTGTAGGAGGATCCTTCATCTTGCTTAAGCTAGGTTTCATGGATCATCATATTTTCTCATAGCTAGTTGAATGAAATAGTGTCTAGATCCTTTGTCATTTCTAGAGTTGTCACCTTAGATCTCCATTCCTTTGATAGTAACCTCAAAATCTTCATTACAAGCTTGTCATTGGGATATATCTTTCTTAAGTTCTTTAAGGTTGTGATGATGTTATTGAAGCGTCCGAAGAATTCGTCTATGGTCTCTCCTTGTTTCATGGCAATAGTTTCGTATTGATGTTACCAACAAACATATCCTATGTTTTTTTTTACCTCATTAGTCCCTTTAAAGGTAACTTAAAGTTTGTCCCACGTTTCTTTTGCTGTAGAGCAGTAGGATATCTTTTCTTATTTTTCTGGAGACAACGCATATATCATGTGACATTTTACTTTAGCGTTTAGTTTTGCATTTCTCCTATCAGCCTCAGTCCATACTTCTACGCTATTGGAAGTGGGAATTGTAACTCCAACTTTAATTGCTTGTCATACTTTGATATCTACAGATTGGTGATATATGATCATTATCTCTTTCCAGTATGAGTAGTTGTTTCCATTAAAGTAAGGAGGCTTTGAGATAGATTGTCCTTCAAAACTTCTCAAGGTGTTTGTCATGATCTATCACGTGCTGTAAAACACAATAAATGTAAAACTCACTCTGATACCAAATGATAAAGCAAACACAGGCGAGAAGGGAGGTGAATTGTGTGTGTGGCTTTAAAACAAATTGTAAGTTACTTTCAATTGGTACAAAGACAGGGGCTTGTTAAAATTTACAAACAATAGGAGCTTATTAGACAATAGAACCCTATTATACGACAGGAGCCTGCTAAAGTATGAGTTTTGTTAAAACAATAAAAAGAAAATGCATGTTAAAATGAAAAGAACTGTCAGCAATTCGAAAATAGAATGAACCGGTTATAAAAGTGAATGAGCTTCTTGTTGAAATGAACACAAACAATATAATGCGAAAAAATAAAAGATAATGAGAGAAAGAGAAGAAAGACGCGGTCGATTCATACTGGTTCGGCTTACAAACTAAGCCTATGTCTAGTTTCCAATTATCCAACTTGAGTATTTCACTATAAAAATCACGTAATAATTTGACGAGTCTCTTTAAGCTTACGAGTACATATTTTTCAAAGTTTTCAATCTTCCAAACTAGTAGTATTTTAACTAACCTCTACAAGCTCTCAAATATGATTTGCTTGATATGAGCTTCAATAATATCAATCTCAAAAAGATTTTTCACTTTCTGAAGCACAAGAGATTTGACAATAATATCACTTTCAAAAGTACTATTGTCGTGATTGTATTTCGAAAATTTTTCCTTGATCACGCTTCTCTTTGTCACACTTCTTGATCGCAACTGCAGTAGTTCTTTCTTAAATAGGCATTTCTTTCAACTAATCGTTGCATTATTTTCCTTCTAGGTTGATTTTTTATCTTCGATATTTCTGTTGGATTCTTCAATCTTCAACCATTAAGAAAAACATAATATGACAATGTTTTTGAAATATAGGATTAGCAAGATCCCTTTAAATTTGTAAACAAAATAAGGTAAATTCATAAAAGGAGGTCCTGCTAGAAAGGAAACATATATTCTATAATTTTATTTTCTTTTGAGAAAATATATCCTTACCTATATAAGAAAATAAATTTAATTTAAATTTTAAAATATTATAAGGTCGTAAAAATCATTAAAAAGACTTTACTAACATTCCTCAATGCTCGTAAACATTTCTGAAAACGATTTAAACAGGAAAGATAATGAACAGAAAACAACCAGTCGAGTTATGACCATTATGCTCTTACAGTGGCACTCATAATGATATCCCCATCGCCAAGCTGTTCCTCAAAAAAATCTTTCTGTCAACATTGAGGCGTACGTGTTAATTGGCCTGGAATGTACTGGAGTTGTATTTAAGGTGCCTCAGTAGAATCCATTTAAGCTTTATATAGATTCTATGAATGGTTTGCTTTCTGAGTTCTAAACATGTCCCGGCTGGTATTATCTCAATATTGATTTCCAAAAGCGGCCAAAGATGTACACAGGATTTCTATTTGTTAGATAAAATTATTATTACTGGTGCTTCACAAAGCGGTCATATCACTCTCGTACCACGGATGCCTTCCAGGAAAATGCATGGAAAATCTGTGCTTGTCAGTCAGATATCAAGAACGTTCCAGGAAATTGTGGGGGAAAGCTGTCAGTAGCCTACTGCATTAATTCCTTTTTCCTTTTAATGGTTAATCCAACCAGTTTTATAAGATTAAACTGGCTATGGTTTGTCCATTAAGTATTTAAGCCTATAATTATAAGAATAATTGAGATCCACGCAGGATTACGATAGCTTTCATCTTGGGGAAGATGGAAAGACTTTTCAGGGTCGTCTTTGGAGAAGACTTCCAAGTCAAACAGGTCATCAAGAGCCAATAAAAACAGTCTGTAGTTTGTGTTCTAAACATCATAACATGGAAGGAAAAGGGCGCAAGTTAAAACAACGCGGAGTTTGCTTTTGAATTGACAAATTCGATAAACGATCTAATCTTTTTTAATGTTATTTTCAGTCTATTGGAATTTGAGAGATTGAGCCACTCCAACAACAAATCCTGCGCACTAATTGATGGATATCAAGTTCACAAACCATTGACCTACAAATATCAACATTTTACGTCAGATATGGAATCCTCAATTCGTTCAATATCTGTCCGCAGTAGTATGAACGTAGGAATGAAGACAACTGAAGTTATAAAATCAGGAGTCATGTTCAATTCTTGTAATTAGTCTTGTGAGATTGCTTCAGTTAGATTTCACAGTAGAACCTGATATTGAAACTTAAAACTTTTAAATTACTTAAAATGAAGTATTGCTGTCAAATGATTATCAATAACTTGCTATACGGACTGAGACTTTGATTTTCATTTCATATTAACATTTGTGGGGTAACCCCCTGTTAATGGCTGGTTTCATACATACTTTAGTTTGGCAGTGAACGTTAGAATTATCACATGATCCAAGTTCTGATCTTTATTCAAAAAGTTTCAACTTTTGGGAAGAAAGAAAGAGATTAGTAGGAAGTAAGACAAATGTGCATCTTGAACCGAATATACCATACAGCACTACAGGGGAAGTTGCCAGGACATGGTTATTGGGGCAGGTTTTAGGTCTATATGGTATGAAGTCATGCTGTAATAAAGTGAATTAGATGTTAATAAACAAACGGGAATGTTTGTTTGGAAAAAGAACTAAGGTATGGGTCTGGAGATTTAAGATATTGGATAGAAAGTAAAGTGAACCAAAGTGTTTTCACCAGTTTCTGGATTATTAAAAACTCAACTTGTCAAGCTTAGTCAGAAATTTATGTAAAACTCAAACCGAAGTAGTCTGAACTGAAACACACACAATTTAGATAAATCGGACATACGTGTTATGAATTAGTATCTTAAATTAATCACACATTTATCACGAATGGTGTCAAACTAATTCGAAAGGTAATATTTTAATATATTTTCAGTTAACCAAAAATATTCATTCTTCAAATATGTTTCATAAGAGTATGAAGAAATTATTCAATAGAAGCTGGAATGTAGTCGGAGCAAGTTTCTTCTTCTGTATACTTGGGAACTCGACACAGTTCAATGAATACTGAAAGTTGAGAAGACAAATTCAATATGAGATATTTTAAGATTAAGGAGGCAAAAGACCAAATGACCACGTTAGAAGATCTAGAGCATCATATATTTTTCTGTTCAAAAATTCAAATTATGTTGTAGAATAGTTGCTTGGAAAGAACCCTCCTTTGTAAGTTTCCAAGTAAAAGTCCAGATCAATAGAAAAAGAGGTCAAGCTGTCTATCAACGTCCACCTCAGGATCTGGGGTCACAAGTCTCTGGTGACTTTCTGATAAACCGTGTGGGTTCCACCATTTGAGTGTCCCCCATTAAACCCATAAAACTCCTATTTTAAGACTTTTCTGTCTTTGTTCACGACCAAGTCTTCCTTTTGAAACGATTTCTGTGTCAGCCAAAATTTTGTTAAGTTCATTAGGAAATCTAAGCCTGCTGGCTGCACCTTATATATACATATTTCTACCAGCGTAGCTGTGCATGCAACAACTTTCAAACATTTATAGTTTGACAACCAGAAGGAGAACATAAACATCAGCAGCATTCAGCTAACATAGTACCATAGCTACTAAACCACTAACCAGCATTGGCTATCTTTTAATAACATGGATGAGCGAATACCAAAGCTAGATCTTCCAGGCTTCCGTTTCCATCCTACAGAAGAGGAGCTTCTTGATTTCTACCTCAGAAACATGATTTTTGGAAACAAATTGCCTTTCGACATTATCGCATACGTTAACATCTACCATCATGATCCTTGCGACTTACCTGGTACACATTCATGTATTATGCTTCGTACTTTGTAATTGAAGTTCGTGTTTTAGCACAATCAGGCACATAACAACGTGTGTAAATTGTTTCAACGTAGGATTGGCAAACACTGGGGAGAGAGAGTGGTATTTCTTTGTGCCTAGAGACAGAAAACATGGAAGTGGAGGGAGGCCAAACAGGACTACGGAGAATGGATTTTGGAAAGCTACTGGTTCTGACCGCAAAATTGTGAGCTTATCAGACCCCAAGAGGATTATTGGTCTGAGAAAGACTCTTGTTTTCTACAGAGGAAGAGCTCCAAGAGGCAGCAGGACGGATTGGGTCATGAACGAATATCGTCTGCCAGATTCATGCCCTTTACCTAAGGTACCACTTCGATATGATCATTTATACGATTATAAACTATCTTTCAATACCATATACTGGCTCCTAGAGGAAGAATTTTCGTATGTCTCTTTCAAGTTTTTAACACAAGTCGTGTAAATTATTTTAATATACCAAGAGGTACTAATTCATATTAGTTCTAAATAAAGTGTAAAACCAACTATAAAACACACGAAATATAGATGTTAGCATACAAATTCTGGTAATAATTTATGAGTCTTTGTTGACTTCCGAGGAACAGTTGTTCTTCATGAAAAAACAACAGAACTATTTAAAGGACGAAACTTGCTTCCCACAAGTCAATTTTGATGATGTTGAAGGGAAATGAATCCTGAATAAGATCGGTTTATTATATTATGATGATGATGATATTCAATGAATGCAGGACATTGTACTGTGCAAGATATACAGAAAAGCAACGTCCTTGAAAGTGCTTGAGCAAAGGGCAGCAATGGAGGAAGAGCTAACAATGAAGACAATCCAAGCATCTCCATCATCATCCCCACCATCCTCATCTTATGAAACCATTTCTTTTTTTCATCAACATGAAGAATCGGTAGCTCCAATGTCTCTGCAACATGTGGTATTCAAGGAAGAAGTGGAAGAGGTGGCCACTTTAAGAGATGATAACAAAACTGAAAAACCAAAGGAGAACATTAGAGGCTCTTCACTGCAACTAAACATGGATAAGGACAAGTTACCAGAGCTCCAAGTGCCGAAATTAGGATTGGATAACTGGAGCCAGGACACTTGGTGGTTAAACAGCCCATGGCTTCAGAATTTGACTCCAATCACTAATTATTGTGAACTTGTGAAAAATTTTTGATCCTGTAGATAGCTTTCTTCGTATAGTATGTATCTATAGGATCTAATGTCATCCCCGGCTTGGCAAGAATGGTTCGTTTCTGTTTATCCAGGGTCTGATGTTCTGAAGCTAAACTTTCTTTTTAACTTCTAAAAGAAGAAGTGGTGGATGTGAGCTGCTTGGAGTACGTGAGAGTCTTGGTTTTTATCTTATTTTCTTGTTTTTTTTTTTTCATCACAGGTGTTTCCCTTTTCCGAGGTAATTTCTTCTTTATGGCAATGATGGTTTCTTTGTCAATAAACTTGTATCTTCCAAGTTTTGCTCTTGTATACTGGAGCATACTTACTGTTTAACGATTATTTGTAAGTAGGTTGCTTCAATGTACTTGAAGAGGATTATCATGTTCAAGTTCAATCTTTCTACAATTTAAGTTGTAGTTGAAGAACATGTACATTTCTGACTTCCACAAATGACACTCTAGATTCTTTGACCCCAATAATTGGGTTAAATTATAAAAATATTCATTTTAAAATTTGATTTAATATATATATATATATAATTTTAAATTAGATGTAGATCAAAATAATTCAGGCTTTTTAAACATGATTAAATTTTAAATAGAATCAAACCCAACTCCATTTCTTTAAGTTCGGTGGAATTCGAGATTAAACTTTTCAAATTATTTTCTGGTCCACCAAGATTCAGGAAACAACCCAATCTGAAGCATTGCTAATTTACTATTGCTATACCCAGTACACAGCTGAACCCATTGAAGCCTGTACTCTACAGGCTCGAGAAGGGGACCAAAGTTCTGCTTAAAACTGAGCCCATACTTTGTAACAAGGGCTAACTTTATCAGACCTAACTTAAGCAAGTACGGTGAACAAACCTAAAATCAGAATTTTGGGCTAGGCTTGCATGAGCAATGCTAATTACTCAAACCCGCTGTACTTCCCTGGGCTTCTTTTGCTTATTCTTCCGAGTAATTGTCCTTCCATAGATAGAAAGAGAGAAAAAAAACCCTGCAGGGGTTGGTATTATATATGTATATATGTTGTTCACATGTTCAGAATATCATATATATTTATTTGAAGGTTTACGTTATATGCAGTAATGGGTTTATTGTGGCAAGATGGATATAAAAAAGGTAGCAATTAGCCTGTGAGGGTGACTAATATCCACGTATTTTAGTGAATAATAAGCACGGAAGTTGAGCTAATAAAATACACAACTTCAAGTCTCGAAATCAATCAGATGTGTTGGGACACAAGGATTCACAAGGGTTATTCAAGCTCTCCGTTTTTAGTTTGTTTGCCATCTGTATTTTGTAGTAGAAACCATTGATTTCTTTTTTAATCTTTCCACTTGCTCCTTAACACAAAAGGCGTTGGGAAGTTGAGACGAGATTTGATCTCGCAGACAGTATAATAATAACAAATTTTTTTGATTTTTTCAAAATTAAGACCACATATATTTTATAACATAATTAATATATAAAATATAATAAAGTGTTAATTATAATTCATACCTTGTAGCGAAACTTAATCCTTTTTGTTATTTTTCTCGAAGTATTTTTGAAATTGTTCATTTCAACCACTATAGTCAAATACATGTCTTGCTTTTAATGGTATCTACATAATGTGTTAAAAGAATTCTACATCTGATGTAGAGAGAGTTAGGAAAGAAATAATAGGAGCCTAAGCCTATTTATAATAAATTTTAGATGTTTTAACAATTTAATTGAAATAAAATTATAATTTTAGTTAAGTTTTAATTAGAAACACAATTGATTCTAATTAAACAATAATTGTGTCTAAATAAGATTCAATATCTAATATTTAATCATAAAGTTTATCAAATTTTACAATTAAATTTAATTTGATTAAAACACAATTTTCTTTCTTCAACTCGTTCTTTATATATGACTATTTAAGCTCCTAAATATATTGACAATAGATATAAATTATAACTATAAATTATATTCAAGATTAAATAAATTAAACTACTTTAATTTATCTTTAAATATCTAATTAAATAATTTAAATCTATATATTAAGATTGACATCTAGCAACATATTATGTTCACTGTAAATATTTTGGCTTGATTATAAATTAATGTTACATTGGAACTTTTCCAATCTTAAAATAATATTGTTCTAATTACATTTATACTTGGACTAGAATAGGTAAATAAATTTGATATCTATCTCTATAAATCTGATTTCTATAATTAAGTTATTACCTTTTCATATCCAATAAGAGTTGTTTATGAATATAATATACTCAACAATTGAAAAAATATAAATTTTGTTCTTTATGAGCGTTATGTCTCCACATAATCCTATTGAAGAAGATAATTATACTCCCACTAACCTTCTTACAATTATGATAAATCCATAATCATTTTAAAAAAAAACTCTTTTAATTTATCAAGAAATTGCATCTTTCAACTTCTGGTAGCCTTTCAATATATATATATATATATATATATCAAATGTATCAACAAAGGCATTTGTTATAAATTTGCATAAGGTTTGGGCCAGTCAAATTTTATCTTACTCCACTAGTTATCTTGAGAACCATTGTGTTCACTTAAACAAACAATTTGTTCAGGGGAGTTTGTAAGGTTATATCTAACCTTTGGATAACTCATAAACTTTTATTATCTAATTTATTTTTGGACTTAATGAATAATATATGCTTCAACTAAATATCACATCTTAAAATCATTAACTTTCAACTCTATTATATAATAATAATTAATCTAAAATCTTACTAATTGATTTAATTGGAACTTTTAAAGATAAATCGTTGTACTGGGCATAATTTTAAAAGAAATAAATATTACATCATAAAATAGCTCATATTGTATATTCCTCCTTACACAAATCCATACTATTATGAGATTTACTTATTAAGGTATTCACTATAAAATCTTGCTCCCTATAGATAAGTAAAAATTTAAATCTCACCATATTGATCTTATCAAAGTGCTTTAGTATTCTCAATGATTATTTATACTTAGATTAAGCACTTTTATCTTTTGAAAATTTAAATTATGAATCCATTAATGCATATGACTAAATCCCTTAAAGTCATTAGTACATATAATGAAATACAATAATAATCCTTTTACGAATTGTTATTACATTTAATATATCATATGTGTAAATTTAATAATTCGAGACCATTATCAACCTTTCACTAAAGACTAATTTGGTTAATTTCAACTCAACATGTTTTATAAGTTTCATATGATTGATAATCAAACAGATACATATATCTTTATATGTAACTTTATAATTCTCATTATGTTTATTTAATCAACCTAGCATGAAAGGATAGTCTCTATTATCTAACTTTATATTCTTGTCACTTATGTTAAGCATAAGTTACTCTTGATATGATATATACAAACTATTTGTATAAAATTGGATCAAATTCTTTTACTTAACAACCAATTTCTTGTTATGCCTTAAGCATTTTAGTAATGTCGAATCGAAATTCAGCATTGAATACTCATTAGCATTAATTAGAAATATATATGATCTATATCATATCTCGTATAGACAAGAAAAGTCGTGGAATTATTTTTTCCTTCTAATGATAATTATTATCCCATTTAAGCTAATGCCTTCAATTGTAGTCCATCAATTTCATCAAGGTATTATATCTTTCAGATCTACTTTATTCAACCTCTTGCACTTTGCTATCATGGTGTTAACATATATTTTACATAATGCCAATGAATTTTTAAGATGTTAGTCAACTCAAAATGACATTATATTTTGTCATCTATATAATATTGGCGTATCTTTAAAACTTTATCACCAAATCCTTAACATAGATTAATAACAAAATTATACAAAGGACATACAAATTTTTAATCTAAATTTAAGAACTCTTCTCAAACCTAAATTTTGTTTAAGAAATTTGGTTTACTAACTTAGTATCAACTATAATAAACAATGGTAATTTTTATTTAGAACATAATATAATTATAAGAAAAATAAGTAATCGATTATATGTCACGACATCCAAATAAGATCAAAACTTTAGTCATTTATTTGATAACTCCCACTTTTTTTATTTAAAATAATATCCTTCACTACTGTTCAGAAATATTACTTTAGCCTTTCCACTAAGCTAGAATCCTATTTAGATTTAGTTGATTTTGAGTTTGCTCAACTAACCAACTATGCTTAAATTAGGTAGATAGCAACTTTATGAATCACATTGCTTATGACTCCTAGATCTATTAGGTGACAATTCTTGCCAAAGCATATCTTATATGTTATTTCTATCATTGTCTCTAAATTTATATAATCATGAGTTATTCTTCCAATTCTCACAAATTTAGTTAAAGAAGACCCATTATTATAAGTCCAAACATATTGGTGACATTTTGTTATTTAATTGAAATAAAATTATAATTTTAGTCAAATTTTAATTACTTAATGTGCCTAAATAAGATCGAATATCTTATAGTGGTCATTATTTATTAAATATCTTATATTTAATCATAAAATTTCTCGAACTTTACAATAAAGTCTAATTTGATTAAAACACCTTTTTCTTTATTCAATATGTTCAATATCATTTTCTTTATTCAATATGTTCTTTGTGTGTAACCTCTTAGGTTCCTAAATATACAGAAAATGAAAATAAATTATAACCATAAAATATATTTAGGATTAGAGAATATAAACTCGTTTAATTTATCTTAAATTATCTAATTAAATAATAAATATTCATAAATCAAGATTGACCTCTAGCAACTTTTCATGACTACTGATTGAGCCCAAGTTTATTACAGAAATTAGCTACACTTTTGCTATCCTTAATGTACTTTTTGACTCTTAATTTGTGATTTTTGTGCTTTAGTTAGTCCCTTATATGAGTTCACACTTTATACAATTTGACAGTAGATTTGTCACAGATTGACATTGATTTCATGATAATTTTTCCAACTAACATTGATACTGCAAATTGTCATTTGATATTGTAGGGGAAAAGAGAGTCAAAAGCATCCAAGGAAGTAGCACGCAGCAATGTGTTGCAAGTAGCACGCCGCGACGTGTGCAATTCAGGAAGGCACGCCGCAACTTCAAATTCATCTCGCTGCGGCGAGAATATAAAGAGTACACGTCGCGGCACCTACGAAGTGCCTCGCTGCGACGAGGGTTAAATGAAGCACGCCGCGGCGAGAAGACCAGATGAGCACGTCGCGGCGCCTAAACTCACCTCGCCGCGGCGAGCGAATTAATACTCGGACTCTATTTGGAAAAGTCTCTCACTGTTTTAACCCGACCCGCGTCCATCATTTATAAACTTTGCTATTTTTAGGTCACGAAAAAAGGACAGACATACTTCGGAGACACTGTGGAGGCAGAAGATAGGCGATTCACTCCTTCACCATCATTTTCCATTTTCTTCATCATTGATCATCACCATCGTTTCATCGCCACCGTCAGTATCTTCAGCTGCCATGGGTGACATTCAATCTTCACCAGTTGTGAGAGAGCCCGAAGTCATGAGTAGCTAAATACCATTTCCTCTCGAAAATGTAGCAAAGGCTTGAGTTCACCGGTTCTAAAAGGGAGTTGATCTTACATCGTCTATGTTTATTTACAATGTTGTAAATTCCTGAGTTAGGGTTTACTGCCTGTATTTAAATTAGCTTGGTTATAGTTTAATCAAGTGTTGAACG
>JANZLD010000237.1:78356669-78372343 GCA_026413575.1 Erythroxylum carthagenense
ATTAGATGATCTAGCAATCTCCAAACCAAGAAAGTACTTAGCTGGCCCAAGATCCTTAATGGTAAAAGCAGTATGCAAAAAATGTTTAACATTAGCTAGAACACCAGCATTAGGACCAATCATCAAAATGTCATCCACATATATAAGAAGGGCAACAAAAGTAGAACCAATAGATTTTGTAAACAAGCAATGATCATGTTGTGATTGTAAAAAACCATAAGAAAGCAGATTCTTAGTGAACTCACAATTCCACTATTTTGAAGCTTATTTTAAACCATATAATGATCTATTTAACTTGCAAACTTCATTCGGGCCAGCTTTATTATACCCTTCCGGAGGAACCATATACACTTCCTCATCAAGAAACCCATGCAAAAAAGCATTATTCACAACTAACTGATGGATAGGCCAAGAAAAATAAGCTGCAACAGCCAACAATAATCGAACAGTCACTGTTTTAGCTACTGGTGAAAAGCTATCAGTAAAATCAATCCCCTCAACTTGATCATACCCTTTTGCTACCAACCTAGCCTTATAATGATCAACAGTCCCCTCAGGCAAAAGTTTCACTTTATAAATCCACCTAGAACCAATAGCCTTTTTACCTTCCGGTATTATTAGGTTCTAGGGCCTCCAACTCCTGTTGCATAGCTCTTACCCAATGTATATTAGCCCTAGCTTGATGATAAGATTAAGGTTCTTGGATATTAGAAACATTTGTCAAAAAAGATATATATGTGGGTGTAAGATGTGGGGTATGTATAAAAGGAAAGGTAGGTGGAGTGTAAACAGAAGAATTAACACTTGAATAGGAAAATACAACATGACATGTGACACAAAATCACTCAACCAAGCTGGTTTATGTGAGATCCTAGTACTTCTACGCAAAACAGGAGAAGCAGTAACTAGAAAGGTTGAAGTATGAAAAGATGACGATTCAGGAATAGGTAGACGTTTGTCTAAAATTGGTAAATGCATAGAAGAATCTTTAGTACCCGTAGGTACAACATCAAGAAGATCAGAAGGCTGATCAGTTGAAACCAAAGGTAATGGAAGTGCTGGTGTTGTATGAGATGAAGATTGGTAAGGGAAAATGTTTTCATGAAATATGACATCTCTAGAAACAAGAACAGAATGAGATTCTAGATCAAACAATTTATAACCCTTTTGTCCATGACAATATCCCAAGAAAATGCACTTATAGGCCCTCGGATCAAACTTACTTTTATGAGGTTGAACATTTGTTGCAAAACAAAGACATCCAAAAGATTTCATATGATCATATTTTGGTGGACAACCATATAAAATCTCATAAGGTGTTTTCCAGCAAAGAAGAGAAGAAGGAAGTCTATTTATGAGGTAAGTTGCTGTCAGTATACAATCCCCCCAAAACCTTATAGGCAAAGAAGCTTGAAATAAAAGTGCCCTAACTATCTGTAAGAGATGTCTATGTTTTCTCTCCACAAGCCCATTCTGTTGAGGGGTATACACACAAGACTTGTGATGCAAAATCCCCAAATCCTCAAACATTTTCTGACACTCCCCACTCAAGAACTCAGTTCCATTATCTGTTCTTACAATCTGAACAGATTTCTGAAACTGTGTTTTTACCATCTTAAAGAACCTATCCAAACAATTGACAACCTGACATTTATGAGTCATCAAATCCCACCAGAAACAGAATGTTGATGATAAGGACCCCAAACATCAACATGTATTAATTGGAAAATAGAAGCAGTATAAATAGTGGTAGAAGGAAATCATAATCTGTTTTGTTTTGCAACAGGACAAACATCACAAACACCAGCTATACCAGTCACTTTATTATCAAAAGAAACAATATGTCTAAGTACATTGTTAGAAACATGGCCTAAACGTTGATGCCATAATTTGTACATAAACACCGAATGAACTTTATTGGAACTACTGTCAACAATACACAAATAGAATCTAGCTATTGTGTCTTCCTTGAAAGAATCCTTGTCTAGGATATAAAGCCTCCCTACAACTTTACAAACTGCCAAGATTTTTTTTGTCTTCAGGTCCTGCAAAATACAACAGTTGGGATAAAATTTGAAGGTAACAGAGGAAGTGGTTGCAAGTTTGTTCACAGACAAAAGATTGAATTTAAAAGTAGGTATATGTAATATTTCTGTCAAAACAAGGTCATTGGGTAGGAAAACATCACCAATGTGATGTACACGGTTCTGTGATCCATCAGGTAAATATACAGGCATAAAAGTGTTAGGCACAACTGGTTTAGTTATCAAAGAAAGATCCACACACATATGGTTTGAGGCTCTTGTATCTAATATCCAAGAATCTAAACCTAATCCATTTAGACTAGAAAGAGCTAAAAAATGAAGTGTACCTGCAAAATCCGAAAGATGTGCCAGGTTCACCATGAGAGGATCTGAGTTCGTTCTATTCTTCATCAGCTTTAATAATTCTTGTTTGATCAATTCAGACAATGGAGGATTAGGAGTACCAGTGGCAGCATCTACCACTAATTTACTATTGTCTACAGTAAATGAATTATCTTCATTCACTATATTAGCAGTATAACCCTTCCCACTTCCCTTACCTTTCTTATTTTGCAGCTCTTTGTACCAATCTAGTACACCAGTAAGCTTAAAACAGTTTTCTTTCACATGCCCATTCTCTTTACAATAAGAACAGTACAACTCACTCTGGTCAGTACTACCCCATTTATTTTTGAACTATTTTCCTCCTCCATCCCCAACTTTCTTAGTATTCCCTTTACTCACAAACATAGCATTATGTTTTACTCCTTCACTAAAAACCATCTGCACCTCCCTCTATTTTTCTACTCTTAAGACCATAGAGTAAGCCTTATTAATAGTAGGCAGAGGTTCCATAACCAGAATTTGATTCCTAACATGATCATAACTCTCATTCAAACCCATTAAAAATTGCATTAATTGATTTAATTATGTTAAAGCAGCTAGAGCCCTAGGTGCTCCACAAGTACACTGTGCTGCCGCATGAGACACCAGAGTTCATCCTATAATTTCTTAAGACTAGTAAAGTACTTAGCAACATATTGATTTCCTTATGTTGCTGCACTAATCTGTCGTTGTATATGATATAACAAAGGACCATTACTTTCACCAAACCTTTCTTCTAATTCTGACCACAACTCTCAAGCAGAATTCATATAAATGAAAGCTTCAACGATATCTTTTGGCATTGAATTCAAAATCCACGATCTAACCATGTAATCAGTCCTAATCTATTTATCATATTCAACAGATCCTCAGCTAGGTTTTTGACATGTTCCATCAATAAACCATAACTTCATCTTAGCTCCTAAAGCTATTTTAACCGATCTACTCCAGCTTAAAAAATTGTTTCCATTCAAGACTGCAGTAACTAAACTCAGACCTGGATAGTCCGATCCTTGAAGGTATGTTTGATTTTCTTCCGATGCAGCTCTCAATCTGGGATCCAAAGTTGATCCAGCTAGAGAATCATGCGAAAAACCGTCCATTGTTACCAATGGCGTACACCAGATGCACTCCCGTAAGCAAAAAAAAGAAGGTTCGAAAACCCTAACTCTCGATCCTTCGACTCCGTTGCTTCCTCAAACACAGACTCACATATGGAACTCGTCAAGACAAGCAATAGTCGATTCCTCACAAAAAATCAATCTCCCATATCAATCCATCAAAGCAATGATTTCATTCCCGCTCTGATACCATGCTAGAATTTACAATGGGCCTACGGACTCACACGAGAAGGAAAGTTAGACTACATATAAGTCTAAGTGAGGTTCTATCCTAAAACCAATTGGTGATAGGTGGAGTATCCCACTAGACTTATATATTAATCTTCTTTCCTCTCTTTCTTCAATGTGGGACAAACTCCCACTCTTTATATTTCGACAAAGTAGATGAAATCAAAAGTAGTATGAGTAAGGAAATGTAGAGAAAAAATGGGTAGATAAATAGGGTTGAAAATGGAGTAAGGAAAGTAAAGAAATGTTGAAACTTACATAACATTTAATCTTGAGGAGAATGGACAGTAATAGAGTAGAAGTAAGTAGGTTGGGAGGAGTAAAGATGGATGAAATTTAGGAAAATAGACAAGGAAATGAAGAGGAAAATGGACATAGAAACAAACACGCGTCAATTATGGGTATGGGAGAGGGGGAAGGTTAGAGAGAAGTTAGAGCGTCTCTCACTAGCCATTCTTAGACCCTCTTTAATTCATTTTTTCTCTCGGGTTTAGAGTAAAAATAATTCTTTGTTTTACATTTTTCTTAGAAAATTAGGGTAATAAGTGATTTGTTTTTATTTCATTATTTTTGTTATTGTACTTGGTTTAAGTGGTTTCAACATCAACCATCATATTGTTAACTTTCTGAGTGTTCTAGTTATGTACATAGTGTGTACTGTTTCTTTAGTGAAGTGTAGTCGTTTTACAGTTATTAGTTAGTGTAGCTGAAGTGTAGTCGTTTTATCATTTATTTACTAATTTTGTATATAAAGGAAATCTGACTTTGTACAGTTTCGAGAGAGTTCTAATAAAAATTGGGTTAGTTCTTGCATTTCTCTGTGTAAGTTATTTCATGATATCAGAGTAGGTTACTCTTATGTTAGTTGTTAACACCTCAAACTAATAGATTATGTCACGTGTTAGACCCACACGTGAGGGGGGTGTGTTGAAATATAAAAAGTGGGAGTTTGTCCCACATCAGAGAAAGAGAGGAAAGAAGATTAATATATAGGTCTAATCGGCTACTCCACCTATCACCAATTGGTTTTAGGATGGAACCTCACTTAGACTTATATGTAGTCTAGCTTTCCTTCTCGTGTGGGCCCGTAGGCCCATTGTAAATTCTAACATACTTTTACTCCCCTCAACCATTTTTGCTCCTGCTCCTTTGTTGTCCATCCTTATCCAGATTAGTCTTTGTGTGAGTTCTAGATTTTCTTTGTTTTCCTTACTCCATTTTTTACCTTGTTTTTGCTAGTCTTTCACCCCTCTCTCTCTCTCTCTGAACCTTAAGCATTATTTAGGGGATTAAAGGTCTTATATTTGACTACTGCCCTTATTAATACCGTTTATAATAAGGTGTTTTTTTTCGCCAGCCTATTTGATCCTTTTACTTGATTGGTTGCTATTTCTTTAGTCCTTGAACAGGTTGTTGACCCCTTCTCCTAATAGATGTACCCCATTATCCACCTCTCTTTATCCCACACAAGCCCAGAAACTCCTCTAATTCCATCCCCTAGCTCCCTCTCCATTACACTAACCTACACAGGTTTTGGACCATCGACTTCCTCTTCTTCTTTTTTACTAAAACCTCTCAACTAAGAACAAATGCTTGGTGATGCCTTTCGCACTTCTCTCCAGTACATTCCACTTGCCATTATGTATGGTTTAGTTATTGTTTCTTCCCCTATGGATGATCTAAAGAAAGGTCCAAATTCATGGGAGTTTACATTGGTTAGTTTCCTTTTTGGAAAGAGAGCAGCCTTCTCAGTGACGAAACTATGGGCTTTGAAGCATTGAAAATTTAGGGACTTGAAGAGGTATTGCTTAGTGAAGATCATCTCTTCCTTTTCAAGTTCATCTCAAAGGAACATGCCTTGAAAGTCATGTAAGAGGATCCAATGCACTTAAATGTTCTGCCAATCTTTCTGTAAATGTGAAAAACTGGCTTTAAACTTAAAGATGTTAACCATAAAAAGGTTCCATTCTAGGTTATTTTTCACTAAATCCTGCTAGAATATTGATCCATTAGAGAGCTTATTCTCCTTTCTAGCTTTATAGGCAATCCATTATGCATAGACGAAGCAACTTCTTCAAGAAAACTGATATGATAGGCATGACTATGCATTAGTGTTAACACGAATTGTAAACTACCTAAAGAAGTTCTATGAAAGAGATTGGGAGTAGTGGATAAGTTAGTGGAGGATACCATTAAAGTCTCTTATCAATAGAAGTCATATTAGAGTCGTAAAGGAGAGAAATGGCTACCAACGGGTAAGTTTTCAAAAGTAATTTTAAAGCTGATTTGATAAATTTGGAAAATGTTCAATCCACAAGTTCTAAAGTAGATGTTTCTAAGTATTCAAGTGTGGTTCATCGTACCTTTAACCTTAATGTTGAAGCCTTAATCACGATATGGAAGTTCCTAGCTCAAATGATGTGCCTACTCCCTCTCACAACCAATGCCAATAGAATAATTCAAACCAGCCTATTGATGATACTCTGATTCAAGGAGCTGGTAGATTAAAGCAACATCCTCACTTCCCTCCCACTGATGATGATGCTAATTAAGAGCTTTTATATCTATTGAAAGGAAGAAATCTTGGCTAAAGTTAAGTCCAAAGAAAACAAATCCTTTAAGAACTAATAACAGTGTTTGCATGGAATGTTAGGGGTCTTAATGATCTCAAAAAAAGTTATGCAATAGTTAATTATATCTGAAAAACCAAAGGGGTTAATAGTTTCACAAACTTCTTTAGCACAACAAAATAAAAACAAGTAAAACCAAAATAATAAAAACACCAGAAATTTGCTAACGCAGTTCGGCATATCTTGCCTATGTCTGCGGAGCCCTCACCTAACTTAGTAACTTTTATCAAAGTACAATAGATTTACCCAAGCTTTACTGAGCCGACACCACTCAACTCCTAATACTATCTCTCAACCTTACTTCGCATGAAATAGTTTTACACCCAATAGTACGATCGCCTCGTACTAACCTCGACAAAGAATTTTCTCAATCAATCTTTTAAAGAAAGAACAATGAACAAATAACTCAAGTGATTAAAATAATAAAGAACTAAAACTAAATACACTTGAGATATAAAAAAAACTTCCCGATGAGTTCTACTATACTGAAATAGATCTAGAAGTCATAGTAATAATAATGGGGGCAATGATATGTTTTACGGCAATAATAAAGAGAACAACAGTGGAAGTAGCGCAAATAAGGTATCCAGAAGTAAGGTGACTCACGCAACTCTAATTAACGCCTACTTTGTTTTTCCCTAGTCACAATTTACGCACACTGCACTGTTTCTTCTAATATTATAGACTTGTCTCACACAACCTATGTACCTTCAGCTCTTAATCTCAAAAACAACACCAATGCCGTATGTGTTTTATACCCACTGCACACCACACTTAATGATTCTTCATATACCACTGCTCACCCACTGCACTATTTATTTCCAAAACACCCACGCAAGCCATTGCACTCTTAATGATTCTGCATATACCACTGCACACCCACTACACTATTTATATCCAAAACACCCACTCATAAATCAACTTCATCATAGCTCATACCAAGAACTCGTTAATTACTATATAGATAAAAATCACTGAGTCTCCACCAAGCTGTCTCACACTTGCACATTCGATACTGCGTGAGTATAATTCAACATGCTTTATTCAGCTCTAAAACCTCATATGCGCAGCCAGCCAAATTTTTATAAACAATATTATAAAGCAACTCACTTGAGTAGCATTTCAAAGAAAAAATAGACCTTGGCGTAAGGGTAATCGTCAAAGGGATTATAATAAAAACTTGGTTTTGTACGTTTTCACAATTCCACAAGAATGTATGGCCTTAAATTAATACATAACACCACAGGAGTTTCAACATTCAGTTCAAAGGACACCTGATATACTTTAAGGTTCGTTCTTCTCACATGTCATTATTTTGCCCTGTGACGCCAGGTTGATTGCTTAAGAAACTTGGAAATTGTTTTGTATCAGCAGGAAACTAAAGACTGATTGGTTTTGTTCCCTTCAAAAAAATGAGGAAAGAATGTGGAATCTTGTTTTGCATTCTACATATCATTTCATCTTCTTCTTCCTCTAGTTGCCCCACCAGCCTTCACTATTTTCACATCAATAAAACAGAAAAGAGGTTTGTTAGAGTGTAGACGAAGGTCAACCAAAAACTATGTGCAAGACAAAAAGATGAAAAGCTACGTCACTTTTTCTACTTTGCAATTATAATTTAACAAATTGATGATCTGATGAACCAAACAAAGAGACATACATTGAGAACTGGAAATAGCTAAAGACCTACTGCAATTCCATAGTGAAGTTTCCATTTATCTACCTCCTATAAAATGCTCAATTCAAGTTAGTTCACCAACGAAAAAGGATTTATACAAACAACTTTAAGCTTGCAGATCAACCGCTTCTCCGACATCCATTTAGTATTTACTTTACTCTGCCTTGTCTTCTTCCAGATCTCCATTAGAAGATATATTGTTGACTTGAACTGGTTTTGTACTGAAGTACGTGATTTTAAAGTGTTGCAAATTAAACAATTAGTGTTTGATCGAATCGTTTTTTATAATTCTTAAAACGTTGTACTTTCTATTATACATAGTTATACTTGGATTTGGACATGAGCATACACATGTTCTATGAGATCGATAGAAGTAAAAATCTTTAAGAAAGATAATATTATATTTAACGATTCATAAATTAAATATTATAAGAACTTTTAAATTTGACTAAAGTTATTGATGTTAAACCATAAAAGAATAATTATTTGACACGTAAAATTTTATTTAAGCATCTATTTTAACTTTTTGAATAATTACATTTCGTTTCATATTTTAGATTTTTTATTATTTACATTTCTTTACAACTATATATACACACACACACACACACACATATGTTCTTATTAAGTACAGTGATAAAATATGCAAAAGAAAATAAAGCATGGACAAATAAAGTGTAACTATTATAAGCTTTATTATGAACTTTTCATTCTATGATCGGTAATTGTTTCCAAATCTCAAACAGAGAACAAGAATGGAGGACATATAATTGATATGCATATCGATAGGTCTTGCTTTATGTTTCTGAAAATTAATTTGCATATAGACCACTATCGATGCAAGTTGACTAACCACGTAAGCTTAAATATGCGTCTATTAAAGAGTGATAAAATATCGCGAAGAAGATGAGTGGTAAGATATCAATATCAGCACATGTCGTTCATTTAATAATTTTCTGTTTCAGAGGTTCAGTCCAACATTTTCATATAGAATCATGCAGAAGTAGAGCATTTAATGTCATTAGCTCTGGATTCTTTAGCTTGGTTTTCAATAACAAAGGGGAGAGAGAGAGATTAGTAGATTGGTATGGTTTATTTTTATTTAAAGAAAGGTCTTAGTCTATCAATACCCTCTTCATATGTAATATATATGGGTTAAAGACTTTTTTTCAATTGTGTTCTCAATATTTCGAAAGGGATTTAAGTGGATTGAGATTATTACTGTGCTGGTAGCAGGCAAAATCTTGCATTCTTACATTAATTCGACGGCCATATGTAGCCTGCTGCCTTTTAACTTTGCTCTCTGGAAAGGATAAAGAAGCAGCATGCGGCCCTCTTGGCTTAAAATATTCTAATGGTTGATGACTACTGTTAAAAATTTTCAGAAATATTGCATTTATATAAAAGAAGAGCTTTTGGATCACTTGCACAATATGTTTGGTATCATAATAGAAAACACATTGTATGATAATTCTAAGAAGTGCACTTTTATGTCTGGAAATTTTGTTGTGTATTGTTTCCATTGTGGGGAAAGATGGAGTGAGAGTGGATGAAGAGAAAGCGAGAGCTATTAAGGAGTGGTCTACACTTAAGAATGTCGAGGATGTGAGGAGTTTTCATAGGTTAGTGATATTTTATAAATGATTCATCCATAATTTTAATAGCATTATGGATCTTATTATTGAGTATCTCAAAAAGGGAAAGTTCAAACAAGAAAAGAACAATATCATAGTTTTGCAATCATTAAGGAAAATTTGTGTACTGAACATGTTCTAGGCCTACCCATTTTTTTTTAACTTGTTTCAAGTATAATGTGATACTAGTGAAGTTGAGATTGGAGTTGTGCTATCTCAAGAGAAAAAGACAATAGCCTTCTTTAGTGAAAAGTTGTGTGATGCTAGGCAAAAGTGGGCTACTTATGATAAAGAATTTTATGTTATTATGAGAGCCTTAAAGATGCGGGAACATTGTTAAATTGGTAAAGAGTTTATTTTGTACACAAATCGTCAAGCTTTAAAGCATTTGGGAAGTCAAAGACAATTGACAAGGAAGATTAATAAATAATTATTTGACTATATTTATATACTTATAGTTAATGTGTTTTACTTGTTATTTAATAGTTTTATAATATTTTGTGATACTTAAGTCTCTTCAAGTGTGTTTGTGGGTGATAATTGCCTTATTGTACCAAAGAAGAAGAATTTAGATGAAATCATGATATGAAACAAAGATCTAAAGTAAGTGAGGACCTACACGACCATGTGCAGTGACTATAAGTCTCTGTAAACACATGGAGATTTGTAGAATATTATTTCTAGTTATGTGAAGTTACATGCCAGTGTATGTGGATATACATGGCTATGTATGTTGCCCGTATAAATCTCTGTGCCTATTTAAAATCATAAATTAATGTGTTTTTGGAGATATGCAGTCTCTTACACAACCATGTAAGTAAATATGTATATTCTAAAAACTCTAGATTTTACTATAAAAGGACATGCATAGAGGAAAATAAAGTGAGCGAGTTTTAAATCGTCTTTAAGTCATAAGAAATATTGAGAAGTAACAATTCTGATTAAAGAACGAGGAAACCATTAAAATTATATTACAAGATCTGATAAATAGCAACATTCAATTTAAATTGCAAGAAGATTCATTAAAAGAAAAAAAGGAGATTCATATATGATTTCTTTTTTCTCTATTTATTCTTCTTTGTCTTTTTTTTTTGTTTTCTAGAGATAAGAACTAATTTGATTAGTGTTTAGGTGTGATAAACTCTAAGTTATGATGACAATATGATTTGATCTTTTATTTAATGCAATTTTATTGATTGATTTATTGAGATTCAATTAAACAT
This sequence comes from Erythroxylum carthagenense, assembly GCA_026413575.1. Taxonomy (NCBI): domain Eukaryota; kingdom Viridiplantae; phylum Streptophyta; class Magnoliopsida; order Malpighiales; family Erythroxylaceae; genus Erythroxylum; species Erythroxylum carthagenense. Next base: position 78,367,592 of record JANZLD010000237.1, read on the forward strand.
TATATTCTTATTTTAATACATTTTGAATATTAGTTCATGATTTGATTTCGTATTATTGAGATTGAGAAATCTTTCTACGTGAATAAATCTATCATAATTGGAAAGAGCTGCATACAAACCTAAAGATAGGTTGACATAAATTCTCTAACTTAGGGTCAAACCTAATAGAGAAATTAACGAATCAATAATGTAATCTTAGAGAAAGCTAGGAATTTTCACTGTCCAATAGTCAATAATCCAATTGCATGACAAAGGGATAATTTTAAGAATTCTTTGGGTGGTTCATCACCTTAGTACTATTTATTTGATATCAACTTGTTATGGCATTTTCCTTTGTCTGAGTTCGTTATTGTTTCAATGTTATTTTAGTTTATTTATTTTAATTTTTAATTAAATCCACAATTTGATTTAACGGTTTGATAATAGAAAAAAAGTTTAATATTAGTACTTACAATTCTTGTGGGATCAACACGTACTTGCTTATGCTAACTATAGCTATATCGTGCACTTATAATTTAAATTGATAAATTCTTATAAGTATAAGAAAAAAGTCAATCAAGTTTTAACACTGTTATTGGGGATTGTAATATTAGGAAAGCCTAGCTTTTATTAATCTAACCATTATTTTATGTATTTATTTATTGTTATTTTTACTTCCATTTTATTTTTATTATTCTTATTTATTTATTCATTTATTTATCTTTTGATCTTCTTTATTTTGAATTTGTGTTCATAGCTTATTGTTAAGATTTGAGATTCATAGTCATAACTACAAACCATATTGGAAGGATGGAAAGGATAGTATTCTCATGGAAGTTATAATATGCCATCACATATAGCATCAGCATAAACTTGGAATGAAAGATATGGTGATATGTATTTAGAAGCTCAACCAATACACGCATTATGATATGACAATTTTGGAGATAATCATTACAATCATGAATGTCGAGCACTAAGCTATATGTGGAAGCAACCATATTATATGTGAAACTGGCCTTAGAGTACACTTTATGAGAATACTTATAATTCAGAATGGATCAACCTTTGTACTAATGGATTGAATGATTATGCTTCAACTAAATCTTTATAACCATTGTAGCAAGAAGAACAACTGCTAAATATAATCATAGAATACGTTGCCAAAAGACAAGCTAGCTAAATTCAAAGAGAGATTTTCTTCACCTGAATACATTGAGTTGAATACAACATATTATTTGAGCTTATTAATGCCTCAGAGTGAAGAGGAAATAAAGGTCAACTTCACAAATGAAGTTGTATTTCAACAAGACGAGGACATAACTACTGCTTTAGAAGAGAAAGAAAAACAAATGATAGAGGAAGTAGAGGGAGAAGAAGAGGAGGAAGCCTTTGTCAAAGAAGAGGAAGTAGAAGAGTGGCAAAAGATGATTGATGAAGAAGAAGAGAAGGAAGCCTTTACTAAGGAGAGGAAGTAGAAGAGTGGATAAAGCTGATAAAGGAAGAACAAAATAAGGAATCAAATAAGGAAACTACTGATGAATCATTAGTATTCACCTTAAGCATGCATGGTTCCTACTTCCTACAAGAAAAACTGTTTGACTCAACTGAAGATTTAAGGAGTTCTATTATTCTTTTTTATTAATAGTTTCTTATTGAAAAGGACATTAATAGAGTCAACTGGATGTCTTAGTTAGATAAATTATGTCCTTAGTGTTATCTTACAACATATGGCTTATTCACAGGCTACTAAACTACTATATGGAGAAACAAGTGGAGCAAGCCAATAATTATAGAACCAAATTAATGGTAAATATGAAGGATACGTCAAGCTAAAGATGTTAAACAAGTACTACTTAGGAGGCAACCCAAGAATTAGCATAGGTTTCGTTTTTATTTCATATTGTTTCCCTTTTTGTGTTAGTATAAGACTTTATTTCATGTTATTTTTATTTCCATATCCTTTAGTTATTTTTGTTATGTTTATTTTCTTTTATCTTTTTTATCCCTTTTTATAAATATTTTACAAGGATGATTGTATCTAATATCGAATGGACCCTTCATCAAATTTAGAACTTTGAAATTCTTATTATTTAGGGGCAGTACCAATTTAAACCCTTTCCTACTTTTTATGTTTTATTAATATTATATGTATCATGCTTATGTTATGTACATTGAAGACAATGTACAATTTTAAGTTTGGGGAAGAGATTTACTATGCTTATTATAATCTTTGTCATTAAATTTTATAACCGATATCCCAAATTAGTTAAAATATGTCCTAAATACTTTAGATCATTATTGATTACTAAAGGATGAAAGTTATAATAAACTTGATTTTATAAGTCACATTTTTAGTAGCCATTGCAATAGTCAAGTTGAATGAAAATTGCATATTATTTACACACATAAGAACTTTTGTGAGCTTTTGAGCCCAATAGCAAATACGTCACATGTTTTAAGCTCTTTTATTCTTTCATGCATGTTATCATACATAGTTGAATAATTCTAAAACTTGCTTTTATTATTTATGTTGGACCCCAAATGTTTCATAGAAGTTAGAACTATTTGAAGGAGAAATTTTGGCAAGTAGTCATAACTAAAGAGTAAATGAATGAAAATTTTTGAACCAAGAAATGATAGGCAAGGGTAAAGTAGCGAATGAGAAATGAGGATATGTCCAAGTTTTGCTTTGGTGTTTCGAGTAGATAAAAGATTTTGAAGTGAGAAGAATTAAAGTGTAAGTTAGAAGTAGGATGAAAGCAAAAATGAAGTTGAATTTGTGTAGGAAGTTGATGAAGAATATGTACATATGTGTATGTTTTGTTGTTGGTGTTCATGATTAATCATGGACTATATATTTTCTTCGAATGCTATTGATTTGAGATGAAGTTGCGAATGAGGAGTAAATCAAGTAGAGAAGGTGATCTTGGTATGATTTATGTTAAGGAAAGATTGTGAATCAAAATGGATGGTTGATCTGAAAATTGTTCACGAGATGAGGCTTCAGTCTTTTAGACACAACTTTTTCTCTAGTTATCCAAATGAGATCATTTTTAATTTGGATTAAATTAGGAACATATCGATACATTTCTTATAAAGGCATAGAATTTAAATTCTGTCTTTAAGGATCTCAAAATTTATCATAAAGTTGAGAATTGGGTGCAGTACAGTGGATCAATGTAAGTTCGTATTCTGAATTCGAGGAAAATTTTGGATCGATCTAGGTTAGATTAGAGTAAGTGTTTCTTCTAGAAAGTTGTAGGTCTTTCTTTTAGCTTTCCAACAACATATAGTATGAAATTTTTGGACTTCTAGGCTGAAAGCTATGGTCCTTGTAAAGGAAGTTGTATCTTCTGCCTTTTTGCTTTTTCTATGATGATGTCATCTCCTTCTGTGTTTCCTTTGTGATGACGTCATCTTCTTCTATGTTTTGCATCATCTGTGTTTTGCTTCTTCTGCCTTTGCGTTTCTTTTGTCTTTTTGCTTCTTCTGCCTTTTCGCTTCTTCTGTCTTTTTTGCTTCCTTTTCACTTCTTCTGTCTTTTTTGCTTCTTCTGCCTTTTCGCTTCTTCTATCTTTTTTTCTTCTTTTGTCTTTTCGCTTCTTATGTCTTTTGCTTTTTCTGTCTTTTGCTTCTTCTACCTTTTCGTTTCTTCTGTGTTTTGCTTCTTCTATGTTTTGCTTCTTCTGTCTTTCGTTTCTTCTGTGTTTTGCTGATGCGTCTTCTTCTGTGTTTTGCTTATGTGTCTTCTTTTGTGTTTCGCTCTTTCTCCTTTTCGTTTCTTCTGTGTTTTGCTATCTTCTGCCTTTTGCTTCTTCTGTCTTTCATTTCTTCTGTGTTATTGTTCATAAACTTCTTTTGGGTTACTGTTCATCTTATATCTTCTATTCCATTTTCGATCCTTCAAAAGATGAAATTTATTTTTGAGGTCTGCATGAAAGTTGTAGCTCTCGAAGTCTTCTTTGAAACCATCCAAAGAACACCTAAATCCGATATCTGTAGAGAAAGTTATGATAATTGTAAAACATCTTCTGTGTTACTGTTTATAAACTTCTTCTGGGTTATTATTCATCTTACATCTTCTGTTCCATTTTTGATCCTCCAAAAGATAAAATCTATCTTCAAGGTCTTCATGAAAGTCGTAGATTTTGAATTCTTCTTTCGAACCATATAAAGAACATCTTAATACGATATTTGTAGGGAAAGTTATCGTAATTTTCCCACTTCTTTTGTCTTTTCATTTGCTTTTTCCATTGGCTTCGTCTGATCCATTTTGACCCTTCAGATGATAAAAATCTGACCTCAAGGTCTTCTTCAAAGTTGTAGATTTCAAATTTATCTTTGAACTCATTTTATGATAATCTTAATCCAATATCTCTAGTGAGAGTTATGCCATTTGTCCTGAGATAAGTTCAATATGAGTGAGGACCAAATCTTGTTTGCTTCGTTCGACCATAATTTGTTTGTCCGACCTCCAAATGAAGTGATTCTTGAACCATTAGATTCTTAACACTTTTCTTTTTTTTGCGTCTCCATTGAAGGTCATAGTTTTTGATGTTGATTTGAAAGGGATAGATTGAACCAAAGTAAGGGTATCAATTGGAAGAGTAGGAATCGGATATTTTACTAAACATGCTTCAGTATTTTGATGATTTCTGGATCAATAGAGCTCCAAATAAGATGATTCTTGTTTCAAGATAAACTAGAGACATGGAGCTACAAATGATATGAAGAAGTTGAAATCTAATTCAATTTATAAGGTGTTTAGAT
>JANZLD010000237.1:78377124-78389638 GCA_026413575.1 Erythroxylum carthagenense
TAAAGGAACAAAGGGTCGAGGCGATCCTGCGATGGCAGAGGCGATTCTTGCAGGAGGAGTGTTTGGAGTACTCCTGTGACTTGACCCTTATGATCCTGGAGAATTGCTATAACGCCTGCGTTCCAGAGGGGTCGGATGGTCCCCCGTTTGAGGAATTTGCCGCGCTGCTACTTCCTATCGGCCTTGGCCTCTCTCTAGAGGAAGTAAGGAAGAGAGCCCTGAAGGACCGAGCGCTAGTCCCAATAGAGGCGTGACTACTGGAATTACTACGGTCTCTCTCTCTCTCTCTCTCTCTCTTCTATTCTTATTATTCTTTCTCCTTGTGTCAAGTATAATAATCTCGTGAAAAACAGAAGATCTGTTCTGCTCTCTGTTTGCTTCAGAAGACGAGAAAGAAAATATGCCGCCAGTATGTGTACCTGATCAGAGGGATCTGAGGATACGATACCCTCCCTTCAGAGATTTTCTCTGCACCTAATCATACCACAACAGTGTTGATATAACAGACGCGCATTTCAGCTGTCAAGCAACACCCGATTCACGCCTTGTTTTTAGTTTCAAAGTTTTTGCATATAAGTGTACAATCATTTCCAGTATTTTTATTCGTAGCACCGACAACTTTCTTTCTGCAGGAGGAAAAAGAAGACCTCAATTATGGAGGCCTGAGTCAATTATCTTCTGCATCTGTGCATTGGCGCTGTCATTTTGCTGTTAAATCTATGCACATTGTTTTGTTCCTGCTGTTAAATCTATGCTAATTATTTTGTTCCTACTCTATTTGAAATAGATACTGATAGATAAGAACAGATCAGATAATTTGCTGTGCAAAACCCTGAAACTTCAACACGCACTTGGCACTTCTTAGAGAGGAATAGGAACACCCACTTGGAATTTGAATATTATGGCCCGAGTTTATAGAAATTGACGGTCCCAATCATCGGGAGCGTATCCAACATAACTCTTTTATGAAAAAAAGAAAAAGAAGGCTGTACAAAATTGGTATCAAAAAATATCATAAGGGTACAAAGAGCTCAGTGTCATTTCGGCATTAGAATAATGTCCTGACTTGCGTCGTTCTAAATTGCATATATGCCTCTATTGAACTCGTGCTCGTATTAAATAAGTTCCAACTCTGGCCAGGTTGTTTGTCTCTTCCATTTCCTTCCATGCACTAAAACTGTTAAATCTCAAAAGCCGACCTGTTTTGGTAACCCGCCGCGCATCTTTGTTTGTGTCAATCTTCGCATGCATGGAGTTCTAAATCAACAGAACCTTCTCTTAAACCCCCTTTTTTTTTTCATTTCCCTGAATCATCTTTGGTGGAAACGATATGGTTTCTTTTATCGGACTGCTACCAAATTACCAATCCATCAGTGCAGCTCATTACTGGGACAAAATTATTCCCCAGGGGTAATCATCTGTTGCATGGAATGCCTCCAGCGACCAGAAATACACCGTAATCGTGCAAGGGTCGACCCAATGACGCCACAAAACTCATGTTCCACTCCACTAAGATTTCCATTTTCAAAATGATAGTATGCAATACGAACATGCATCCCTAGGAAACTCTGTCGTGCTCTTGAGCAAGCCTTTCTTCTTCACCACGTTGCATGAGTTCCTCGTACAATTTCATTGAGACGGTCGTGAACTTTTCCATGGCCTCAAAGATGCGTTGTAGACTGTCCTTCAGATTACTAGTACTAGTATCGCTTTGATATACAACATTTCCAGTTAATGAGAGACTATTACCATCTCCAACAACCAGAACAATTTTCTTATCTAATGCCTGAATCTCCTTCTGTATTTTTTGATCCTCCCTATCCAAATTCTTGACTTTTCCCTCCAAACCCTTGCTCATTATCATCCTCTCTTGCATTTCTAGCTTATCTTGTTCCCAAAGCTGAAACACGGACAACGCAAAAACGCGCATAGCATCAATTACTTCCTTTTCAGATATTTTTTCCAGAGCTTGTGCCCATTGATTACAGATAACAAACACCGGAGGAGCACCTAACCTACCAGGTGAAAAGGGAACTATACCATCTGCTGTTACTTCTGGTTCGTATAGGAGACATTTAAAAAGCCAATTATTCAAGACTCTTATGTAACCCTTCTGGGCTCGTACCCAAGAAGTAAAGCTTGAGGTCCAATGGAGAAGCTCATGCTCGAGCTGCAATGTGGCTTGAAGATGATCATCACTCATCTTCTTTCCTGACCCAATGGGACCAAAACTTCTTGCTTCCATGATTAACTGGCGTTGATTATGATGACACTCAAGCATGCTTTTCCACATTCTACTTAACCTAACAAGGTGGAAAAACTACATCAACCGCCATTGTAGTTAAGGATAAATCAACAAGTCATGAATCTATCCTGCCTAAGAAGGAAAAAGCCAGTGGCATCTAAATGTCAAATGTAAAGGAACTAGTAACAAGAACTGGATATGCAGCCAAAGTCCAGCCACATAAGTATTAGAATTAACAAAAGCAAGCAACCTCACAGATAAAATAAAATTAAAACATCATGATGTCAGAAATGACAAGGAGCTAGAAAAGAAGTTATAGAGGTAAAATAAAATGGAATCCTCAGCAACAAACCAAAAACCAGATAAAAGTCAGGAAGAGATAAACGCTGGGATACCAGTGTAACAAGAAAACTTGGAAATAAGATGGAAAGGTTGCTTGAAAATTAGAACATTTCACATACCCTTGTATCAGTTCATTTAGTTGTGGCCATAACTCTTCATCCCTAATTTTGTTAATTGTTATAGATATCTTGTCAACAACTTGGATAGCTATTCTTATTTTTGTCGATAGATCCCTTATTATAGTTCGAGTTGCATCAACTTTGTGAGCCTCAGCACCCCTCTCATCTAAACGCTTCAACTTCCGCAATTTCCTTTCATGATGCAATCGCATTTTCTCCTCTGCCTGCAAAAGCAGAAAGGAATATTGGTAGGAGTCGCAATTAGACAGCAAATAAAAAATTTTGGTGGTGAATTATAAGCCAAAGGCAGTATGATTCAGAACAGAAAATCACTTAAACGAGTGCTAAGCAAAATCATAAAGTTAGAGTGATTACAATCAACAGACTTTAGATTAGATCGAAAAAAAGAAATACAATTCTTCACAATAGAATGTTCCAAAAGCTACCTAAATGAAGAAAGCTTATTGACCAAGAAAAAGGACAAAGCAAATTTCAAAACAAATAATACTTAACACACCTTAACTTCATTGTACAGTTTCTTCTCCCAAAGATACAGCTTCTGCAAAATAGAAGAAAGATTTTTGGACCTTATTTTTATATCTTCATCAACGTCAAAGTAAGATGGACCAGGTTGGTTAGTTGGGGCTAAGGCCTCGGAACTTTTGGATGTAGGAGACCCTGAGGATACTACAGATAAAGACGGAGTACCACCTTGCAACATCTTCGAAACTGCTTGAACAAAATCATAAAGATATTTTCAAACCTTTGCATAACAAAAAGTCCAGTTTCCCTAAATTGGGCATATAAAGATAACATTAGTGGATTAAGCAAGCCAGAATAACTAAAGAGACGAGTAAAGCTTCAATTTTTATGGACTAAACCCACCTTGTTTGTGCTCATAATGGAGCTGCCCTGCTTCAAGCATCTTAGCTATCTCATTCCCTGACTCGGAAGCTCTCTCAAACTGAACCTTAATCTCAAAAGCCACTTGAGCTATATCAAGTGAGCTATGACCAGCTCGACCCTTGAACCCACCACCTCCAGTTCGCTCCTCCGACCTCTCATTATCAATAACTTTCTTCCCCCCAACGTGCATTTCGTACGCGGCCCCGTCATTCTCCATCGACACGCTGGGCCTGGTTTCATAGAGAGAGGCCTCAGCCTCAGCAATACTACTAGTAGCACCCTTGTGACCCTCAGCATCAATCATAAACGATTTGGAGTAATTCCTTTTACTGGCATCGACCTCCTTAACCACCTCATGTTGATAATCTTCATCTTCCAAATCAGGAATACCCTCCTCTTCTCTTACCTCCTTCGAGTCCCTACTCGGAGTATTGGATGGATAATACTTGTCATAACTCTCAAAAGGATTCAGGAAATCCCAACCACTCGGCGGGGACGGCGGAGGCGGCGGCGGCTTCGAAGAGGAAGCAACAGACCGTTGCGGAGATGAAGATCCGTTGTAACCAGTCATTGCTCCACCACCACGGCCAGCACCATAGTTAGAATATCCAAAGTAAGGATAAGAGCCCGAATTACCCATAGCACCATATTGATTGCTAGGTTGAGTATTATTATTGTTATTATAAAAGTACGAAGGCGAAGTAGAAGATTCACTAAAGTAAACAGTCTCATACGCTGGCCTCTGCTCGTAAACAACAGAAGGCGGAGCCGCTTGTTTCTTCATATAATTCACATGCAGAGACCCCCCGCCGGCAAACCCAGCTTGGTGATCCGAGCTCATGTAACTCATATACTCATCACCACCGCTGTGATGGTGCAACGGTGAGGAGTGACCGGAATGGTGAAGATGCGAGATTGGATCGTCGGAGTCGGAGTCGGAGTCATGGTCTTCGTCGCCTTCAGAGTGGAAATGAAGATGAGAATCAGCGGAGTTGGAATGAGAGTGATGAGGCTTTTGAGGGGCCTGGTCGGAGAAAAAGACAACCGGATCGCCTTTTCTCTGCGGAGGCAAATTGAGATGAGGAGAGAGCGGAGCTCCGCCAGAGCTCAAACAGTCTTGTTGAATGAAGCTGTGAAGGGAATTGCCGATTCTTTTCAAGGAATGAACATAAGCCAAGTGAGCTTCGGCGAGGGCAAATCTCTGCTGAATAGCTTCCTCAAGGAAGCCGCATCGTTCTCGGCAGAGAGCGACGGCGGGGAGATCGTCGAGCTTGGATTTGGCGCACCCCATTTTAACTATTTAAGACTGACAAAGATGTCAACTTTTTAAGTTAGAAGGGAATGAAACTCTCAATAAAAATAGAGACTGCGGTGGGGATTGGTCATAATTTGGGATTCTCGTTGTAGATTTGGTAAAACGGGGAATGATTAGAAAAGGAAAGGATTATTTATTTATTTATTTATTTATTTATTCAAATATAAACAGAAAGAAGAGGTGGGTTAGGCATTGAGAAGATTGGAGAAAGATAATGGGGTTGTGATAATGATAGTAATTAGTGAGATAAGAGGAGGATTGGGGTAAGAGGAGTGTTTGTTTCTGGAGAAAATATCAGAAAGTGTGTGTAACTAAGAAGCGGACAGATCACAGATAGGAGAGGGGGAAGGGGAAGGGGAAGGGGAAGAGATCAGGAAGAATATTGACAGCTAGGAAGAGTTTGTCGTGTGCCTGTAGTTGAGTTGTGCTTGGAGCAGAAAGAGAGAGATTATTGAGTAACAACAGTTAAGCGTATATACGACGACGAAGAAGGAATTGAGCGTGAACTTTTTGCCTTTCATTTTCTGCATTTCATTTCATGGTTGACCATAATCATAAGACTGACCTGCGACAGTTACAAATGCATTCATAATGTATTTGTAATACTCTGTTCTCATTAGCTCCAATACTACATGTCATGAGATGAACTATATTATATAGTTACATATTTTTAAATAACCAAACCCTAAACTAATGATGGAATTACTTCATTTCATGCATATTATGAGCTCCTTTCTATCTGAGTCATCCATTCAAGTAGGTCTCACTTGAATAGATGGCTCAGATAAGAAAAGGGGCAGAGGATCTGGCCCCGTTATGCTTAGGCATTGATCATGGTCCCCGTGACTGTCTCCATTGGTAGGAATTGGATCCTTAATATTATACAAGGTCACAATCGAAAAGTGGACCTTGACGGACCTATGTAACGGATGCACTTTACACGTAATACTTTGTACATTTGTATGCATACGCACAAGACGTGTTGAAGTGGATTAACAAACTAGTTGGACCTGCAAATCTACTTATGGCTATACTGTTTTCCCATTCAGCTTCATATTCTAAGACTATAAAGCACATGCTTTTCTTTCTGGCTTTGGAATCAGTCAGGAAATGGAAACGGGAGAGGGTTGAGTACAAGTCTGATCCACTGACCTGTTAACCAATGACCTTTAGTTACTTAGTCAAGGACCAGTTGGACTTGGTTCTCAGGAATTCACTGTATACTACAGCTACAGCCTACAGGCTCACCTCGATTCTACCATCTCTTAACTATTGAGTATTGACTGAGTAGGAGACTGTTTTGTTACCATGGGTGCTATTATATTGTTTTCAAAGCGGGTATCATGAACCTGTTGACAAAAGTTGCCTTAGCTTTATGACGATGAAGAATTTAAGAGTTCAGATGCTCTAAGCTTTTCTCCTTTCAAATTTAAGAAGTGTAATCTTGCTTTCGAGCAGCAATAGGTGGAATGAGTTAAATTTACCTGTTCAAGGTCTTTTTGACATTCAAATGATTTTCCTCTACAACCTCTATTCGTGTCTTATGTGGATAAAGTAAGCAACATCCAATCCAATCCAATTCATTATTTGTGTCATTCATAATTAGGTACAAAGAAAAGAATAAAAAAACAGATGACAGAGACTTGTAACACTGCTACATACGTGATTTCTAAGCTAAGGAATGACTTATTTTTACGGCAGTTTATCTAATTATTCATCTTGTGATTACTTTTCTGGTGATCTTAGCTATAACTCTATGAGAATATTTTCAAAAGTTGGAAATTTGTGAAAAAGGGTTGCTTCCTTATACAACTGGTGAAGAACAGAAGCGAGTATGCATGTTAGGTATGGTACGGAGTACATGAGAGTAATAAGCAATCAAGTTCTGGAACGTGCCCAGAAATGCATAAATGAATTGTTTTCATGGAAAAATATGCATGCATGTAGGGTCTTGATCTCCTCACGCCTTATGTTAAAAGGGATACATGAAAATATGGTTGCTTTAAATTATAATATTATTTTCAATTAATAAAATTATATTATCATCTGAAATCTCGTAAATTGGTTCAAACTTCTTTTATGAAACAACTCTGCAATGGAATAAACTTGTCATGTCGGATGATTTTTGCATCAAACTTTCATCTTGTTCTTATCATACCTCTTCATGTGTTCGAAGTTGTAGTCACTCATTTATGTGGATGTGAGAAATATAACTATGAAATAGTTGTCTTGGAGCTAATTCGGATGGGATAGGAACACTTTGGTTTCAATGGAGACAGTGCACGAGTACTGCATTCTGTTGATGAGTAAACTGTGATCAAAGGCTCTTCTTTTGCTTTCTTTCTTTTTGGTTTTGGAAGAGGCAGGAGCAATAGCTTCGTGTGATTGGCCTATGATGAATCAAAAGGAAAGGAAAGGAAATAATGAATGTAATCACCTGATGAGATCTGGAGAGTCTCCGGTTGTGTATAATCTTTATACAATCTTTGGCAATGGCATTGAGTTGTTTGGTCCCCACCTCTCTGGAAGACATTGGGTCAAAGCCATGATTGCTAACAGTACCAACCAAAGCATTCAATGCTCATTTCCATTGTCCTTTTCACCTTTTCCGTTATTGCATTAGGTTAGGGAAAACACAAACACAGCTTTATGCTCATTATCTGCTTTAAGTAAACCATGGATGTATGCAACTTTAATGGTTTGACTGTACCTGATGATCTTTGGACATTGGACTCCTCCTAAAGTTGAGAACGGGAAGAAAACTAAGAACTCGAATGAGAAATGGAGTGATTAAAATGAAAATAAGGACTCGAGACTCATATTTGTTTTAAGTTTTCAGTTTCTGAAGGAAGCTATCAAATTATTTCTTATTCAGTACTTTGGAGCCAAACCCACCATTGCCCCATTTGCTCCTCCTCTCTCAGTCTCAGCTCAACCAACAGTATTCAAAAAATTCCAACTTGGCTACCACTATTGGTCCCATCTTTAAGAGCATTCAAGATGCCTTTGTCAATCTTATTTTATTTTGAGCCTAACCTCGTTTTAGAGAACAAGACAGAAACCAATACACTATGGGGAGTACGACCATTCCTGCTCAGAAACATTTTGCCCCCATCATGTGCTTTGTACTGTAGCATTCATGTAATTATATGACCTTTAGAATATATAAATATTATACTTCTGTTTCCAAGTTCCTTTCTGTTCCTTGTTAAGTTATAATCAATCAACTCTAATTTAACATTCACACTTTGAATAAAATAGAAAATAGACTTTAAATAAGTGGTCACTGGAGCCTCTTTTACACTTTAAAACTACCTGAAGAATCCACATGAGAATGGGTACGCAACATTTATGAAAGAACATGTTTTCCCTTTCATTCTCATGTAAATGGAGGTACTGGATTCCAATGAAAAACATGTTACGCAGCTTCTCCCTTTCTTCTTTTTTGTTTTTCTATCCCTTTCTTGGCGTATAGGTGTACGATAGTAGTAAGTAGTCTGAGTCAAAATTGTGCCAAGCATCACCTAATTGTATTGTATCAGAACCAAACTGAGGTGCCTTCTAATTCTAGTTTTGGTTTCAGACAAGATAATTAGCCATTAATTTGCGAGATATGGATAGAGCAGAGCAAGATTAGTGAAGAAAATTAGATTTGAAAGCTTTGGCCTCATTCATTATGGAGTGATAGTTAACCTCATCGAGGCTTGCGGGGTAGCTGCGAGGGCCCTATTACCAGTTAAAGCTAACGATATAATTGCAAGAGAGAGTTGTCAACTTCTTTCACCATTTTGATTTACCGACTTGTCTTCTTGCTTTCATGCTTTATGAGCCTTTTTTGGTTAAACCTCATGCTGTAAGGACCATATGCTTCCATCTCATTACATCAAATTAACCCCTTCAAATATCTTCTTAAGAACTGGGAAAAAAAGGAGTGCTTAATTTACAGATACAGATGTGTATACGTTGGTGGGGACGAAGAGACTAATCTAAACCCAATTGATATATCATAAAGATTGAAGCTTGAAACCCATGAGCACACTGCGAATCCTCATTGGCTCAGTTCAGTACACAAGGACACACATAAATAAGAAATCTCTGTGTCCTTTTGGGTACAATTATGGGAAGCCAGGATTGACTGTAACACACTGCATGCATATGTATTAAGGGGTTGGCGGGGTCCTCTCTGCTAATCATGTGACAACGCATATACATGTGTTTTGTATACTAGTCTTCTTTTTCAGTGAGAACTGATGAGACCCTTTCACTTATTTCTGCGTGAGTATCAGTAACCCTCCTCTCTTTCTCCCATTTCAAGTGGGGATACATTAAACTGGCATCAAATCTTGTTAGAAAGAATGTTAGGTAGTCCCACTTTTCAAAGTTGATCAATTTTGTGGTTCCATTTTTAATATCTGCTATCTGTAAACCTTTATGGTAGTGTGGCCAGTGGCCACTGCATCTCTACAATATATATAATGTGGGGAATTAAAAAATGTATTATATATTGTGCAAAAGGAATTAAATATGGTCTTGGAAAGAAAAGAATGTACGTTTAAATTGCAGTCAGAGTACTGATAAAGGAGACTCATGTCATGTGTATATATGGAAAAGCCAAGTTGGGCTACTTAAAAAGTAACTGGAGTAAGGTCGGTTCTTTCATTCTCATTCAACTAGAAAGGTAATATTGTCTGGCCACCTAAGTTTTGCTGAAGGGATTAGAAAGTTAATGAGTCAAATAATATGAATAAAATCAAATTCATTACAGGATAAAGAGTGAGAACTTCTAGGCATACTGTCATACCAATCTTTAAAGCCTAAAGTATTGGGGACTTTTGTGCAGAATATCCCTGATGGCTGATGGAGATCCAACTCCACTGAATCAGATGGTGAGAAATATCATTAAACTCCGAATTGTAATTCTCATTTTATTTTGAAGAAGTAATGGCAAAAGCTGATAAGTCGTGTCTCTATCTAAATACAAACATTTTCATTTCTAAATGATTTTGTGATCACCAATCATGGTGGTTGTGGAGGAGGATGGCAGTAGGTTGGCTTTCATCTCCATAAAGTTGCATATAAAAGGAACCCCACTATAGACACAGGGAAAGGACGCGGCACTCAGTCACGGTCCACTAGCACAATAAATCCGTATAAATTATGTGTTTCGCTAGGACACCACCACCACTACCTTGGTGTTTTTCAAGATAGTTCTGTTCTTGCTAAGTTCGGTAATTGTTCATGTGATGATGATAGAATGCAAACAGTTTCCCTGGTAAGCTTGGACTCTTTGTCACTCCCTCCCTGCATGTGCCTTGCTCAAATCACTTGCATGGAGTCAAAGACATGTATAATCTCTTGCATGCCTATGGCTATATATAGATAGCCAACTATAGTCAGTTTACAAGAAACTTTCTTTGGATTAAGCGTAATCCCTCTTTCCCACGCATTCATCAATACAATCGTCCAACTTTAGACGTACAAACACATTTGATTTATGTCATGTCATTTATTGCCAGACAATTGATCCCACCAGAACCTTTAGACAAAAGAGTGAAAAGGGGTAGTTGAAGAAAAAGCAGATAAAGCAAAAGAGAGGAAAATGAAGTTGAAATTAATTTGGTATTGGTCCAAAAGTGAAAAAAACAAAACATAAATGCACGTGGTATGTCCCATAAACCATTTTCTACCAGCATAAATATATGATGCTGCTTCTCTAAGCAAAAGTAAGTGGCACATCCTCTCTCACTCCTAAGCAAAATGGTCCAATCCCTCGCAGTAATGTGCACTGATAATGTGAAAACCATTTGAGATTGATGATGAGGTTAGAGCCCGTACCAATAAATGATCCCATCAATACTCTGTGTCAGTCTCATCAAAATGAGAACAACCAAACCAAAAAGATTTGACAGATAAAAATAAGTAATGAGTGGGAAATCTCTTCAGAAGTGGCATTAGACAATATGTTTAAAATGATAAAATGGTTAATGTCTTTATAGGTTTCCATATCTGTATTATTGTTGTTCGATTGTGGACTGCAACTTACAAGCAATTAACTTACAAGCAATTAACTTACAAGCAATCATTCTCGAGATATATGGCGTCAGGATCTGTCAAAGCTGATGAATCAAGACAATCTATAAGGGTAGGAGATGAATTTTATGCCATTCGTGATCTCTACAAACAGCAGGATAAGATTGGAGGACCCAGCCCCATAATTACGTGTCTTTTGCTTTAAGAGTTGCAAAAGATCACCTTAAAATGGGGCACTAACAATTTTTCACTCATTTTGCAGGAAAGAAGGAAGCATTCCGCAAAATTTTAAAATTATGATGAGAAACCACTGTTTATGGGTTTTTTTTTCCCCTCTTAGAGCCATAAGATTTAGTGTTCAAGAAGTTCCAGTGCTGGCATCGTATCAGTTATATATTTTATACTTGAAGTGCAAAACTTCAAAAGTCTCTTGAATAATTATAGTTTCAGGATCGTTTATTTATGTATGACTCAGATATCCATGGCAAATGATAAAATCCAGAAAAAAGCAATTCTGTGATATACGGAACATGAAGGCCCAGGTCATGAGCGAGCAACAGTGTAAAGTTTTCACGAGATGAATCAGCTATTTGAGAATATAAGTTAATTGCTTGTCAACCTATGTAATGTATGCTTATTTCGCTCTCAAATTTCTGGTTTCACGTAGCAGTTAAGTCAACTCTAGAAAAGCGAAGATGTGAATCAATAATTGCCTCAAGACGTTACCTGGGCAAGATAGAAAAATTCTGTGTTTTTTTTTGTTAATAAGAAGGAATAAAACAGATTACATAATGAGTCGTGGGAAACAAATTCTTGACATATCCTTAAGTAGGATAAAGTAACACCCAATAGATGTAGTATCTAAGTAAGTGGTTCCTAACTCAAAATGTTCCGCATAGATCGCTAGCCAGTCAGTACATCTGTTATTCTCTAGATAGATATGTCAATGTACAACAGTTCAGTTCTGAGTAAACAGTTCGTTAATTCCCTGAACTATGGGATTGAAAATCATTGACCATCTCGCCAAGGAATAAAGGACTAATCACTGCAATAGAGTCCACTTCGAGTTCGATCCGGCGATAACCTAGGTTCTATGCGAGTGTGAGCCCTGTAAATACACCCTAGAGTTCCGCAGACACCGGGGAATACCAGCCAAGATTTTGAACAAAGCTTCCAAGCCAATTGCCTGAACTGTCACGTAAGATGCCTCCTGCTGTGGATGAGGATGAGGAAGGTTTGCATGCGCTATCTGTGTTTAACTTGACCCACTCTGTAGGCAGTTTGCTCCATCCTACGAGTTGCTCATGTCGAGGCCGATATCCCGTAACAACTTTACTTTGCCAAACGGTTGACTTATGGATCTAATCTGCAAAAGACAAAATAAGATAAATGGGTGAGAACCAGGGGCGAAGCCAGAAATTTTGCTGAGGGGGGGGGGGCAAATATAAATGTATTCATAAATATAAAATACATATTTCATTTAAACATCTAATCATACAATACAAAGACAAATAATTCAATTAAATACTCGATACTTGTTCTCTACGAGTTTTCATA
>JANZLD010000237.1:78397357-78409542 GCA_026413575.1 Erythroxylum carthagenense
TTAATTAAATTTATTTTTATCTCTTATATAATATTTATAAATAAATTATTAATTAAATAAAATGAAACATTTTAAAATTTAACTTTTTATCTAGAATTTAATATTTATTTAAATTATTTTTAATTATTAAATCAAATATAAATTGAAGTTTATATATTTTAAAGATAATTGAATTTGGTGTAATTGAATTCAATTTTAATATTAATAGATTTGTTCCAAACAGTATAATTGAATTCAATTCTAATATTACTAGATTTGTTTCAAACAGCATAAATTGAATTCAATCCTAATTTCATTAATATAATTGAATTCAATTCATTCACGAATTCAATTCGAAGGTTTTCAAACAACCCGTAACTTTTTCTACAATTAACCAAATAATAAAAACAGTAAAGATCTCTTCTTTTTTTTCTGTTTTTGCTAACCCTCTGCTCTCCCTGGTGGGCTTTGCAACTATGCCACCATTTTATGCAGAATCTTGGAGGATTGGTGGAACTGCTTGCCATTGCCAAGTCACTACATACACAGTACTTTCTTTCTAAACCCGTGTTATGTATTCAAGAATTGGACGGATGCTGTAGAAGAGAAGACTGAAAGTGAAGCCCGCATCTTTTGTTACTCCAAGTTGCAGCCTCATTTTGCTAACTCCCAAAGCAACTCCTCCATCTCTGATTGTTCTACATTCAGTTCCTCAGTATTCTCCATCAATATCGCGTTACCCCTAACTTTTCCTTGAACCCCATTTACATTCTCCAGGTAACCTGTTTCTGCCAAATCCTGCTCACCGTCATCCTCCATTTTATGGTGGTCATCACCATTCTCGCCCATCTCGTTATTCTCTTCACTATTAATGTACTCTTCGCCTATTTGATTTTCAGGATTTGTAGCTCCTCCTCCCTTGGACTTTGCTTCGGAATCCTCACAGATGCAGCTCCAAGGGTTCTCATGAAACTCACCCCACCCAGGCTTCATCTCATTCGGTGCTCCCATGAACCCAATTTGATGAGTTTGGACTTCGGACGCAAATCCTTCCCAGCTCGTGTTACGGCGGTTCATGAACAATTTGTAGAGTTTTTTGGCATTTGGACGAATTGTCGGTTTATGCCCAAAGTACCTCCTGCAATAGGTAAAACTTGTTCAACTGTGTGAATAACCAATGGCTTAAAGATGTGGCCTTGAAAAACTTAAAACTTTCTTTTGCCTTTCACTTCAGAAGTACATCGGCTTTTGGCCATACTCCTAAATCCTATCCCTATGTTAGAACGCAAAAATCACACTTCAAGGGTGTAGAGAATAACTGGGACAGATACACACAATAATTTGAATTGGCGGAGAAATTTTTTCGTTTCAAGTTACTTGAAGTTGCTTCTTAGTGTAGCAGAGCAGCAAATAGGATTAGGCATACCTTCTTCCCGCCAACATTCTGGCCATGTTGCCATTGTTGTTGGTGACAAAAACATCACTTTCATCACAAACAATGAAGTCCAGAGCAGCCATGCGTGAAGAAAATGATAAAACCGGTCCCAACTCCTCCTTGCTAGCTAAAGTCTCTTTTGATTGAAGATTGGGAAATAGAGATTTGAGTGGCGCTAACGCCTCCTCACCTCCATATATTGCACCTGAAGCAACATAAACATGAACATCACTGCCATAACCCAATGCTCTCAACATAAGACCAACTTCCTCAGGTGTGAGTGGACATCGTCCATGCCTCCGTTCTTTTTCAGGGTCTTTTGCCTGCATTCCACAAGAAATAATAATCAGTTCAGTCATTTTCCTAAACCGTTTACCCACTGTCCATCATATTCTTTGAAGAAATCTGTCGGGCCTCACATGTAAACTTTTCCACCTTGCGCGGATTGCACCAAGTTCTGCCCTTTCTTTGTCTCCTCCACCGTAGTAGCATCCAGAGAATGCTAGCATATCAGGTTCAAACCTATGCGTCAAAGTTAAAATTAGCTTCTCTACCATAGTGAAGATCATCACTCACATTTCTGAAACATTTATCACATCATTAAATTACCAAACTCACTTAAATGCATTAATGTATTTTTGAAGTTCAACTTATAAGTTCCATCATGTAAGGACTATCCAGTTATCAGAATACACCAAAACTACAAATGAGAATTGAGATAGTCTTACCTCAAGTGAAGGGCAATGAAGTGCTCGCCTTTTCTTCTCATTCTCTCAACTATCTTTTTACCGATTTCAAGAACGGGATCAGTGAACCTCAAAGCATGATAATTTACTCTACATCTCAGCTTTTGTAAATGAGAATCCAACTTATTTGAGAGTCTGTAATCAAACTTCCCAAGCTGCACTGCCTACAACATAAAAGAGTACTGATTTGTGATTAACACTGAAGATTATTACTATATAGAGAACATGGTAATGGATAATGTAAACTGCATTTATTGAACTTGAGGCACTGTTCTAGGATGTGCAAGTAATTGCATAACAGAAACTGCCTTTATTAGAAAAGTATAAAGCATTGGATTTTACGAAGCACAGCTGATAAGTCATAAGTCCCATTAAATAAAAGGTTTCAAACTTACATGCTTCTTAATAAGTACGGGTAAAACTCGATTTTCATAACAACTTGGAGTACACTTCCTTGGAACACGCATGCTATGTGGAATCAAGACTTTCCCACCTTTACTTGGGAGCTGTTTAATGATTTCAACATCTCTTGAAAGGAATGATATGAACCAGTCAACATCGAAGATTTCAGCAAAATCGCTGCACCAAAGATCCAAATCAATATCAGTGCCATGTAATTTGCCGGAGTAAGAGTAAGAGTAAATGCATGGCTCAAAAATAGCACCATACCTAGCATCTTTCCAGAAGGATTTCTTATCCATTTTCGGAACAACAAGAGTGGCATTTAAAATATAAGCTGCAACGACAGCATCTGTTATCTGCGCCCACCAATGATTAAGCCAAATTACATCAGAATTTTTTTCTTCAGTAAAACAACAGCAAGTTGAAAAAGTCAATAGGCAAGAGCCAGAAGCCAAATTGACTTTTAAAAATGTCAGGTGGAAAGAGAAAGAATGCCAAATAGGTTTACAATTGAATAAATTGTTAAACTGGTGGGACAGCGACAACACAACGCGTGAGTAGTTCAAAAGCCTGTCCAGGAAACTCACCCCTGTTCTTTGTTGATTCAGTCCTCCACTTGTGGCAATCAACAAGTACCTATTTGGATGTGTTTTCATAGCAGCAGCTGTACCGCAATCAAATCTGTGCTTCAGTACAATTGACTATAACAATTCTAGAATATAGCAAATAAATTCTACGAAGTTCATTTTTTCTTTGTTTTAACGTCCAAAAACGGGGCAGATATTACACCCATACCTTTTTTTTAAGAAAAGAAAGAGAGAAAAGAAACCCAAAAATCCTACCAAAATTCAATTTTCCTAAGTTGCTAACGCTTTAGGCCATCTAACCTACAAAAGGAAGAGAAATGATGAATTATTGTAGTTTGCATGGATAACGAAACGGAGTCAGATAAACCCAAGTCCAAGTTTGTTAACCAACACCAACCAAAGCAGTTTGATCGAAGAGACTAACATGGAAAACTGGCATTGTAACAGCTAAACAAGGTAAGAATAAAGCCTTTTTCTTTGCAATTCCATTCGTTGTCTGTCGTTATGGTTTCTTTTTTTAAAAAAAAAAAAAAAAACAGGCAGCAAGATAATAATAATTGTTTGAGATCAACTACTAATCAGTTTCGAACTTAAAACACATGAATGAAGAAGTTCCACAACGTAAAAAGACACCATGAATTATTGGTAAAAACTAAAAAACAAATAAATAAGTGAAATGCATGTAGTAGAAGCTTGAGTAGTTTCTTTCTTACTTGGAAAGGTATTAGTGGCGTTACTGCAGCCGTAGTATAGGCTGGAATGGCGCGAACTCCATAAGTGACGCTCCGAGAGTGAGCTTCCTCCTCCACTTGGCTAAAAATAATATCCAACAAACCAAGAGAATGAGAGAGAGAGGGAGAGTATAGGCCAATCAAACAATAGCAAGTTAGTGCTTCGGACTGGTAGAAGCAAAGAGCTGAAGAGAATTATGATAATAAATATACGTGGAGTGAAGGAGATAAGTATTACAGAATTGTGGTGGTGGAGGATGATAGGAGGCGGAGCGGAGAAGAGAGATACCGCCGCTAGGAAAAGGAAGAGGAAGGCGGCGAAGGCGGAAGCGAGGGAGAACAAGTGGTGCCTGCTGCGGCGGCGTATGAAGAATACGTGGCGTAGAATTAGCAGAGAGCTCGGGACGCTCTCTCTCTTTTTCTGCTTCATATTATTGAGAAGAAACAAACAAGCTTAAAGAAAGAAGAGCTTATGCATGGACACTTTTGTGTCTCGCGACCAATCCATCTTTTCTCTTTAGTCCTGTTCAGTGGAAGACGTTTGTTAGGTCTGTGTTAATTTGAAGTAGAAACGGAAGCGGGTAGTATTAGTATTACTATCCACGCCAATCGCGCCTTTGGAGGTTTGTTCCCGTGTAGGTTGCTCCTTCTCTATTTTCTTTCTGGTGTCGTATTGTATCGAGTATTGCCGCTCGCCAGATCCTATGTCGCATTCGACCCTGACTAGCGAGCGTGATTGATTTGATTGGGTTTGTTGATGTGTCAATAACTTAAATCCAAGGATGAAGATAGGTGTCATAATTTGAAGTTGAGATAAATTATACGAGATAAGAAAATTGAATCTTTTACTAAAACGTACTTGGACTTCGAAAGATGTTTCCAATTTAAATTTCAGCTGTCCTGTCATCAATCTTAATCCCTGCAAAAAAATAGGATCCTAATTGGTTGTATTTCCACCAATTAATCCTAATTCCACAAATACTGAAATTAACGGAAAGCTGCTTTCCGATTGCTATTGATGGCACCACCACTTCCTCGTACCACCGGAAATAATAAACTATATTCCCACTTTCCCGGAAGTAAGTTTATATTCGTATTCTAGTCTGACATCGATCACATGATTTTTTTTCCCCCCCTTCATTTCTGATATATGATGTCTCTTGCTTAATCTTGAAATGGTCGTGTTACTTGAGGCTTGCCTTCTAATATGTTTTTCTATCCAGTCAACTACAATTCTTTGCTTTTACGGTTGCAATTTTTTAAGAAACTTGTTAACGAGGAGGTGTTAAAAGTAATAGCCTTTGATGGTATGAAAGAATTGGATCGGTAATAATTTTTTAAGCAATAAAATGGCTACTGACAAGATGTGCTCTAGCTCTAGCTAGAAATGAAAATCCCCGAGCCTCCTTTTGGCATTCAGGAGCTTCTCTGCCGCGATGCGCAGGGCGCTCAGTACCTACGGGCTTTAGTTTAGTTGTGTAATCCCCTTGTGTAATCAAAAAAAAAAAATGCAGCGTATTTGTTCTCTAAGGTAACCGGACGATTGATCCTAATTCATCGCTTTCTTCTTTACTTATAATTCATGTAGATCACTTACAAATGTGCTTAGGAGAAGTATGCTCTCTTCTTCTTCCTTGGTTGCTATTTACTAGGAAAATGCATGTTAATACTTTATGTTTTTGGTTGGAAACAAATCCAGAACATTTGTTTCAAAGGTAAGGGAACGTGTGGACTTTGTTTAAAAGAACATTTCGCTATGCTTTCTTTTTTGTCACGGTGAAGTATGATTCCAATTAACAATCCACTAAAATTTCATTTGCGAATGAATCATGATCTTGTGTATGTCACTCATTTACCTTGTTGGTAATATTGTTGAAATAGCTTTGTTCACTCATTTCGTCTACCTAAAATTATTGTTGCATTCTTCTCAATGTTCTATTCTGTTATTTGTGTCAACATTTTAACTACTATCAATGTAGCAGTAAAGCTTCATGCTCCGTTTCTTTTTTTCCCCTAGATTTTGGAAATGAATCTTGAAGATGAGGTTAGGGAAGATGGTGCAAACATTGATTTAATGGGTTATGCTCAAAACATCTACTTGTCAGTTGACCAATCTTACTCCGCGTGCTTCCTTATTATCTTTATTTTTTGGTTCAAAACATTCTCTTTTTTAGATCTGTTGCAAGTTTTTAAGTGAAAATATGAAATTATCACATTGTGCAGTCTGGTTATTTAAATTCTAAGTTTACGCTTATATTATGACTAAATTTGCTGGCATCTGAAAGATGAATTGATTATTTAAATGTTTGATTAAATTAGATCATGGTTTCATACTTAAACACATATTAGAAGTGTGTACGAAAGTGAGATGAACTTTGTATAATGCGCATTTATTTGTGTGAATCAATCTTCATTCTTCCATTTCTTGAATTTTGATTTGTCCTATAAATTGATTAATATTTACTTGCATCTATGTGACAATTTAAATTTGAGCTTCAGCTAGTTGTGCACTCTAATAGCCAATTTAATAGTAATTATAAAACTATTTTCCAAAAAATTTTGGATTATAAAAAGTAACTTATTTTGCTGTTATTAGATACCTGAATTATGTTTGAATGGATACTAGGAGATATTAGAAGGACAACAGGTTATTGGTGAGGTTTGAAAATAAATTTCCTAATCTAAAATTTTGAGTATGCCTAATCTTATTACATAATTAAATTTCCAGTAGATTGCAAGTTGATTTTCTTAAGTCTTAACACTACACTTCCCTTATCTGCTATTTGTATTTCTCTTCTTTTTCGGGTTTGCTTGTGATTACTTGCAGAAGGTCGATTCATAGTTACAGATCCAAAGTCTGTTAGCTTGTACGAGGTTAGGCAAATCAATAAGTACCATCCTTTTCTATCGGGATTCGATTTGGTTTATCTTCAAAGGGAAATATAATTATAGATATGTAAATTTTGCTTGCCTGTGCTCTTAATTATTTGGCCCCCAAACTTGAAAACTTTTGTGGAGGTTTTAGTTTTGGAAGAACATGATGGTTTAACGTGGTTTTATCTACAGTTCTGGAAGAACATGATGGTTTAACATGGTGGTAGTGCTTATTTTGTCAACTGTATGATCTGATCATATTTTATTGAATGCTCATTTTTCAAATAGAAGAGATTAAGAAGCAAGCCTTGGTTCTTGAACGATATCTTGAACATAGGGGGGTTGCTCTACCAAAAGGATATTTGTCTTACAAAGTTGTTCTTCCCAACTTAAGATTTTGGTACGTGTTTAAACTTGTTAATCATTTTAGTGATTCTTAGCTTCCATTTGCACTTTGCATCTTTGGATCTTTACACTTGTTTCTTTCATGTGTTTCCTTATTGGCCTAACTTATTCTCAGTAATCTAGTCAACATATCTGGTTTCACCAAGATATCGGGGCACCAATATGATCTTTTGCAAGAGATGATAGAGAGCAATTTAGATTTATGATCATTCGGCCTAAGAGTCTGACTGTTAAGGATTTTGGTTAGGAAATTCTTGGGAACACTAGGTATTGAAACTAAGAAAACTGGTCGATATTATTTAGATAGTTTTAAACATAGCAAGGCCTAAAAATGTTATGGTACACAATTTAACCTAGGTTTCAATCATTTTGTCATTTAAGGATGTTTTATTCCTTATGTCTAATTTAGTCAGATGTCCTCATGTTTAAGTCTAAATGTATGTGACAACTAGTCAATGAAAGTATAATTAGTTTGGAATGCCTATTATACTATTTCATCAATGAAGTTAGGAATATTGGCTTTAGATCTTTTTGCACTAGATTTTTTCTGAATTTACTATTCTAGTCTTAGAAGCTTGCAATATCATTCTTGCGTGTTTTCTATGAGAAGTCCTTACACACTTGTTTTAAATGTAATGAACATGTATTTTTAAGATTTCATCCATATGAAATAATGTGTAGGTTTCCACCATTATATCTCATATTGAATAAAATCTTGTCCTTATTATAATTGGATATTTGCCAATA
Source organism: Erythroxylum carthagenense (assembly GCA_026413575.1). NCBI lineage: Eukaryota > Viridiplantae > Streptophyta > Magnoliopsida > Malpighiales > Erythroxylaceae > Erythroxylum > Erythroxylum carthagenense. The sequence continues at coordinate 78,405,264 of JANZLD010000237.1, forward strand.
AATTGCAGCTATCATTCAAGAAGTTGGAATGTATGTAGTACAAGATTCAAAAGGACTTCGAGAAAGAATATAGAGCTAATGTGGAAAAGCTTGACACCAACTTCAATTTGTACAAATGAAGAAGAGTTGTTGAAGCATATGTAATAGTTAAAGATTGTAGAATTTGCTTTTATATTTCATAATAATAAAACCACATGTAATTTGCTTTTGTATTTCGAATATGTTAAATGTTGAATTTTTAAAGTCCTTATGGACTATATATTATATAAATTTAATTTTTTGGTTGTTTACCTTTGATAATAAGTACGCAATTAACACGTACGTTAATATTTGTATATTACTTTAATGTATATATGGATGTTGCCTACATAATAACATGAGTTTAATTTTATGTTAAATATTATTGGTAAAAAAAGAATAAAATTTTGTTTTTATTGTTACAAATTGTTGCTTAAAAAAATTCACTTTGTTGCCTTCTCTATTTAACATTGTTGCCTAAAAAGACTTAAAAGTGTTCAATATTTAATTAACATTGTTGCTATAGTTTGAAACTAATGTGTTACCTTAGTCAAAACTTAAAGAAACATTTTTTTATTTTGTTGCTTAATCAAAAAATTTTATTGCCTTATACTTATCACAGTGTCACTTCTTGTAATGATATGAATTATGTTGTCTTAATAAAAAGGCAACAATAATTGAACTTATAGCTACGCTTTTGTTTATTGCCTAAAGCACTTTTTGTCATTATGAATGTCATGCCTATTACTATTTATATTAATTTACGACTCAACTTGATGGAAAATTTTTATGTATAATTTGGATTTTTTTAAAGTTTTCTTGCAACAATCAAGTTTAAGTTGGTTAAATTTTAATTGAGCATTCTTTTTTGATGGTCCAATAACAACTCTTTTAGTTTTAGAATACTATTAGTTCACTTGCATTCATGTGTTTTCTTCACACTTAATTACACAAGTGCATGCACTATTTAATAAAAAATAATACATAAGAGAGGTAAAACGAAGAAAATTTTTGACTGCTAGTTACGAATTGAATGTAAAAGACAATCGAGGCACCTTCCTCCTCAAAACACTTTACAAAAATTACTTAATAAACTCTTTGTTCAAAACTTTTTGCCATTAGACTATCTAACAAAAATTTTTGAGTTCTTTCTATACAGATGATTTGAGATATCTGTCACATCTCTCACAAAATAAACAATTTCAGATATCTCTCTAAAGACTTACTTAAGGATTAAGTATTTAAAACCATTCACTTGACCCACTCAATTGATAAGAAATTAGAGACTTCTTTTATACAGTTAGCGACAAGTTATACCTTTATGTCTATGTTTTCGTTAAGATTACAACGAATAAAGTGTTGGAAGATTTCTCACTTTGTTGCCATATCATCAAACCACTTTCTCATATCTTAGGAAGTGTTCTTATCAGTCTAAAGTGTATATTGAACCCTAGCATTTTCTTCAAAATATAAGTCGAACTCTAATTTTTTGAACACTTTTTGGAGTGTTCAATTTAAACCATAATATTTGCAAAATATTACAAATAAGGATGAAAGTTTTTTAATGAGGTTAAGTTTATGTTAGTCAAGTGTCACATTATTATTGACTTGATACATGTTTATCTTTTTCTAATCATTAAATGGGTCTTACTGAGACACAAATATCTTATTTATTAATTTTTAATAAAACTTAATTAATTTGAATTAATTATAATAAAACATAATTAAAGGTAACTTAATTAAATTCTCAAATTCTTAATATGCATTAAACTCAACCATAATTCCAATTTTGACCCCAATTTCCTCATTAATGTTTTCACAAAAAACTCAATTTCTAATTATGTTTTATTTTCTTCCATTAGTACTATTCAAATAATCTTCTATCAGAGCTTCATATTCTGCAAAATTACAATCATGTCATAACCTAAACCCCTCACTCTCTCAACATCCTTAAAAATCTCCATCTTTACTACTTCATACCTTAAAACCCTATTTGTCATCACTCTCATAGATGTCACCGCTTTATTTTTTGCATAGTTCGTAATTGCCTCGTTGATTGTAATGCAGGTGATAGGGAAGGCCACTAAGAAGTGGTATAGAGAAAATGCTTTGTTTGAAGAGAAAAAGAGGAGATGGTGTAGTGATGGCAAATTTAGAGTTTGGTGAACCATTCGATGGAATATCGAAAAGAATTGAAGTTGTAATGGAGAAATGCAAGAAGGAGAAAAACAATTCACTTTTAAAGGATTTTAAGTTACTAATTGCATAAGTAAACGTTATAGAGGAGATGAATGGAGAAGCAATTAAGCTTTATGAGCAGTTGGTAAGAGAGGAACCTAGGGATTTTAGGCCTTATTTGTATTAAGGAATTATAATCACTGTTGAAGAAGAAAGATGAGGGTGAGAAAAAGTTTGACAAGTTGAAACTTGTTCTTAAATTCATCCTTTTAGAGAAAATTTCCTTGATCACGTTTGTAATACAAGTAAGAAAGCTAGCTGGAAGATGAAGGTCAAAGATATAACAAGTTGTAACAATCTTAAGACAACAACAAAACAAATAGGATGAGGAAAAAATACAGAGTACTTTAGAAATGGCGAAATTAAAAAAGCCATCATCTCCTTGTTTTATTCTTAACCAAGGACCATTCATCTTGTTTTTTAATTATCTTTGTAACTCATTGTCTATTTAAAAGATGATCTTAAAAGCTAATAAAATAAGATACTTACGTCTTATATTGTTATGTGGTAGCGGGACCCACATAATAATTAGAAATGATAAATATATAATATGTCAAACATGATACTTCATTGATAGAAATTTATCTCTATTAAAAATTTCTTTTATTTAAGGTTAATTTATAACATTTTGAAAGTATTACGGTTTAAATTGAACACTCTAAAACGTTAAAGTTCAACTTGTATTTTAATGCAAATGTTAGGGATTGAAATATATTTTTGATCTATTGTTAATTGCTTATTATATGTCATCATATCATTATCTCTTTAATTAATAAGCGCTTTAACGAGTTTTCAATTAGTCATCTTGAGTCATTTTATCACATGATTTATTTAATCACACTCATGGTGCAAACATATTGCTTAATGAATAAGTTAAACAACAATACAAACCACTTGTATAACAAATCTCACATACTTTTATATCTTTAAACTTTATCATCAAAGTCAAGTTTATTTGTGTACTCTCAAATTTAGTATGAATTAGTTGTGTTGACTATCTTTATTCTCATATTGTTCAATATTTATGATAATAAGTTTTGACACATACTAACTTTGTTTATTTATCCTTTGTTTAATTCCCAAGATAGGTAACCATAATTCCTTTGATGAGTTCAGGCTTATTGCTTATTCTAACTTTCTATAAGGTAATTTTTAAAATCATAGCAAACAAGCTTAATGCAGTTTTGATAATGTTGGTTAGTGATAACCAAAATGCGTTCATGCAAGGAAGGATATGGGAGAATGGCCATGTTTAGTTGTTGGCTGATTGACCCAAATCAGCTGATTGACCCAATAAAAAAGCTAACTAAATTGTTTGGTTATTAGCTGGATGGGTTGGTTGATTCAACCCAACCAGCTGTTTTCGGATAAGCTCCTATAGAAGAGCGTTTCAAGTAATCAATTGAAATTGTTTTTGTTTAGTATCGATTTTGCCCTCTCTGCTTCACGCTCATTTCTCTCGTTTTCTCTAGGTTCTTCTTCCCTCTTTCCTTGCATCTCTCACATCTACCAGATCACCGCCATGTCCGCGCTTCCGTCAAATAGAAATTTTGAGGATTTCTGTTGTCGATAGTAGTAAACACGTGTTGATTGCAAAAGGGTTGTTGCTTTTGAATCCTTTGCTTCGAGTTTTGGAATCTAGAAGTGGGTTTGCTAAGGAAAAGGCTTCTATTGTTCTTCAAGCTTTGAGCTTTTCTAAAGAGATCACTAGGACAATAGGATCTAGAGGTGGGATTTCATCGCTTTTGGAGATTTGTCAAAGGGGAACTCCTAATCCACAGGAGTTTGCAGCTAGGGTTTTGAAGAATCTCGTTGTGTTTGCGGAAGTAAGAGAGAATTTGATCGAAGAAAATTCAATCTTTGTTCTTATCAGTCTTATAGCTTCTGGAATTGCTTTAGCACAACATAATGCTTTTGGATGTTTGTGTAATTTGGTTGCAGATGAAGAAAATTTGAAGCTTTTGGTTGCTAAGGAAGGTGGGATTGAGTGTATTAGAAATTTCTGGGATTCTGATCATCCTGT
>JANZLD010000237.1:78431698-78447180 GCA_026413575.1 Erythroxylum carthagenense
TACCACCCTCGCGGGTCACGGGCTCGGATATCACTCTCGATATCGGGTTCGGGTCTCGCGGGTGTGGGGTGCTACAATGAAAGTGAGATGAGATGAGATTTGTAAGTCCAAAAAAGATGAGGGCCTAGGGATGATCTCTATTGCCACTACGAAACAAGACGTTGAACCTAAAAAGGGTTTAGTAAATTATGTGAAATAAGGATAAATTATAAATCAAGTGGATTAATTCTTATATTCTTAAAATGAGATCATTATGGTCCATTTCTCCTAAAGACTCACAATCTTAGTTTATTAACAATTTTATGAGGCTTAAGGAAATTATGGAGCTAGGAGTGAATTGTAGAGTAGGTAATGAAAAGAAAGCAAATTTTTGGTAAGATAATTGGATGGGTCATGGTCCATGAATTAGAATTCCTATAGTAGTACAATACTAGAGCAATCTCCCATTTCCTTAGACTTTGGTTTAAAAATAATAACAAAACACAAGATGTAGACATTATGAGTTAACTAGTTAAATATTATTGACATCGTAACTCAATTCAACTATTAAATTTAATATGAACCTATTAAATTCAAATTAAATTAATAATATAATATAATTATAATATTAAATTATGCTTAATTAGTTCAGTTTGAATTTAAGAACAAGTCATGTAAATAATATTTGATTAGTTTATCTGTGATATTTATGTTGTGTATGTTTCATTATTATTTTTAACTAATATCTAAAAAAAGAGGTTTTTTTAAAAAATAAAAACTACAAAGAAAATTTTAAAAGTTTCTTAAATTATAAAAAAATCATATCTTTAATTTATAAAAAAGTTAATACTGCTATGCTAGACTATTGCAAAAGTAAGATAATAACTATTGGCTTCACCGAAAACTCTCGAATAGAAAGAATCAAGGTCATCAACCGTTGGGTTTCAGGTCATCTGATCAAAAATAGACCGTTTCTTATTTATATAATGTTGGACTTTGACCAAACTTTGCACACGAAGATATGTACACACACTTTAGCTTCTATTAATTTACATTATTTCAAAGGCATTGCTTTTCGGATTGGGTGGTGCGTAAAAGGGTCATTTAGTTTTCTTTTCTGTTCCTTACATCTGTGCAAGAAATCGTAACATCGAGTGTCGAATCGAATCGGGTGTCCCCAACCCAACGGCACAAGTCACCAACTCTCTCTGCTTGTGTCTCTCTAATGCTCCAAGCACAACAAGCAAAGGTGTTTCGGCCACAGAAAAAATGAGCGGTCCAGTTAAACTCAACACTTCCAGCTCCGAACTCGACCTGGATCGACCCAATATCGAAGACTACCTTCCCTCTGGTTCCTCCGTTCATGAGCCTCACTGCAAGCTTCGCCTGTATGTGTATATATGTATTATACAATCAAACATTCTTTTCTTTTATTTTCTGCCTTTTGCTTTCTCTGAAACGCGGTTCTTTTTTCTTTCTTTTTTTGGGATGCAGCCGTGATTTGCTTGACATTTCACCCACCTTAACGGAGGCTGCCGGTGCCATTGTTGATGTTGGTGTCCTTTCTAATTTTTCTTGTTGGGTGTTTAGCTTTTCTCGATCCAGAAACGATGAATTTTGAATCTTTTTATTCTTTTCTTATGTAAATTTCAATTAATGAATGAACACAGGACTCTTTTACACGGTGCTTTAAGTCAAATCCGCCGGAACCGTGGAACTGGAATATATATTTGTTTCCGCTATGGTGTTTCGGAGTGGCAATTAGATATGGGATTCTATTCCCTCTCAGGTCAGTAATATTTCTCTCCGAAGGAGTTGAATTTGTTGTTTATTTGGATAAAGTTGTCTTCACTGCCAGTTCTAAACTACCTAATTTCGGAATTAAAGGTTGCTTAAGCACTTTTGATTGTGTGAGTTGCTGCCCTTAATCGAGTTGCTTCATAATTTTGCCTCATTTAGCTCTCTGATATTTCTGGTTGTAATCTGCAGGGTTATAGTATTGACGATAGGGTGGATTCTTTTCCTATCATCCTACATACCAGTTCATTTTCTGTTGAAGGGTCACGAAAAGTTGAGAAAAAAGTTAGAGGTGCCTAGCTTTACTTTGTCCAAGTTCTGGTGCCGTGTCAAACTAGTGTAGATTTCTTTTTCTTTTTACATTTGCTGTATACCACTAATAGCTGGACTAAAGAATGTTGCAACCTGGTTCTGATAGCATACTTAAAATTATAGAACCTTGCTCTTACGGATATTTGGTCTTTCTTCTTTTTATTTTGATCCACTATGAGCAAAAGTGCATACTGCATTGGACTATCACTGATTGTCGCTTTTCTTTCTAGAGGTGTTTGGTGGAGCTTATTTGCAGTTTCTTTGTGGCTTCATGGACTGGAGTTGTTAAGTACCATGGACCACGGCCTAGCATGCGACCTAAACAGGTTTCTATTAGTTTAACTTTTCCTTATTGATATGTTCGCTTATATCTCATTCAATTCTCATTTAAGTAATGTTGTGATGTGTAGTTCTTGTTGTATGTAAGCTGCCCAACTGATTTGACTCGAGTTGATTCTGAATGTAGCTTGCTTATTATCAATTAAACAGGTATTTGTGGCCAATCATACTTCCATGATTGATTTCATCATCTTAGAACAGATGACTGCATTTGCTGTTATTATGCAGAAGCATCCTGGTTGGGTTGGTAAGTGGTTTGGTTTCACATGTAATATTGCTCATTGTACCTGAATTCGGTTTCCTTCCCATTAATGGTTGTGCTTTGTCATTCAGTCCTTGAAGCTGATAACTGAGAAATTTGTTTGTTGTAGCATTTTCCTTTGTTCTCTTAAATGAATCCTGTGACATGTACTATAATGGCTGATAGGATTTCAGCGTGTGTACTTGAGTACTTTATTGGGAATAGAGAAAGTGATATTTTGTGATTTGGTGTTTGTCACTTGAAATGACCGAATAATATGGATCTGACTGTTGATTGCAAGTTAGGTTTGCAGAGATATCGAATTAAAAATAGTGGAGTTGTTACTTATTGATTGCTTTTCATCTAGGTTTATTGCAGAGCACCATAATGGAGAGTGTAGGGTGCATCTGGTTCAATCGGACAGAGGCAAAAGATCGTGAAATTGTTGCAAAGAAGTATATTCGTATCCACTAGACAGGCTATAATTGGCTTTGGTTCTCTTTAATCATGACTATTTTTGCAAAATTTTCAGGTTAAGGGATCATGTTCAGGGGGCTGATAATAATCCTGTACTCATATTTCCTGAAGGAACCTGTGTGAATAACCATTACACCGTGATGTTCAAGAAGGCACGGACTCTAACAAGAATTCATTTTTCATTTAAGCTTTTTCGATTGCAGCTTTATTAACTTATTCACGGTGATTCATAGGGTGCATTTGAACTTGGCTGTACTGTTTGCCCAATTGCTATCAAATACAATAAAATCTTTGTTGATGCTTTTTGGAACAGCCGGAAGTAAGGAACTCTCTTTTTGTATGGTTGATCTTTTTGATTGTCCATGTTCAATAGTTTGCTGTAAGGATGATCTCAAAATTGGACAAAGAGTGGGTGGGTAGCTTGTTTACCTCCTCTAGGTTCAGCTATTGTTCCTCATGAGTATCTGTTTTATATCTTGATTGAACAAAAACTTCGGCATTGCAGAAGTAGAGAGCACTTATGTAGTGGTCAAATTACAAAATTTTGCATAAATTCTGTTTGGGAAGATGCATGCTTTCATATATAAATATCTTTTGGGTTTTTTGTTATCAAAGGTATAAGTTAGGTGAGATTGAGAACTGTGGTGTACCTGTTAATTGTGAGTTGTTGTTCCATTTTATGGACAGTATTTTGGCTTGTTATATTGATTTGGTATAGCTCTACATGTCCACTTTTTGTCATTTGCTTAGCTAGCGGGGAGGAATTTTTTTTTTGATGTATGTTGTGGAAAAGTCTTACGGAATTCAGCAGCTGAAATGTACATTTCTAGTTTGTTTTAGAAAAACTTAAAAGTGTAGCTTTCTTTGTGAAGGTTTATTGTGTCCTTGGAATGTCTTAGCATGAAATAGGTAAATATCAATGGAGTGATGCATATATTAATATGCTGATCTGCAGGCAGTCTTTCACCATGCATCTGCTGCAGCTCATGACATCTTGGGCTGTTGTGTGTGATGTCTGGTACTTGGAGCCCCAAAATCTGAGACCTGAAGAGACACCAATTGAATTTGCAGAGAGGTAAGTACATCCTAATTGTGTGGCAACAAGTAAGTTCCGGCTGTTATCATTCCCCTGTTCTGTCAAGGCAATTGCACAAGTTGAGAATTAACATCTACAGGGTCAGAGACATAATTTCTGTTCGAGCTGGCCTTAAAAAGGTTCCTTGGGATGGATATCTGAAGTATTCTCGCCCTAGCCCGAAGCATAGAGAACGAAAGTAAGTGAGGAACCTCCATTCGTAGGTTTTTCTCCATGCCCTTTGAAATCTCTCTTTTTTTTGCATAATTTTTTTTGCTTAGAAAGATAACCAATTTCTTCCATTGCTTTAGAATTATCTTATATGCCTTGCTTTAGAATTATCTTAAATGCTTCTTTAACTAACTTTTGAAACTGCAAGTACTCATTGTCTCTGTGTTCACTCCTTCCTGAATTTTCAGGCAGCAAAGCTTTGCGGAGACTGTTTTACGGCACTTGGAGGAGAAATGACGTACCTAATTTTTGTGATTATTCTTTGTGTTGTATAAAACGCAGGTAGAATCTTGGAAATGGATGTGTGGCTTATATCATTGTTATTCGAATGGAGACCCTCGATCTTAACAGTAACATTATTTGAGTAATTGGAAAGAAAGCAACTTTTGTGAAAATTGCATTAATGAAGCTGGATTTTCTTGGACTGAGATGAGATGGAACAGAGTAAGAATTAGTTAAGGAGAGAAGAGGATCTGTTCACCCTTTTGAGATACCTGAAGACTTGTACAATATCCTATTAGCGATTTTTAGGTTGGCTGATAGCTTTTATCCGCAATCCATAACAGGCAAACAAAATGACTAAAATTTTACGAAAAAATTCTCGTGTTTTACATTTCTGCAGCACCATCATTATGTGAAGCCAACTATTTTACAGTTGTATGATTTTCATCCACGTATTGGAATAGCTTAAATGTTTAATTTGTGTTCAACTTGTTCGCTGTCTACCCATGCCAAAAGTATTATCAAGTCTTATTTTGAGATCTCCATAAGACTTGGATGATGTATCGGATAATATTGCAGTAGATAGACATCAATTTTAAAATATAAAGATTATATGAGAGGATCATCTATAGATAATTGAGATCTTCGGGAGTAGAAATGTATCATTCTTTTTTAAATATAATCTTTTATTTTGTTAGTAATAATGTAGATAAATCTTATTAGATAAAGTCTTATTTAGATAGGGATATTATCTTATTGGATAATGTGATATAATCTTATTAGGATAAGATGTTATTTAGTTAGTTCAGTTCAATTAGGATTCTAAATTGTAAGCTAAAGGTGTTTATAAATAATTTTTTAGAGTCTTGCTCTATACATGAGATAGAGAAGAGATAGTGAGTATTGTCACAACATCCAAAACTGAGAAAAAAATAGAGAGAGGCAAAGAAGATTAGATTCTCATCATTGTTTGATTGTTTTTTGGGATTAGTTTAAGGGTTTATTGATTATCATATCAACTTTCATTTCAATCCTGAAACGTTATGAGACAACTTCTTGTTGTGAGAGTGGGAGATCAATTTTTTTATGTAAATCCTTATTGAGTTTAGTTGATTTATTTGTCGGTTTATCTTGTAAAATTTTCCCTCTACAAATTGGAGAGTTTTTCACGTTAAATCTTACTATTTGTTTCATCATTTAATTTCTTATTCTTGTATTATTTTGCTTGTTGCAATTTGAAGAGTTATTTCTTGTCGTTAATATTTAGTTGACTTTTTAGAAAGTTGTGTTATTTTTCTCCTAACAAAAGGGATACGACCTATGATACCACCATTTTTACATATTCAACTAAAGATGAGTCTTAAATTTCTAAATATTTCATAACATTAGCTTGAATAATGTTAACTAGTGTTTGACCTTCTTTTGAGTCCAGCAAGTCTCCCAAGATAGATTTCAACATATTCTTTGAAACTTGATTCATATATATATATCTTGAATCATCTCATTCAAACCTTCTTCAACATTTTTATTCCTAATTCTTGTAATTAATCCAATAGGCGTATGCAATAGATCTTTTTCTTGGCTAGTTATGTTTGTATTATTCCCTGTCTTAAAAGAATTTGGCCTTATATCATTAATTACACTGAAAGGAGAAAGATTAACACGTTACAAGGAATACTAACATTTATAATCATCTAAAAAATTTATCTTGTAATTGTTAGCATTGATCCTCTCAATGATATGAAATGGATCATCCTTTTTTAGTTGCAACTTATACCTAATCACCATATTCAAAGATGACTTGTTTTCTTCTCTTGTTAACTTTGGTTTCATATTACTCATTCTTCTTTCTATTTGAGGCTTTACACATTCATAAATTTTTTCACCATCTTAAACTTTTTCTTTCTTTCCAAAATCTTCCATAAAGGTGATAAATATAAATAAGGTAGTGGGTAAAACTATATACTTCTTAAACAGCGAATGCTTAGTAGATGAATGGATACTCTTAATATATACAAACTTAACAAGAAGTAAATACTCTTTCCCAATTCTTTAATTTCCTTTCAATTGTAATTTGAAGAAAAGTGATTAAGATCATATTTACTATTCAATTTGACCATCAATTTGAGACGGATTGGTAGTAAAAAATAGTAACATTTTATAAAAGTGCAATCACAGGCTATTTATCGTAAAAAGAACTTATGATATCACTCCCATTTGTATAATAACTCACCTATTTTTTATTTTCTTCCTGCCAACTTTTTTTGTCATGATTTAATAAACTTATAATGTATTGATCAATTGGATCGACATAATGTCCTACAATATGATATTGCATTCTCTTGATATAACAACTTATTTTTAGGTTGGTTACCTCGCATCTCTACCAAATTTACACTCTAAAAAATACATAATGTTATATGAACTTCTATGAAAGATTTCACCCTAACAGCATATGGACAATGTAAGTCTATCTTTAACATCTCATTTAACTTTTAATATCTAAGTCCTAGTCTACTCATAAGCAAGTTCTCTTAAATTGTCCATAAGTGAATTTTGATCAAATCTAATCATCGACTCTAATTAAATTCACATTAAAAGGAACCAAATATTTCACAAATATCGATCTCATTCCATAACTAAAACTGAATTAATTTATACAAAGATAATAACTAGAGTGTTTCCTATATAAACATAATACTTAGCCATAAAATATGTTTAAACCAATGAAAACAATAGAAAAAAATAAAAGGCAACATGATAAAAGGAACTCTAGATGGAAATCTTATATTTTGAGCAAATTGATCTATTAGTGAAAAATCAAAAGTGTTAACTGTTTTGCAAACTTTCCATAAACTTCTTTGGTACGAACAAAATAAAACCAAGCAAAAACAAAATAATAAAAACACTAAATATTTGATAACGTAGTTCAACACACCTTACCTATGTCTGTGGAGCCCTCACCTAACTTAATAACTTTCACCAAAGTACAATAGATTTATCCAAGGCTTTATTGAGCTGACACTACTCAACCCTTGACACTATCTCTTAACCTCACTTCCTGTAAAAGAATTTCACACTCAATAACACAACCGTCTCGTGTTAACCTTATCAGAGGATTTTTCTAAAAACTTTTAATGAAAGGACAATAAACAAATAACTTAAGTACTTAGTCAACTAAAAATTGAAAGACAATATACTTGAGTTAAAAGAAAAAGAACAATTCACATCCCACATATAAGCAATTTTGGAAAATCACAAGTTAACACTCTACGGTTGTTCAACACCCACGATTTAAGCATAAGAGAAAAACTCATCATTCATATAAAAACAACTCAGGATGGCATGATCAACATATATGTAATTTCCTTGGCCAAATAATCAGCAATGCACGTATAATGACTACTCTTCATGCATAACCCATCAACCATGGTTTATTAACACCGAAGATTCACTTCAATTTCCCAATCAGAAAAATGTCTGCAACACCAACCCTTACTCACAAATCCATTGCACACTAGCTCACTTCACCCATCACACATTGTTTCGTAATTTTCCAGGCACACGTAAAATGCAATAATAGTTTCATTAAATAACTGACTCCCATCAAATCTACCTCACACACACACCACTATTGCAGTGTTGATATCATAATCCATTTACTTCACCCACGTTGCCCATATCTACTAAATGCCACACACACTGTTTTGTTGAATCAATTAATTCACCTTTTTCTCAAAAGCTGCACACACACCTTAGAGATGGAACCCACATTAGAGACCGTGAATGCAATCCTTTAACCAATTAAAGTCCCACTATAATACCACCCCTTCAGTTATCATACACTACCCCTTCAGTTGTCACACACTTACATTGAAAAAAATAGACTTCTGTCGTAGATAGGAGATAGAATTCTATATTCATCTACTTGGTTGCCTCAAACTTACATTAAAGATGGACTTCTATTGTAGATACCATAAGTGCACAAATCGCTCACATAATCAGAGTCCCACTTCAATTCAAACATGCAACAACCTCATTTTTTTAATTTCATCAATTCACAAAACCCACAAATCTGACAGTAACGATTTCAATTTACCAACATATCTAGTAGTAATGTTTTAACATATCCAACAGTAAAATTAATTCCAATGTCACCATGATGAAAGACTCCAATGTAATGTAGAATTTCTATAAGTTAGATCTTATATGTCCAATTAAAATGCTAAAACTAAATAAAAGATATACTTTTGCGTCTCATTTTTGCCAGAACATCTCCCCTTATAAAGATCATAACTTTTGACTCCGACGTCCAAAATTTACAAACTTTATATCGTTGGAAAGCTAGAAAGATCATCTACAACTTTCAAAAGACAATTTTGTCAAAATCTATCTAGATCAATCCAAATTTTCTCTCGAAGTCAAAATATGAATTTTACATTCCTCTTCCAACATACTGCACCTAGTTCTCATTTCATGACAAATTTTGAGACTCTTAGAGACAGAACTGAAATTCAATATTTTCATAAGAAATGTAGCCATATATCTCTAGTTTAATCTAAATTACGAATCTTCTCGTTTGGGCAACTAGAGAAAACGTTATGGCTAAAAGACTGAGGTATATTCAGTGAATATTTTTCAGATCACTACCAATTTTATTTCCAAATCTTTCCTTATCTCAACTCATACCTAGATCACTCTTTTCACTTCCTCTACTTTTCACTTTCAATAACATCACATTTAAAAACAATCCTACTTGGAAATTGTCAATGAATCCATGTACACTTATTTTTGTGCAAAGATTCAATATTCATGTGCATATATACTAACATTATGCATGAGCAAAAAAATGCATTTTCTTATTCTCTTTTTGAGCTTACATGTATTGAAATTTCAGGTCCTAACTCTTAATATGGGGATGGGATGTTACAAGAGATTTAGAAGAATTACCTTGTCTAGAGTTCTATTTAAGTCGTTTTCTACATTCAGAGATGTGATGTCCGAGCTTCTACAGTAGTTGCAAGATCCTTTATAAGACTTCTTACCTAAGTTATGAGAAGTTTAAGATGGGTATGAGTTGCAAGGACAACATCAGTTAATGAGATAGATTTTTCAATGTGAAGTATATTGAGACAACTTTCCTCTTAGATGAGCTCTTTAATGATAGTGTCAATATTCGGTAGAGTTCCTCTATGAAGAAGAGAGTTGCCAATGAGTTCAAATTCATCCTTAAGAGTCATAAGTAAATGTCATATATGTTGACGATCTCGAAGATTTACGTAGAGTATAGCAACATCAGGACTAGGACAGATAGGATCACCAAGTGCTAGGTGATCCCAAAGTTCTTGTAATTTAGACACATAACTATATGTTGTTTGTCCAGGTTGTTGTTATGTGTGATGGAGTCTCCTATAGAGCTAAAATCAATGGACATCATCAAGAAATTCCATACCTCTCGAGTTGTGTCAAATCATCGAAAGTCAAGCTTGATGGCTTTGGCATATCTATTTTGAAACCATGTTAAGATTTGATGATTCATTCCATCTTATGCCACTAATCATTCAGTGAATACGTCAATGTCTTCATCTTTCTTTTAAGTAGGTTTAGAGATTTTTCCTATAACGATACGCAAAGAAGTCTTTCCTTAAGAAAACTACACATTGTCTTAGCCCAAAGACCATAATTGGAGCCATCAAAGATGATATTAATAGGGTTGGGAATGTATTAGGGAAGTTTAAAGGCATCTATAGTAAAATAAGACAATAAAATATGAGGAAACCTATTTATAGAGATGGAATTTGGATATTTTGACCTCAAAATTGGATTTAGGGCATTGAAAAATCTTAGGAACCAGTCTGGTTTACAAAGAACCCAAATTAAAAGGTACTGAACCGAACAGTCAAAATCTTGGTTAACTTATTTCTGAACCGAACCGAACCAAACCAATGGGTCTGAACTGAACAAAGGAGAAGATAACAAGTGGATGAGTAAGAAATATACATGTATAAGACCAATGCGGCAACAATTAGGATGACGTGGCAGGCACGTGGCTGATGATTTGTTTACTGAGTAGGATTTTGGTTTATGTGACAGCTAATGTGTCAATAACAAGGCAATGACATGTGGCTCCCTTGGAGTGAAACATCATCGTTTTAGTCATCTTCTTCCTTCAAAGAATCTGCAATTATTTTGGAGATCAGTGACTCTTAATGGCAAGTGTGGGCGCGTGTGAAGGTTTCTAGCGGTGAATTTTACACCATTGTGATTGGAAAAATATAAGGAAAATTTTGGTATATAAAAATTGTTGTTTGAGCAGAGTTAGGAACCGAGAATACAATAGGAGAATGCTTGAGAGAAAGAGTGGAGAAGCTCTAGAATTTTGACTCGTTTTGTTACAAAGGAGACTCTGATATCATATAGAAATGGATAACGAAGAAGGAATTGAAGAAGTAATCTATATTTCAGTGTATATGAAATGCGATGTACATACTCCTATTTATACACTCTAGGTGTCTCTAATTAAAGCAACAAATCAACATAATAATACACATCATTAATGCACATGATTTATAAGAGGAAATAAAGGCTAATTATAGTGGATTAGTTGACTAAGTAGAGATTGTATGAAGATATGATAACATATGTTAACAAAATGTATTACTATTACCTGTTTGAAAGCAACCTTGAGGCTCCCTTGTACTGACCTTAGGAGTCAGCTAGTTTTGTCTATGCGTTACCCACTTACCCCACCTTCACTTGTTTTTGTGGCTTTTACAGCTTCTGAACTAAATGTCTTCTTTTCTACTGAATAATCTTTGGTTCCTATGTTTCATATGACATGTTGATCATGTGACCTCATCTGTTGCTAATTGTGTGCAATGAGTAATCTTCTAGGTAAAAACAAAAAAGGAAAGGAAATAGTTTTAGTTACTGATCTACGTACTAAAGAGACTTGGAAGGTCTTTTAGGCATAATATGCGATTAGTGAACTAAAGATTTTAGTATACAAAAGATGATTCTCGAACAACTCGTTCTTGTACATGGAGTAGGGAAGAGGGTATATTTGACTCTTGTGCATATATAGTTTGATTAGAATAAATAATTTGAGGCCTTCTTGTCTCATTGATCTTTGGCTTATTAACTTAATCATGCACTACATGGATCAATTAAATATGATTTATGGATCTTTTATATTATTAATTAAAGTATTGTATTCTCTTATAGTCCTCTATTTTCTGTTTCTTATTCTCATGCTTTGTAGTTACTTGAGTACCTCGAGGAATAATTGTATTTAGTGTCATTGGTAATAATTTCCGACCTCCTAGAGTAGATTATCTATTACTTGTTTGTTCCCAGTGGACCTTATGTCTTTACTGCTAACAATTGTGTGTGGTGCTGCTAACTGCTAACAACTGGACGTAAGTTGATGAATCTCAATTCATTTGTGAGTTTAGTACTTATGATATGCGAAGAATCCTTTGTCATCATTCAGATTACAATGCGAACCATTTGGTCTAGTTTTAAACCATCAAAATGGTTCACTTGGCCCACCATCTCCATGTGATGTCATAGGCACCACAAGTTTAATCATTTGTCTAACGAGGAACTACAATGCAAACAATCTTCTTTCCGTCAATATTTGGTCCCCTTCACACAAACTTTTTCCTCAATACCAAAACCTGAACAAGAATGTCAATTGAAGATAGGTCAAAGTTTCCTCATCCATTGTTGCTATAGGCAAAAGCAAGACCTGGACAAGAATGCCAATATTTTGTGAAACTAGTTCATACAGTTTCACAAATTTGGCTTCTACTCAGATTTTCATCTTTCATTTTCTTTTCTATAATCTTTTGATCATTTGCCAAAGGTTTCCTTTGGTGATGTTCCTAAAAAATCTTTCAACTTTTTTGGTTCCTTATTTGGATTAGTTTAATTTGACAGTAATAATTAATTATATCAATAGCGAGGCCCACCAGCATCAATCATGACTAAATTATTAAACAATTTATTTAAAATAGAAGACTTACGATTATTTTTTGAAATTTGAAAAATTATTGAATTGACTATAGCAAAATTATCTCGAAATTACAATGAATCCACCATAAATAAAATTACAAAACTAAATTACTAAGCTAAAGACAAGTCAAATTACAAAAGCATGTGAAATTTAACAATAGTTATCGGTATTACAAATTCTATCTAGTCTTCATTCCTGTGGATAGTACAGGTTAATCAAATTTTGCTATTATAAGAGCCTACATCCACTTGACAATGTCGTAAGCCAAGTTGTATTTATTAAATTCCTTATTCCTGTAGATTCGCTTGTTTCTTTATTTCCATACAGAATAAATAGTGGTTGTCAAGGCAGTTTTGTACATAGAGGCATCTTGTAACTTCAGTTGGGGAATACAAATGATCCAATGTAGAGATGATGTCTAATCATAATTTAGGAAGGCATCAGACAATAAATGTAAAACTCTACCCCAAACCGCTTTAGAGTAATTGCATTGAAAGAATAAATACTCTCTATCTTTTTCCAACTCTTAGCACACAAATTGGGTCATAAGTTTCAAATCATTTGGTTTTAGTACGTATCCTGTTTTTTTTTTATAACCAGCCAAGTGAAAATAGAGGCTTTTTGAATGAGGGATCGTTTCCAAAGGAGATTAAACTAAGGAATATTCCCTACACCATCCTGCAAAGCCTAATAACAAAACTTATTAGTAAAATTACCTAAGGCTGCTAGGACCTGGATTACTTAATCCTGCTTATGGGTATCATTAAATTAAGGGAGAAAATCCACTAGTAAGTAGAACTCCTTGAAGTTTCCTACCCATTGCACTTGGTTCATCAAGGAAGAAGCTTTGGAGTTAAGAGGAATCCTGTTCATAAGTTTGGATAATTCAATCCTTATATTAAAAGACTACGATTTGTCTAATTTTAAAATCATACCCAAATATTATCTCCATTGCCTAACACATGGCTAATCAAATTAAAAACCACACTATAAAGTTTAACATTTGTAAGAAGAACTACGAGTAATCCCTCGATATAGACAGTTGCCATAAGCTTTCATTACTAAGATATGTTTTATATAACCATTTCATCCAAATAGCATATTTATCATCACATAACTTCCAAATTTTTTTTGCATATAATCACGTTTTCGCATAAAAGATATATGGATAATTCTCAGACTTCCTTGCTTTTTAGAAATGGTCACTTCACTCCATTTATATTTAGCTTTCCTAGAGTTGTGAGAATTCCCAATCCATTTGAATTACTATACACATTAAAAGTTTATTAAAGCATATTAAATTCTTCTTTTATTAAAAAAAAACTAATATTTAGCACAGGTTACTCGCACAGTGATCAACATGAGATTCCTTTAAACAATCAATCTTGGGAAAGACGAAATATGAATGCCATTGTTCTGCCTGTTAGGAGCAAGCAAAGCGAGTGGATACCATTTCTCATTAAAAAAAAAAGTGGGCTTTTTGTTACCATCAACCATCAACTGACTTGACCTTCATTGTACATCAAGCCCATGTCCCTTTCTATGTGCCATGTTCCATAATCTATGTCTCTGTCTTTCTCTTTAAATGCTCCTCTCTAAGGTACGCACTTTGGCCTGTGACACTCGCTTCTTAAGATAATAACGCTGCCTCTTCCATGACGGTCGTGGTGATATGCCTCGTCAACCCTCCCTCTCTCGTGTCCCTTTAGTCCCATAAATATTATAGCACCGGAAACTTCCGCAATCAACATCAACGACAACAACATAATCTTTCAGGCATGTTCTCCTTCTGTTCTTATACATATTTTTGGGTATCCATTTTGGTTATCCTTTCATCAAATGACTTCGCTCCTTTCTCAACTGAGTTATTTTAGGCTTTTCTTTGTTTTGGGATCTTACTTTTGTGTTTTTTTCGTGCATAATTCAGTTCTGTTGTATCTTGTGATACTTTCCTTTTTTCCATGCTCTGTTTTCGACTCTGTTTCGAGTTTACCCCAATTCCCAACTCTTCTTTTCCTTTTGGTTTCTTTTTTTTATGCTCCTTAAACATCCAAAAAGATTGTGCAACTTATCGATTCGAATGATCTGTTTTCTTGGAAATCAAGATAGCGGTTACCCAGATATTTTGTTTTCACTTCCATTGATAACTTCCATTTTATTTTACTCATGAATTCCTTATTTTTCTTAGTTCTGTCCGCGGTTAGTTGTGTCTGTTTATTATCCTTTTATCTCTTCTTCAATCTGTTGATCTTCTAGTGTCTCCTGATGTTTATAATTCGTGGTTGTTGGTCCGACAGGAGAATCACCAAAAATGACTACTAGGCAATTCGGTGGTCGTGGTAAGCTTTCTAGAGGATTGGCAAGTACAAGCTCTGAACAGCATAGAATAAAGAAAGCATCGAGGCGCACTTCTTTCTCGTGCCAAGGTGGCATTGCCAAGGGACTTAATTGTGGAAATGTTGCCTTGCAATGTAGCTTGTCTGCTGAGCAACACAGTCTGTTGTTCCGGTCGGTAACTCATCATAGAAAGCCTCGTTTTGGGGTTGTTTATAATCAATCCAACTCTGGCTGTGGCTTTGAGTCAACCACATTGCAGGAGAGATTTGTTTTAGAAGAAGAACATACTCTTAATGGTGAAGTAAATAAGGAACTGTAAGGCTAACTATCCATCTTTTCTGTAGTTTTTTCTTTATTGTTTCAGGAATTGGTGGTAGTTTTTTCTTTATTGTTTCAGGAATTGGTGGTCCAGGTTTCTGCGTGATGTAAATAGTGTTGCAGTTTTTAAGCCCATC
>JANZLD010000237.1:78551959-78562523 GCA_026413575.1 Erythroxylum carthagenense
CGGAAAACCATGAATGCATGTACCTATGAATAAATGCATATGCAATAAGCCTGTTCCTCTATAATTAGAGGCCAGTACATGATCAGTCAGTGAATGCAATGAAACCTATCCGTCCGACTCAATTTACCAAAATACCCTTGCTAATAGTAACGGGATGTTACATGAAAAGCACTAAATAACTCTGTGAAGGTTATTTTTGTTAAAATTTTATAATCTTCAAGTGAGAAAATTTTAACTCATACCTTTTGTAAAAAGTCGTGAGAAGCTTGTCTACTACTTATTAACTACAAAGTTGTTCACCAAACAGTTTGATTTAATTGACAATAGACATAAGCTTGGTTCCATATTCTTTGACACCTTTAGATTTCATCTTTAACATCTCAAATTCGCTTTTGAAATTCAAAACTTGCATAAACCTTGTTTGATTATTGCCTTCGAACTCTTCCTTAAGCTTCTTCCATACTTCTTTAGGTGATTCACAAGTCATTATGCTTGTGAAAATTTCATCTAACGTGGTCAAATGTACACAATAGAGCGCTTTTGGTTTCCTTACCACTTCTTCATCATATATTTTAATTTGATTTAGTGTAGGATTCTTTAAAAGTGGAGTATAATTAAAATCACTCTCATCAATCTTATATAGACTCAAGGTTTTTAAATAGGATTTCATTTTGATGGCCTAATGAGTGATAATTTTCTCCATTGGAAATATAGATAGAAAGAGAAAAAATATTTAATGCCATTGCACAAAGGATGAACACTCATAAAAATTTTACTCTATCATCATTTGCTCATAAAACCCCTAGAGCTTTGATGCAACATTTGTAACACACCACTCTCATAGTGCATATTCCCGAACGTAATGATAATATTCAAGAATATACTCTACAGGGATGGTACGTTAAGACTATCAAAATAACATGTTATAAACTTTTTACGCATCAGACATATCTTAAGCAACTCATATTTCATTTGGGCCCATTTCAATTTAAACATATTCAATCAGAAAAGTCATTATATTCAGAATTCATGTGTACTTAATACAACAGTTGCATAATGCATTGCTTAATATAAATTAACTGAAGACAGATGTAGGTGCTAACTGATCTCGACCCCTAACTCATGCTCATATGCAGTGGCTGAACTCCAATTGATCTAATTAGATAACTCCTCTAAACCTGAAAAGCCACATTGCAATTTTTATGAGTTTTGTGAACTCAATGAGTGAACCATCATTGATGATCTCACCCAAAGCAAATACATAAATCACATATTTCACAATTATTCATTCAAAACATGTATAATCCAAATACTCATATTATCATGGCACATCATATTATCATTTCGAATTCAAAACCATACAAGTCCTTATACAAATGTAGATGCATATGAGACTCTAGATTCGTTATTATTATTGTGATCGAGTGCCTTTTGCATACGTATACAGATATTGGTCTTTTAGGCTTAGTCAGAACAGAATCATGAAATATAGCTCTACGTGCAAAAATAGAAATCACAAAGCAAAGCTCTATGTGCAAGCGTTGTCATACTGGCTACTCCGGTCACAATGCCTTTATCTGTGGATGCAATTTATGGAATGTATCAAATACAAAATATGTCATGTATAGCAGTTGCATATGATGCATAGTAAAAATCTCATAGTCATCGGACCTGATTCTGACATTCAACTTTCATTGAGAATACAAATATCATTCTGAATTTCACAACAATTAGAACACTTCCAATACATTCCCGAATATTAAACTCCTTGGACCTTAAGTACAAAATTCATAAACAAGTCACAATTAATTAATAATTGGAAATTAAACAAATTCAATCAATCCTAGGAAAATCATCTAGGTTGACTCACAGTACGGTCCAATATACTATTGCCTAGATGGTCTGGCAATGTCTGACTGACGTCCAATGTGCTCCTCTATATCATACAAAACACATTGACATATATCACACTTTTGCATAAATGTATACGTACTCCTTTATACACATCTATGTATAGAAAATATGCACAATGCATGTTCAATGACAATCTCAAGTATCTTATTGTGATTCTTATCACCATATCTTTCATATGTCAAAACCCTCATAAATATAATTTGTACTTAGGGTTTGGACCACAATAAAAAAAAGTGGAACTAATTTCGTAATCCATTTGATCATTTCAGATTTTTCTAGCAACATACTTTCGGGTCAACTACTTTGCATGATCATTTTGATAAGGTAAATGTCATAATTAGGTAACACTTCCTTCTAAAATGTTGTTCTCCAAAGTCTTAAGATTCTAATGATACCAAGATCATTCAATTTGGTTCAGTAATTCAAAAGTTTTACTCCAAATATTTCTGATTGTTCATAAATTAAAACAACATTATGTAATCAACTTGAATTCAAATTCAAGAATTCTAAAGAAAGAGTTAAAATTCAATCTCTTTAGGCAATGTGTAGATCTATGTCTCTAGTTTACTCTAAATTAAAAATCTTTCCATTAAGATAACTACAAAACAAGTTATGCCTAAAATACCGAAGCATGTTTAGTGATAATACTCCATTCATGAAGTTCCAGAATTGTTCATCATTTTCATCCCAATTCAATCAATCAATCTCTTTCAATTAATTTCAGATGGCTATCATTTTTTATGGAGATGAGGATCAATGTGTTTTGAGTCTATTTTTCCAAGAATCAAGTCATTTGGATATTGGGTGAAGAAGTTATAGCAAATTGAATGATAGATGTTCAAAACCAATTGTTTTTCAGAAAAACTCGCAAGTCATGATTGTGCGCATGTATGATTGTGACCTGCAACTTCATCAATGAAGTCACGATCATGCAGAAACACGATCACGATTTGCGACCTTCATCAGAAGAATCATGATCGTGCAGAAGCACGATCATGATTTCTTCTCTTCTTCCAGATTTACGAAAGACATGTCTTCTTCTCTTTTTCAATTTTCTTCTTCCATTTCTAACTTATATTTCTGTTATTTTCTCCTCTTTGCAACTCCCACTAAAGCTCAAAATCATCCACAATAGATCAAAATTCAAGATTAAACTTAAACATCAAAAATTCGATTCTCATACATGTAAATTTTAGTTTCTGCATGTTTTCTCTTTCTACTTTCATCTGATGCATTTTCCTACCTTTCTACACTTTCATTTCATCAAAACCCATCATTTTATCAACTTTATATGACAATCTCACCAAATCTTCATTTGATATCATTAAACTCATTTAAATTCATTTCTATTAACACTCCACAGGTTCACGCATGAATAGTAAAAACAACCTATATATATTCTTGCAACTCTTTCAGATTTTCTGTATTTTCTTCAATATAGATTTTCATCTAAAACAGAACCTATATATAGTTTTCTGCACTTGTCTAATTCTCATTAAACTCAGATTTTCACAACCCTAAATACACTTTCCACACAACATCAATTTGTCATATTGTTCATATAACTCATTCATCACTATCAACACCGAATTGCTACTTATCCATCTCTTGCATGCATTCATTTCCAACCATTAAATCATCATCTAAAATCATTTTATAGTACTCAATAAATCTGAAAACACAACCTACTTAATGAAACAAGCTTTCGACAGTTAATCGAGTGTACAAAGTAAATAGCTGGTGTTTCCGTGTTAGTAAACAAGAAGAGAATTTTTAAACAACGCTTTCGGTGAAGAGACAAACAACTGAGGACTCCATACACTACGTGGCCATATTGCATGTACTACATGTGTCATTATTCAATACTGCCACAAGTCACAATTTTAATTGGTCTATTATTACAACATTTTTTCCTAGTCTAAAAATACTCCAAATTTTCATAAATTTACCCAAAAAATTCCAAAATACCTAAAATATACCAAAATTGAAAAATCAATGTTAATATAACCCAGTTTAGATTTTCAAGACAATAAAATCCACAATTCCCATTTATAAATCAATTTTACCTAGAAAATGTCAATGAATGCATGTACAATTATATTAATGTACAAAACTCATTATTCACATGTATGTGTATGCCACATTATGCATAAGTATGAATTATGCTTCCTAATTTCTCTGTAATTTCTCATATTCCCTATTCTTGCCTTAAAATGGGTAACAAAATGCTACAATTCTCCCATCCTAAAAGAAATTTTGTCCTCGAAATTCTTATCTAATTGATCAAAAAGGCAGGGGTATGGTTTCATCATATGCTCTACCATTTCCTATTTAGCTTCATTACTTGAATAATTTCTTCCACTGGACTATAATCAATGGAATCAATTGGTTTTCTAGTTACTTATCTAGATATCACACTACCTTGTCTATTTCCTCAATATATTTTAGATTACTCATTTTTTCATTTCCTTACATCTTAGTCAGATCATATCAATATTTCTTAGCATACTCACATCTTACAGTTTATGTATTTAAGACATCTTTGTTGGTGTTACAAACTCATATGTTAATGGTCCTATTCTTGCAAGAATTTCATATGAACTAATTTATGTCGGGATTAGCTAATACTTTTTTTCCCAATTTGAGCACAACTTGGCCAGGTGATACTCTTATAATTAATTCATCTTTTGCTTGATAATTTACATCTCTTTAGTGTTAATATACTTAACTCATATGTTTATCTCATTTTATTCCACATCCTCGATGTTGTTCCACCTAGTTCATTCGTCTTTCTTGAATTACTTAATTTCTAATACACATCAATTTCAATTATCATCAACGTCTCCCATCAACTATGGCCTGAACCTTTTTTAGGCCTTATTAATCCAAATATAAAGGTGGTCGACTCTTTCTGTTGTATAACACCTCATATGATATTTTAATGATATCATTGTGATATTGATTGTTATGCTTCAAGTCAGTTAAAACTAAATATTGACCTCATGTTTCTATGAATATCTCTAAGCATATCTCTAACAGTTAAGACTATTGGAAACAATTACATGTAGTCACTTGTTTTTACATCCATAGCCATCAAACATTATTTCGTCATATTCCTACTAAGATGTATAGCATAAGTTATTATTTGTGCTTTCTCTAATAATCTTTTACTCAATCATATCTATTGTGTACACAAACTTCATATTGCAATCACGAGGTATTATTTTCCTATTCAAACTCAAAATTCGGATTAATTATCAATTTTCAATTTCCTTAGTAAGATTCATAAATTTTGAATCCTCAATTTGGGCTTTGCTAATCTTTTCATGCGAAATTTATTTTAAATTTGTTAGCTAATAGTACTTTGATTTGCCCAAAAGTTAACTCAATATTCTATGCTCTTCATCGCATTAGATTTAATAACCACAATATCTGAATTTATGCTATTCTTTTATTGAATTTTCTGTTCAAGCAACAGATATGTACACTAGTTTGATCAAGATAGTACTCATTTGTACAATCATAGTCCTTCAATTCTTCTATCTATTGTCTTAGTCTCGTATAAAATTCTTTCAAACTCAATAAGTATTGATCTGTAAATTTATATATAAATTTGAAATGTTTCACTGTATATATAATATCTCCAAGCTTATAAGGCAATGGCTATTTAAACAAATTTCAAATCATGTATCAAAAATTCAAATAATGAGACCTTAATTGTCTCTATATATACAAAATCAATTTATTAAGTTGCAACAAATTGCATCTTAATTTCTAATGTGTAGCATCGTTGTATATTACAAAATCTCCAATTTCGTTATTATTTGTTATGATCGAGTGCCTTTCTGATACAAATAAAGATACTGGCTAGTAGGCCCAGTCAGAAACAGAAATCACGGAGCAAAGCTTCACATGTAGAATACTAAGCTTAAAGCTCTTTCAGTCTAGCTACTCTAATCACAACACCTTTATCAGAATAAGCATTATATGGAATGCATCAAATAATAGAATATGCTACGTATAGCTTTCACTTTAATGCACAAACAGAATTTCATATTCATTCAAAACCATAGATTTTCTTAAGTAACCATAATATTCTTTTCAACTTTTCAATTACATTCGAGATACCTTCTATGATCATAGTCAATATTTGATACAATTTTGCTTGGATCACTTTAATCTTTAATATCATAATATTGTCAGGGTATTGTTAACTCCAACAAATATAACCCAAATTTTCTTATGTAATTTATTCCTCAATGAGGTAAAATTATCTCATGTAATTTTTGGTTTCCCAATTGACTCATTTTCTCGAATGATTTTCTCCATTCATTCTATTTCCCTGATTTTAAATTGATTTATTGCAATGTCGAACCATTCTTACTAGTTTCTCCACTCATTTCAATCTATTCACAATCTTAACTTTCTGTGTTGGTAACACATTCATCAAATCCAATTTTGTATCCCTCGAACATATTTACATATAATGTAATGTGGTCCTAAGTTCTCCTAACATTAGTAAGAGTGTTGCCTCAAATTCAAGAATCCAATCACATCGTTGGATATGTTACATCAAACAAAATTCATTCACTCTCAGTAGCATATTCTACATCTTATGCTTAAGTCTTCTATAGGAATAGAACTCCAATTTTCACTTTTAATTTATTTCATTTTTGTTTATTCTTAAAAGTAAACCATGTGGTCTACTTAACCTTATTCCACAAAATTCTTCTTCCAAAGAAGATTTCTTACTACTATCAACTATATTGTTCATCTATCCCTATCAATCAATTATTCCCATTATTGCTTATCAGACATTCTTAGTACCTCAAAAATATTAGTTTCAACTATTCATAATATCTCAATAAGATTAATTTATGTCATAACTTATATGATCATAATATCCTTTATAATAAAGCTCAATGAAGCATTAAGCAAATCCATTTACTCTTATACCTTGATATATACCATCAAAATCGTTACATCTTATCTAGAGATGTATTTAAGATAATTCACTAATTAATAACTTATGCTCAAGATACCTTAATCTCATTTGATTTAGGACAACATTTCTTTTTTTGCAACTGTCCTTGATGGTGGAGACTATGCAACAATCGTGCCCTTCTTATTTTTCCTCGAATTCATCACACATAGTAACATCATTAACAATCTCAATCTATACCCGATTGATCACTATAAGTACTTTATTGCATTACTCTATTTCATCTTAGACTTCGAACTATGGGGACTATGACTAACAAATATTCATATATCATAGATTGCTTCCTATATCATCTCCACCCATATAATACTTATGTGCTCGATTCTCTCACTTTTCATGGTGATCCCATTATTAAATATGTGCTCATAAAATAACAAATTAACTTAACCGAGACAACTTTTACATATTTCACTCTTCTAATTTCCATTATTCGTCATACATACGTATGTCCACTATCAATTTGGAATTATAGATATATAATTATCCTGGAATTCTGATCTTAATTCCACTAACATATTTTTATAGTGGATCATAACTCTTGTCACAATAATCAACAACTAGTTTAGTTCCAAGTTCATCTTCATAGGATCAAAATTCATTTTTTTTATTTGATTATGCTTGTCTACTTTAATCTCATCATTTTCACTTATTTCTCTATTTTCCTCAACCAATCCATGATAATATATTCACATCTATATCACAGTCAGGGATATATATTACCACAGTATAGTATTGATGTCTTATTCTATAGTACATCCACTAATATGAATGCGTTGAGTCATTATTTATCATATCTAACCGTATACTATTTCCCATTTCTACAAATCCATAAACTTTCATTTTCTCACATTCAAACAGATCCTTATTCTTCCCACTACTTCCATCAGTTCAAACTCTTAACAAATGCTTATGTAAGTGAGTCATATACATGCAACTCAGAGCAGGGATTAGTTGCCACAACCTGCTATGACATTACTAAATACATGTAACTTGACACGTATTTCAAAAAATACACATGTAAAATACTAAATATGGGCTCTGATACCAAAACCTAACACACCACTCTCATAGTGCATATTACCGAACATAATGATGATATTGGAGAATATACTTTACAGGGATAGTACATTAAGACTATCGAAATAACATATTATAACTTTTCACGCGTTAGACATATCTTAAGCAACCTATATTTCATTTGGGCCCATTTCAATACAAAAATATTCAATTAGAAAAGTCATTACATTTTAGAATTCATATGTACATAATACAATAGTTGCGTAATGCATTGCTTAATACAAATTAACTGAAGACATATGCAAATGCTAATTGATCCTGACCTCTCATGCTCATTTGCAGTGGTTGAACTCCAATTGGCCTAATTTGATAACTCATCTGAACCTGAAAAACCACGTTTCAATTTTGTATAAATTTTGAGAACTCAATGAGTGAACCATCATTGATGATCTCACCCAAGGAAAATACACAAATCACATATTTCCCAACTATTCATTCAGAACATGTATAATCCAAATACTCACATTATCATGGCACATTATGTTATCATTGTGAATTCAGAACCATACAGGTCTTTATACAAATGCAACTACATATGAGACTTCAGATTCGTTATTATTGTTGTGACTGAATGCCTTTCACATACGTATATAGTTACTAGCCTATTAGGCTCGATCAAAACAGAATCACGGAGCATAGCTCTATGTGCAAAAATAGAAATCACGGAGCAAAGCTATACATGCAAGCGCTTTCATATTGGCTACTTCGGTCACAATGCCTTTATCTGAGCATGCATTTTATGAAATGCTTAAAATACATAACATGTCATGTATAACAGTCGCATATGATGCATAGTCAAAATCTCATAGTCATCACACCTAAGTCAGACATTCAACTTTCGTTGAGAATACAAATATTATTCAGAATTTCACAGTAATCAGAACATTGCTAATACATTCCCAAATATTAAACTCCTTTGACCTTAATTCTGGAATTCATAAACAAGTCGCAATCAATTAATAATTGGAAATTAAACAAATTCTATCAATCCTAGGAAAATCATCTAGGTTGACTCACAGTACGCTCTAATACGTTATTACCTGGATGGTCCCGCAATTTCTAATTGACGTCCAATGTGCTCCTCTATATCATACAAAACACATTGACATACATCACACTTTTGCATAAATGTATACGTATTCCTTTATGCACATCTATGTGTAGAAAATATGCACAATGTATGTTCAATGACAATCTCAGGTATCTTATTGTGATTCTTATCACCATATCTTTCATATGTCAAAACCATCATAAGTATAATTTGTACTTAGGGTTTGGACCACAATAAAACAACATGGCATTAATTTAGTCCAATTGATTATATCAGATTTTTCTAACAACATGCTTTTGGGTCAACTTTGCATGATCATTTTGATAAGGTAAATGTTAGAATCAGGCAACACTTCCTTCTAAAATGATGTTCTTCAAAGTCTTAAGTTTATAATGATACCAAGATCAATCAATTTGGTTTAGTGATCTGAAAGTTGTACTCCAAATATTTTGGATTGTTTATAAACTAAAACAACATTCTGTAATCAACTTGAATTCAAATTACAAAATTCTAGAGACAGAGTTAAAATTCAATCTCTTTAAAAACTTTGCACTCCAAATAAAAAATAATTCCATTCAGATAACTACAAAACAAGTTATGCCTACATTACCCAAGCATGTTCAGTGATAATACTCCAGTCTTGAAGTTCCAGAATTGTTCATCATTTTCATCCCAATTCAATCAATCAATCTCTTTCAATTAATTTCATATGGCTATCATTTTTAGTGGAGATGAAGTTTTCAGTCTATTGGTTTAAGAATCAAGTCATTTGGATATCAGGTGAAGAAGTTATAGCAAGTTGAATGATAGATGTTCAAAACTAATCATTTTTCAGAAAACTTGCAAGTCATGATCATGTGCCTGCATGATCACAACCCATAACTTCATCAACGATGTTGTGATCATTTAGAAGCACGATCATGATTCGCAACTTAATCAGTGAAATCATGATCGTGCTGAAGCACGATCATGATTTGTGACCTTCATCAGAAGAATCATGATCGTGCTTGTTGGGACTCGATCTCGGAACCGAACCCCAACTAGAAAACGAATCAAAAACGGATCGAAAAGCAAATCAAACCGAATGGACAACAACACGAATTGAATCATATAGCGAAACAAAGCGAAGCAAACACAAATCGGAAACAAATGTTGGGACTCGATCTCAGAAACCGGATCCCAACCAGAAAACAGAAACGGAAAACGAAAAGCGAAATACAAAATCAAACGAACGGATCGGCAAATCGGAGAACAAAATGCAGAAACAAATGAAAGCGAATCGAAAGGGAAACATAAGACGAACGAATCAAAAGCGAATCGAATACAAAAGCGGAATCGAAAGCAAATCGAAACTTAACCTAACATTCGAACATAAATATCTTAGAAAAGCATCGCGTTGGAAACCTAGACTAAGACATATCCGAAATCTGGTACAAATTTTTTTTTCTTTTCCATTTCTTTCATCTTTAATCAATCTCATACAAATCAAACAATACAATTTCCCTTTTGGAAAATTTATC
>JANZLD010000237.1:78577452-78599364 GCA_026413575.1 Erythroxylum carthagenense
TCGGTTGTTGAAAAAGAGTTTCAAACGGACTTTTCATATGTAGAACAGGTGTAGGCATTCGATTTATTAGATAAGCCGACATAAGAACAGCATAGGACCAAAAGGTTGACGGGAGTTTGCTTTGAAGAAGAAGAGCACGGGCTGTTTCAATAACATGACGATGACGTCTTTCAGACGTGCCATTAAGTTCCGGAGTGTGAGGTGGAGAGGTGAAATGAGTAATTCCGTGGGTCGCAAAAAAAGATTTTAATTTAATAAACTCACCACCATTATCGGAGTAAAATGTTCTTATGGAAGTATTGAAAAACTTTTCCACGACAGATTTAAATTTTACAAAAATATCAAAGACAGAAGATTTTGTTTTGATAGGATAAAGCCAAATGTATTTCGAAAAATGGTCAACAAAAATGACATAGTATCGAAAACCATCAACGGAGTCTACTGGAGCCGGACCCCAAACATCAGAAAAAATAATATCTAAAGGTCTAGTGCTGCGTAATTTTTGTGAAGAAAAAGGAAGTTTATGACTTTTTGAACACTTGCAAGGAATACAAACATTATTGGACGCCGAATTTGGCGGAATCTTAAAACGAGATTGAAGAAATTTCATCACTTTATTGGAAGGGTGACCTAAAATGTGATGAATGACTGACAAGCTAGGAACAGCAACATGAAAGACTGCAGGTTTGCTAGACGGGAGACAAAGTTCGTAAAGGTCACTGTGGCAAACCCCTGTGAGAAGCACCGACTTCGTCTGCAGATCCTTCACCTGAAAATGATTTGGAAAAAGTTCAACAGAGACGTTATTTTTTGTGCACAATCGTTTAATGGAAATAAGATTTTTTTGTACGTGAGGCACATGTAAAACTTTATCAAGGGAAAGTGGTTTGGTTTTAGTAGGAAGAAAAGAAGTACCCATGTGCGTGATCGGTAGGTTAAAACCGTCTCCAACTTGAAGTTGATCCTCGCCAGTGTATGGAGTGCGATGAGATAGATTTTGCAGGTGGTTTGTTACGTGATGTGAAGCCCCAGAGTCAAGAATCCATTGATCATCAGCAGCGTTATTTACTTGACCAAAATGCACATTTGGACGAGATCGAGATCGGCCAGGTTTCCCATGAATCTGCCAACAAGTTTTGGCTGTGTGACCAGATTTCTCACAATACTGGCAGACTATATCACTGTTGAGAGGGGTGCCAGATGGGTATAGACGTTGTGGTTGATGCCGATTTGAACGATAGTTACTGGAGCTGGAGCGGGAGGACTGATGAGAGGTGCCCAGGCCCGCATTTTGCTGAAGTGGACGGGACTGATGTTGACGTCCAGACCCTTGATTCCGGAATCTCCCAGCCATATGCGCTGTTGGAATGACAGAAGACTCATGCAACCGAGTTTGACGTGCGAGAAAAGCCTCATGATCAACAAGCTTTTCGTGTAGATCTGGAAAGGTAATTGGTGTTTCTCTGGCTCTAATGGCAGCGCTGACCTCCTTAAACTCTGGAGATAATCCATTCAAAGTGTGTATAACCAGATCGGTATCATCGACTGGTCCATGAATGATTGCAATTTCATCAGCAATCCTTTTGATGTTGTTCAAATACTCAGCAACGGAGGAGTCACCCTTTGAGAGACAGAGTAGGCGTTCCTTGAGGGACATTAATCTTGTCCTTGATTTTCCTGCAAACATTTTTTCAAGAGTTTCCCATGCCTCTTTAGAGGTGGAGACAGATCCCAGTGAATTAACAATCGTTTGAGAAACAGAGGCCATAATGGCATGAAGAATAAACTTATCTTGACGAATCCAAAAATTGTAGTGTGGATCGCTTTCAGCTGGAAGTGGGTTGGAACCATCAACAAACCCGTGTAAATCATATCCAATGAGAAGAGCATCAAATTGGACCCTCCATGCTGGAAAATTCGTCCCATCAAGCTTGGAACCAGGGAGATTACTGGTATTGAAAATAATCAGATTGGCTACTGGGGAATTTTCTGGAGCAGTGGTGGATGAAGACGACATATTGGTGGCTATGTGGGAGGATCGAAAAAAAAATTGCGATTAAGCCTAAGTGGCTCTGATACCATAAACAGGATTGTAGAATGTGTAATATTTGTATTCCAGTGAATCAGTGATTGTATACAGGAAGATATATATATACAAACGGATGCCTATAAATCAGGAGAGTGAGTTATAACTGATTGATACTAAAGGATATTTGACTGATACTAAAAGATATTCGACTTGTTTAAAAGATTATCCTTATTATGCCTATGAGTGTCAATAATCTGAAGTTATATTGACCAATCTGGAACCAGTTCAAAAGTCGGGTAATAAACGAATAATTGGGACCAAAACAAAATATTTTTTAAAGTTGGAGGACCAAGAGTGAAATTCCGGACTTGGTTAGAGGCAAAAAGAAATTCTTCCAGCTTTTCGAAACCGCCTTCCTCTCTCTCTCTCTGCCCCCCGCCCCCTCCCTCTCCGAGAACGATTTCAATGAGCTGAAAGGTAATGCTCTCCGCTTTCGCTCTCGCTTTGTTTATTCACTTGTTCTTTTGGTCTCTCTGATTAGGGTTTTCTTTTCAATCTCATTCACCCTACTTATTTGAAGCTAGATTATGGTGTTTATGTTGGTTAACAAATCATCAAATCTGCTATTTCGCTTTTAATATTTGTGATAGTTGTGGCTTGTGTTTTTGCTGGTTCTTGTTTTAGGACCTACGAGAAACCCAGATTTGAGAAGCTTCATTCTGTCGCTGTAGTTCAAGTGCTTTCGTTTTGGTTTTCTATTTTCTTCTTTTGCATTTTTTTCTGAGTCGTAACCAGGAAAGGGTCTCTTTTTCTTGTTTATATTCTGGATTGTCTAATGAATATTGTTAATTGGCGTTGGTTTTCTTTTGTGATGTCAGTGATGAACTAAAAGAGGAATGCCTAAAAATGTATGAGCCTGTGAGGTGTTTATTAAATGATCACTGCTTGTCTAATTACTAATTAACTAATTGCATAGCATCACATTAGTAGAATCTGATTCCTGATTTGAGAAATTTTCATTCGTGGAACTTGTAAACAACATTACTTTTCGATGGTAATTAGTGTGGTTTAAGTTGCAGTATGAAGCTGTTGTTTCATAACTTATCTGAATCTATGTCCTTCTCTGGATGATTGGAGTTGAACTTGGCTAAATAGAATGGAAATAATACTTGAATGTTGATCAGTAGACATAGTATGGCATGGATGAAAATTTTGAGACCTGGGAATGTATCGTGATTCACAAAGGCTCTTCATTTCTCTTAGTTATTGAAAGTAAAGGGGGATACTGTTATTCCTTTTGTATTATTTCATGGAAGAACTATTCTTTGTTTGTGTTTAGAAAATTTGTTAGATGGATATTCTTTTGACTTCTCTAGTACTGGTGGTCCTCATAATGATGTTTTATTTCAGATGGTTCAACAGACTATAGATTCCAACTTCAGTGAGTATGGACTGGCTAATGGTGGAACTAACTTGCCTAGTCATGACATGCAATATACAGTAACTGTTAAGAAGACAGCACTGCGAGATGTGCAGAATGAAATTAGAGCTCCCAACTCTACTGGGAATTCTCTACTGCTAAAAGATAAAAAATCAAGTATGGAAAGCATCAAGGTTTCTGGTACCAAGAGACCTTCTCCAGAGGATCCAATAAACCCTTTACAATGCCAGTCTCCAATTGGTAATTCTGCAAATGCGCATCTAGTCTATGTTCGAAGAAAGTCTGAAGCAGAGATTAGCAAGAATCCTGCCAGTGATTGCAAGGGCATTAATGCAGAGTGTCCAAATTCAAGACAGCTTGATCAGGAATCCTCCCATCCAAAAACAACAATAAAGGATCCAAAATTTTCTTGTTTTCCAGCATTCTCACCTATTCCTGTTGCTTCACCTGTAAGCGCCTCAGTGAAACCCTCAGTCCCTCTTCCTCCTGGACAGTCTAGCATGAGATTTGCACTAGTAGAATCCAGTTATCATCCTGTTGCTTCTGCCATCAATAAGTTGAATAATCCAAAGGGAGTTAATAATCTGCACTGGGAAGAGCGATTTTTTCAACTGCAAGTGTTATTGAAGAAATTGGATGAATCAGATCAACAGGATTATGTTCAGAGTATGTTTTGTAGATTTGACTTTAGGGTAATTCATTTTGTCATGTTATCATTTTCATGAATTTGATTTGAATCCTATTTTCTGTTGGTTGTACAAGTGCTTCGATCACTTTCCTCAGCTGAGCTTAGCAGACATGCAGTTGAGTTGGAAAACAGATCTATTCAACTTTCACTGGAGGAAGGTATGATCAGATGACTTCCTTGTATGTGTTTGTTTTTGTTTTGCAGTGCTAAATTTAAGAACAGGACGAACAAACAAATATTTTCTTCCTAGTCTGGAAGAAGTTGTGCCGTTTGGGTTTGGAATCTTTTCTTTTAAGCAGTATTATGGTTTGGAATCTTTTCGTTTAAGCAGTATCATCTATACACAATATTGTAGCTTATAGCATGTGGCTTTACTCGGTGGTTTAGAGGAGGCAAATCTTTGTTGAACACTCTCTGCTGTCTAATATTTTCAGCTCCCTGTTCGAATGTGTATAACTACAAGCACTTCTTGTACTTTCATGCTTTCTCAATATTTTGTTGACTAAAGCCATCTTTGTACTAGAAATTCTGGATAATCATTGAGTAATGTCTCAGAACCCATATTTTTTAACTGAACTAGGGTTTGAGTTATTGGGGGAATTGAAATTCCTGTTGGTTTGGCCAAGTTGATATTTCAGTCGATAGTCCCAGATTCAGTTTATTTCTAGTATGATAGCACTAAAGATAGGACGGATGATAGGTTGGAAATCAGGGGATGCCACTTGATTTATGGTTCACGTAAGAAGGCTCTGGACAGGCTTTATTTACCTGTTTCTTTATGTCTGTATATGAGTTAAATGTTAAAATTTTTTATCTGATGTTCGAATGCCTAGGCAGTTTAAGGTGAGAATACTCTGTCTCACATCTGTCCATATGACGCACATGTGATGCATCATGTCTAAGAAATGGACTTAGTATTTGTTAGCTGTTCTGTAATGTATGCAGATTATTTCATATGTAAACATGATATTATCTTTATATTGCGAACACTAATGTGTAGTTTCACTGACGCTACCCTGTCAGTCTGCCCATATCTTAGTCGTAATTTTGTGTAGTTCATTTACACTGTCGATCCTTTATGATCAACTTTCATCCTAGTTGAGGTCTGTGTTTTGGTATATGATATTTGGAAAACATTTCTTATGATATTGAACAGAGTCATGACAGAACTTTTTCATTTCAGGAATTGTAATTAGTTATTCTTTGCATAGATATTCTTGTGAATTCCCTTGATATTCTCTACGCGACAACTATCTTGGGATAACTGGAAGCTGACACATGATATTTTAATTTGTTGTCATTCTCATAGCCAAAGAGGTGCAACGTGTTGGGGTTTTAAACGTCTTGGGGAAATCATTGAAGAATTTCAAAGTAACTTGAACTTATCGTGTCCATGAAGAGCAACAAGAAGATTTATGAACATCTAATCTTTTGGTAGTTTCTTTTTCGGCAAAGGGAAGACGTATCAGTGTGTTCACGTTTTTCCATCTCGGCTTTATTGCAATGGAAGTTCTGGTTGACCAATATTCATTGTTATGTTAATGTCGGACGGGTCTTCATCATCGTCACCGCAAAAGCTGTTGATGGTGCATCAAATTTGTAGCCGTCTTGTAATATGGTCAGGTTCATCGTGTATTATATTCTAGAAATGGACTGGTGTAAGGTGATGCAAAGACATTGAAGAAATTGTTGGAAAAGATACAACTACTTGATTCATTTTTGGATTACGAGAGCAAAGACAGCAAAACATTCTTAGCGGCTTAAAGTTCCCTTTGTGATTGTGACCCTGGCCTGCTGGAGTAGTTTGGAACTGTCTTAAAGTTTGTATGCCCAAACCAATCGGTGACATACCAACCGTCTGACAATCAGTACGTACGTTTGTTTGTTTGTTTGTTCCAGGAATCCTGTCCTATTGGTGCTACACCTAAACTGGTTCCATATTGGAAGGTAGGTAGACGGTGATTTGATTACCCGTTCACGAATTTCCAATTTCACCCCGGGAATTGCAGAGAATGAATCGGCCATCATTAAAAAAAGTCATCACGTTTCATGTATCATAATCATGGATTACCCATTCGGCTTCCACTCATCCGTCCCATTCAGAACAGTTTTGTATTCCCATTTCCAACTGTACGGATAACCACAAACTAGACTCAACCGAAAAAGAAAAACTGCCTCAAGTAAAAGACACTCTCTCACTGTCTCCCACAACACACGTAACCGCTCAAACTGCCACTACAAAAGGACCCTCTCTTCCATCATAACACTTTTTTTTCTCTTTTCCCTTCCTTCATCAAAGATTCAATCTATACTGCTTTAGCTCTCATCGCCATGACCAATAACAACACAAACTCCGACCCTGACTTCTGCTTCCCGCAATCTTCTTCAGTCCTTACACCCTACCATCTTCAGAATCCTCGTAAAAAGCGTACGCAACTGATCAAGATTGGGCCCCAGTTGGTCCCCTCAACTTCTATGACTGACACCACAATTGCTATCCGCAAACCAAAGTACTATGGGAAGAAGCCTGACCCTTCTGCTCCTAAGATCACAAGGCCCTGCACGGAGTGCGGGAAGAAATTTTGGTCATGGAAGGCACTCTTTGGTCACATGCGCTGCCACCCTGAACGTCAATGGCGTGGCATCAATCCACCACCAAACTACCGACGCCCCATTTCACCAATTCAGAAGTTAACTAGTATCGAAGCAGTTATGGGCGAAGATGATCATGAAGTAGCCGCCTGTTTGTTAATGCTGGCCAATAGTGCTGATGGAGCAACAATGTTCCACGCTGATCAACAGACCGGTGGTATCGGTACAGTTACTGGTAACTGTCAAGTGCTTGAAGAAGAAGAAGAAGGCAACAGTCGTTTCGAGTGCTCAAGTTGCAAAAAGGTATTTGGTTCGCATCAGGCATTGGGGGGTCACAGGGCAAGTCACAAGAATGTTAAGGGTTGTTTCGCGATAACGAGGAGTAACGACGGTTGGTGTGAGGCTGTTGAGGATGACAGCGGAAGTGGCGATGTTGTGATGAGGGAGAATATTGAAGAAGAAAGTGGAAACAACAAGATGGTGGTGGTGTTAGGAGCACATCATCAGTGCAGCATATGCTTGAAGGTGTTTTCGAGCGGACAAGCACTGGGGGGGCACAAGAGGTGTCACTTTGAAAAAGGAGAAGAGGCGTCGTCGTCATCCATGTTTCAAGGGGACATTGTTGCTTCAAATAACAAGGGACTGGACCTCAATTTGCCTGCACCAGTTGAAGATGATGACGCATTATCTTCTTGCTTAACTCTGGACTTGAGATTAGGTCTTTGAAGATTATCTTCTTTCATCTGCTTCTTTAATAACCGGTACGTACGTAGGTGGCGGATACTGATTTGTAACCTAGCTAGCAGTGAATACTAGGATTAAACATATGTTGTATCACTGTTATCATTCCTATCATTGGTGTTGGTTCTCAAAGACTGCACAGCCACAAGCACAAGCACAAGCACTAACGTTAGTTACATACGTAGATTTGTAAAATCACTTCACCTTAATAATGTCAAATATATAGTTTCTCTTTTACTCTTTCTTTTTCCTCTTTACTTCTGTTCTTTTCTGTTCCCAATTTATTTGCCTATAACATATACTATTTCCCAGTTCATGAGCCGGAATTAGGATTTAGCAAAGCTTAAGTAGGTCCAGTCCAAATCTGTCCAAGCTCGGTCCATCATAAGTTCTAAACTATTGGAATACAGGTAAGTTGCTCCAAATGATGCTACTTCCTAAAACGATATTATATTTAACTCCATGAATTAATATAAGTTGCAAATTCATAATTAAAAGAAAATAAAGTTTAAAAAAAACTCCATACATGATCTCGACTTATAATAAACAAAGCCTATAAGCGTTTCAATTAATATTGATCATCCAACTTTTCAATCATCATAAATATGTGACATATATATTAAAGGATTATTGAAATTAATAATTATATATAAGATATTTAAAATGAAAAATATTAAATGATAAGAGATTTAGTTTAAATTATTTAACCCTAATAGAATATTAATATTCTTCTTTTTTTCATCTTTATTAAGTAAACCAAATGGAATTAAACGCATATTTTATAAAGACTTAAAATATTCGAAGAAACATAGTTAAAGGCTAATATTAACATGTTGGATCTCACAAACTTTACACATCCAACATTGCTATGTCACAAAATTAATAAGGTTGTAAGACAAGGCGAGAATAGATGTACCTTTCTTGTATGTAACTAGCTTACTTTAACACGCGTTGGAGAGCACTCAAACCCTAGCTATCTTACACATGGAATAACCCAATCATGGTGCTTTTGATTGATCATGCATTACAAGCTGGCAAATACTTTGATCGACCTATGGAATTCCACAATCTGAGTAGTGATAAATTGCATCATAAGATGCCCTTTTCTGATGAATATATACTGATGACATAAGAGTACGAGTCTTGAATTGAATATATGTTTTCCAGTATATCTACCCAAATATATATATTTGTTTATTAACAAGCATAGATTCTTTCTATTCAGCTTTTTTCTAAAAAGAAAAGTGGAAGGTATATGAATTACTATAGTCATGAGATTAGAATCTCCTGTTTATATAAATCTAAATTTGTTGTATATATGTATGTCTCTCATCGTTTACTGCGTCATCTTCCCTCTTCAAGAGATTATAGTGTTGGTATCGATCATTAACTTTAATTTGTTCGTATCTTTATTTCTAATTATCTGTGTTTTATGTAACCCTTGTCTCAGGTCATATCTGCGAAGGTAAATTACCTTTCCCAAATTAAATTGATTATTATTTAAACTGTAAACTACTTAGTCTGATATTTCATGAAATTCATACATAATAATGTGAAGCAGGTTACTGATCGAGTATCTACAAGAACCCACGTCACATACCTTCAGCAATCTGATCGTCTCCGGCAATATTATAATAGAGACGAGGAATCTTCTCCAGGAATATAAAAGAGGGATCAATAACAAGTATGTAACTCTCTATCAGTATCTGACATTTGCTCTATTTGGCTCGTGCAGTCCACGATGATTTTATTGATTCAAGATAGAAAAATGGAGACATACCAGCAGGCCGGCGTTGGACAAGGACAACCTGGGCGTATTCCCAGAGCCTATCTTTATAAACAGTCAAATAAGATATATTTTTATAAGAACCTAAAAATAAACAAGGAGCTCATTTTTTTACTTTACTCAAAACCTATAAATTAAATACTAGGAACACAGTTAGTTTCTTCTAAACATAGAGATTAAGAAATAAGAAGGAACTGAAAATCAATTGTATATATTCAAACACATCTTATTAAGATTGAACTCAAAACGTTAATTCAATCAAACATGTCTTCATGTTGTTATGGATTGATTTTCTAAACATAAGATGATCATAGTGTTACACCGGCAAAGCAGTGCCGGAAGCAAAGTTTTACAATTTTATTTTAAGAGCTGCAAGAACAATAAAGAAATTGAGAAGACGTCAGAACTAAGAACATCGAAGCACAAATAGTAACATTGAATCTGACAACCCGGGTGATCAGCTTCAAAATGATTAAATAATTACACTACCGTATTTAATTAAAACAAGTAATCTGGGTTTGCACTTTGCAGCCACTTTCTGTTGGTTAATAAATTGATGTTAATTTACTTATGATATTATTAATTTATTTTATAAAATATTATGTATATTATTAATTATATTAAATTATTAAAACAGTTATTGTGCCATTAAAATAAAATTATAAAGTTATGAAGCAACATATGTTAAATAAATTAACATATGTTACGCTTTCTTTAGGAAGAAAATATTTAATTTTATAAAATGAAGTATGAAAATACTTAAATAAATATGTAAGTTTTTATTAATGAAAATAAATTCACTAAATTAATCAAATAATAAAAATCTTAAATAGAATATTACTTATACATATGTGGATGACTCGTTATAATGGTTGTATAATTAATCAGTAGTCTTAAATTATCAAAGTATTTTGTACGGGAATTGTTATATTTTGATGGTGCATTTATGTAATCTATTCTATTTAAAGCAAGTCAATTGATAATACTTATACATGGTATGAATTGTATAGAACAACCGAGTAAATTAATAAATGATTTGTCATCTTAAAATAATTAGAGATAATGCTTTATTATTTTTATTAGTAATGATTTAATAATTTTTTATTAGAGTGAATTAATATTCAAAGAGTATTATTTTTAAATATTACTTATTAATTTACTAGAATGAACGTGATTAAATTTTATATGGAATAGAAATTAATTATGTACTTTTTGTTTAAGTAGAGGATTAAGTGACAAAATGGTTAAATTATACATTATAATATTGCATTGATAGGTTAAATCAAAATAATATAATGTTTCTAATATTTAAGTAGTCATAATTTGTTATATTTTAATCTTGATTTATGATTATAAATTGTTTATTTGGAGAATAAACATAAATTAAAAGAAATTTAATTTTTTATTTTTATTTTTAATTTATAGTTGTTATCAATATATTAGGAACTTAATAGGACACATATGTAACAATTCAGAAATTTTAGTACACCATATTACATCTGGGTAGGCCAAATGGCGAAGTACATCAGGTATTTTATATGATAAAAAGATTCCTTTAAAACTCAAAGGGAAGTTCTATAAAATGGTGATTCGATCAACCATGTTGTATAAGGTAGAATGCTGGCCTACTAACTATAGACATATAAGACAGCTGCTAGTAGCAAAAATGCATATGCTTAAGTGGATGGGTGAATTTACCAAAAGAGATAGGGTCTAAAATAGAGTGGTGAGAGACAAGCTACGGGTGGCTAGCATTGTCAACAAGTTAAGGGAGACTAGGTTGAATAGTTTGGGCATATACGCAGAAGGCCCTTAGGTGCTCCGGTTCGGCGCTGTGAGAATATAACCATTATTGATTACAAGAGAAGAAATAGGAGGCCTTACAAGAACTGGAAAGAAGTGATCAAGAAAGATATGTCAGAGTTGTCCCTTACGAAAGCAGTGGCTAGTAACAGAAAAATCTAGCGTGACCGAATAAGGGTAAAGGATACCCTTTAAAACTCTCCCATAACAGTTCAGTAAGTATTTAGGAGATTTTTATTCTACAATTGTGCCACGTACTTACCGCATAGGGACCAACCTAGATGTCCTTTTAAGTCGGTGCTAATTGTAAGGCTTAGACAAAGTTTTCGGACCCATAACTTAATTTTTCAGGACAGGTGTGTAGGGGAAAGATTCTGCAAGGCTGTCTAAAATTATAGGATTGTCGTACCCTTAGGGCCTCTAAACAAAGACCCCTAGCTTATCTAGCAACATAAAGAGCCGTGTGTCAGGTACTAGCAGATCTAGACACCATCAGATATATCATTTTGGCTACATCAAATTGTTTATTTATTTATGTATTGTTTTGGTAATTTTATTTACAAAACTAGTTAGTGTGCCAGTTTACTTATCTACGCTTGTACATGCATCATTCTTTTATTGTCACATCTACACGTGGGTCTATCAGAAACAACATCTCTACTATCTAGGGGTAAGACTGCGTACAATTAGACCTTCATAGACCCCGCTTTGTTGCGGGACTTTAGTTTTGGGTGTGATGATGATGTTTTTTAGGGACCAAATATGACATACTTGAATGGATAATGTTTTTGTCAATACTTAAACTTTGTATTGTTATCACTTAAGATATTTCAATGGGATAATGTTTTTTTCAATACTTAAACTTTGAATTGTTATCACTTAAGTATCCAAACTTTGAAAAATTACTAATTTGGTATTTAAAAAATTCCAACACCCTAAATTTAAATAAAGAAGCCCAAGATAGAAGAAACAAAGAAAGAGTACAAACATAAATCCCATTTGAACTCTCTAGTTCTAAGTTTATATGAAATATAAGTTTGAATCATTTAAAAATTTTAAAGAATTTAGACTTTATGTTAAGAAACATATTGTGCAAAATATTAAGACACAAATCTAATAGAGATGGTGAATAGTTAGACAATGAGTTTCTTGGTTACTTAAAGAGAATAAGGTTCTCGCATAATGGACTCTACCTATAACTACACAATACGATAAAATATCTAAAAGAAGAATCATACTACACAATACGATAAAGTATCTAAAAGAAGAATCATACTTTACTACATAGAGTAAATTCCATGATGAGTTATATAGATCTTTATATTTCTTTTTAGGGATATGCCTTTAAAGTTGTTGCTTCCTTTTTTAATAGAGTTTTATCTAAATCAGAAGAATTTATATAAGATATGAACTAGTAATAAACTAAATTTATTATAAGATTTTGAGATGTAATGCTTATTTAAAATAT
The DNA here is from genome assembly GCA_026413575.1 of Erythroxylum carthagenense. Lineage (NCBI taxonomy): Eukaryota > Viridiplantae > Streptophyta > Magnoliopsida > Malpighiales > Erythroxylaceae > Erythroxylum > Erythroxylum carthagenense. Next base: position 78,590,001 of record JANZLD010000237.1, read on the forward strand.
TTAATATCTGATAAAATTCAAAGTAAATAAGACAAATATAAATTTGTGGTATATAAAAAATTATTGGATATCAATTTTATCATTCTTTAGCAAAAGAATTTGTTTAAAGACATAATGCATTCCTAGAAAGAGATTTTATTCCTAAAGAAAGTAGGAGTAGTAAGATACAAGTTAGAAAAGTTTTAAAACCATAAATTCAAATAAGAATCTTATGTTGATACATATGATATAAAATCAAGAGTTTAATAGACAAATAGTCTACAACAAGATAGCACGATACAACACACCTCAGCTATATTTAATATAGGGTTAATTATTAAAAAATATCAAACTTTACTTAATTTTACAACACTAGCCCAAGCTTTAAAAAGTGGCACTAAAATACTCAAACTTTCAATTTCGTGCAAGTATAGCCTGATGTTAAATTCTTGACTATGCCACGTCAAATTAATGATTTTTCCACATGGCTACCATATGTTTAAAAAAATTTGCATTTAATCTTTTTATGTTATATTAAATTTAGAAAAATAAAATTTCTAATGGACTCTTCCTCAATCTATTCTTCTCTCCTCTTTGTCAACATTCTTCTACGCCTAACTCAAATTGCGATGCTCCTTCATCATGATAAGGTAAAGCTACAAGATCAGCTATAAACCTATCAAACCTAGTTGTTATATTTTAGCAAATCTTCCTTGCCTAGCTTTAATCAAGAATTCAGAGGCAAAGTCAACCTTGTCTGCTATAACCATTTATCAACCTGTAAACTATGTTTTACAATTAACAAAATCAAGTATGAAATAACCATATTAAAATTTAGAAGAAAAACGTAATCAAATCTTACCCATCTCAACTCATTTATCAATTTCCTTCTCAAATATTAGTTACTCAATTTCCTTTTTCTTGTTGCAGAATAGAAAACTTGCATAGTTTTCCACTTTAAGTTTGAATGTAAAGACCTTTATGTTAAAGCCATTTAGTACCATAAAACCAACTCAAACATGAAGTTCATAGCCAAAATTGCTTGGGGATGAATGATATATTTCACATAAAAGTAAATTGTAGTTTACATCCGTAAAGAACAACATAGACATAAATCAACATTTGTGTAGTGAAGTTAACATAATCCCTACACAGATGATGAAGACAATAAGGAAAAAGCAGACAACAACAAGGGGAAATAAATCCATGCAATGAGGTAAATCTAAGACTGAGCAAGCAAGTTGGAGGAATGTCGGAGCTACCTAGAAAACTGACAGGGAAAAGTAAATACAAACACAAAGCTAGTAAGGAGGAGATGGAGAATAGATGGATGAAGAATCATCATTTTCTTTTTCCAAATTTATTAAATTTATAAAATAGATATCTAGAAAATAATTGCAAATATGTCAAAACTTTTAATCTGATATGGTACGCCATGTTAGCGACATTAACAGAGAACTTAATGTCTAGTTATGTTCGCAACAAATTAAAAGTTTGAGCATTTTAGTGTCATTTTTTAAAGTTTAAACTAGTATTGCAAAATTGTGTAAAGTTTAAAATTTTTTATAATTAACCCTTTAATTTACATATATAAAAGGGAAAAATATTAATTGCTTATGAACAATAAGCTTACTAATTTTGAGGAAGTAATGTTGATATTAATTCTTTAAAATGACAAGATGTCATGACATTTGAAATATAATCCATGTACACTAATTAAATATGGTGGATGGACTTGATGAGATATGGATATAAGTAGATTTTTATAAGAAAAACAAATATAAATGATAATGTCCATATATAAAAGCAAGGATAATATCTAAAGGTCATGGAAAAAATGAAAAGTTAATTTTGTTGAAACCATTTTATCAATAGCATTGCTTAAAGCTTTAAGAATATTATTAGTTATAATGACATACCATGATTATGAAATTTCATAAATATATTTTAAAATAATATTTCTCAATAAATATTTAATTAAGGATGTGCATATGATATTACCTAAATTTTTTGTTGCAAATAATTTTCTAATAAAGTATGTAAGTCGCAGATTTTATTTATAGATTTAAATAAATGTCATAGATTTGGAACATTTGTTTTAATCAGACAATTAAAAAGTTTGATTTTATAAAAATTACGAATGCACCTTGTGTGTATAAGAAACTTAGTAAGAGTACAGTTGTCTTTCTAGTGCGATTCATGAACGATATTTTGTTAATTAGAAACAAAATATTGATGCTCTAATAAATAATGATTTAGTCTTCCAAAAACTTCTTTATGAAGAATATGGAAAAAGCCACCTATATTACAAGAATTAAGATTTTTCAAAATAAATTAAATAGGCTGCTTGGTTTATCTTAAGCCACGTATGCAAGCAAAACATTAAGAGGTTTAGGATGTAGAATTTCAAAAGGAGGTTTTTACACATATCGCATAATATTTCACTTTTAAAAGATATGTATCCATAAATATAGGAAGAGATGAAAATAAAATGGATTGCATTCCATATGCTTTGGCTATTAGAGCAATCATATGTGCAATGTTATATATGAGATAAGGCATTTCTCATATTGTAAGTAGTAACAACAACAATAACAATCTCAGTGCACAAGGCTCCCCATTTTGCAAGGGTTGGGGGAGAGACATCAATTGTAAGTAGCCTTCCCTTTGTATTTTACAAAGAGATTGTTTTCGTAACTTGAACCTCTGACCTTTTGGTCACAAAGGAGTAACTTTACCAGTTGCACCAAGACTCGCCCTTTAAAAAGTACAACTTGCCCTAATGCACAAAGCTCTCCGCTTTGTGAGAGTTGGGGGAGGTTTATCAGTATACGTAGCCTTCTCTTTGCATTTATTACAAAGAGGCTGTTTCTGTGACTCAAACCAGTAACCTTCTGGTCACAAAGGAGTAACTTAATTTACTAGTTGTAAGCATAATAAGCAAATATCAAGTTAATCATTGTGATGATCATTAGATAATTGTAGAGAGCACCTTATAGTATTTAGAAAAGTTAAAGATGTTTTCTTTGTCTATGGAGAAGCTAAACTACGTAATTAAAATTATTTAACTTCTAGTTTTTAATTCAATTAGGAGGATAACTTATCATAATTATGATAAATATTTACTTAAATTGGATGTAAGATGAGATAGGAAAAGTTTCAAACAATTAACCATGATTGATTTTACAACAAAAGCCTAATGCATTTAAGTGTTTAAGTAAAAAAAAAAGGAAACTATTGAACAACAAATTTCATCATCAAACTTAGGGTGACTCCTCACTATTAAGAAAATAATATTGAGTTGTGATAATAATGACATCATTGCACAAACAAGGAATCAAGATCTTATTAAAGGTTCAAATATGTAATTAGATAATTTCATAAGATTAGATAGACAATGTAATGGATAGACATTATATTGGAGCAACTGATAACTAAATAGAATCTTACAGATCCTTTTATTAAGTTTTTTTTAAAAAATAAAGAATGTCATTACTAAGTCAAGCCAAAAATAATACATGAAACAAGGGATAAGCCATAAGAGTATGGCTATTGTATAAGCCTAAAGGCTATAAAGAGAAATTAACTTATCTTGTTGAAGGTAATAACATATATAAGTACAAGTCAAATGTTCCATCATTCTTTTGTATCTTGAGAAAACTTAAGCACATTCCCCTTGCTAAAATTATCTACCTTATTCAAACAATTTTCTTTTGACTTAAAACTTCACGAGAGCAATGTTCATTCTTAAGGGCCTGTTTGTTTATATTTATTTTTTTAGTGTTTTCAAATTTCATAAAAAAACTTGTTTGTTTGAATTTTTAGTTTCTGTTATTAGTTTTAGTTTCTTCTAATTTTCAAAATTTATGAAAACCACAAAAGTGGTTTTTGTTTTTTGTTTCTTTACTATCAACTAAATATATATTATTTAATTATGAAATATAATAATTATTAATAAACATTATGAATAATTTCATATTATATATATAATTAAATAAAATTAATTATTAATTAAATTTATGAATAATTTGTTATTATTTAATTTTGTAATATTATTAAGTTTAAAATATCTTAAAATATATAAAATTCAAATAAAATTTTATTTAATAATTACAATATATTTAAAATAAGTATTAATCTATAAATAAAATTGATTTTTAAATTATTTATTTTAATACAATAAAATAAATTTTATTAATAGTTTATTAATAAATATTAGGGTTAATTACTAAAAAAAAGCTCAAACTTTCCTCAAATTTTTAATTATGGTCTAAAATTTAAAAAATAGCACTAAAATGTCCCAATTTTTTATTTATTTTATTCAATTCTAGCTTGACATTAATCTCACTATTATCTTTGCTGACGTGGCGTTGTCCCGTGTCAATAGACCCTCATTAACCAGATTAGTGAAACGATGTCATTTCTACGATGCCATTTTAAGAAGATGAAATCACTCTCACTTATTTGTCGTTCTCAACCTAAAATTCCTAATTTTTCTTTTTTTGATTCAAGATTCAAACTCCTTCATCTGCCTTCCGGATGCAATGGGAAGAGCCTCAAGATTCCATCTCCCTAATCCTCTTTGCATGATGACCTATCACTTTCTTCCAATTCCAAGCTCTCAAATCCCTAGCTTCTGCACTTTCTCTTATATGAACTACCCTCATCTCTCTCTAATACTCCTCTCTATATTGTGGAATATGCAGTAACAAAAAAATCAAAATCTAGCTAGGTAGGTAGGTATTAAAGGGAAAGAAACCAAGTTAAAAGATATATGACGTACCCTAGTGTCTAGCAATATGGTAGTAAGTGAGGTTAGTGTTCTCAAACTATGGCTTCTGCCAAGGTTGTTGCGCTTCTATTTTTGTCTCTTGCGTGCTTTATGATTCTGAAACTAGTAAAATACATTCTTGCTTTCAGTCTTGCCGTATTTGCCTAGTTGGGCAGTGATTTGTTTAATCTATTGCATGTTTGGTGTTCTCATTCCTCCTTTATATAACATCTCCAATATTCTTATTTGTTCTTACATAGGATTCCAACGTAGGTTGAGAACGATGCTTAAAATGGCATCATTTCACTAATCAAATTGACTTTTTCTAATTACACTAACATGTTTGATTAGTGAGGGTTCATTGATACGTGACAGCACCACATCAGCAAAGATAACGGTGAAGCTAACGTCAGGCTAAAATTAAAAAAATTAAAAGTTGAGGCATTTTATTGCTACTTTTTAAAGTTCAGTATATAATTGAAAATTTGAGAAAAGTTTAGGTTTTTTTAGTAATTAACCCTAAATATTATATAAGAGATTAAAATAAATTAAATAAATTAAAAATAATTTATCTTGAAATTTTATCTAATATATAATCATCATCACTAATAAAAATAAAACTGCATTAATATTAACTAGCAAACAAGTTTTTTTATTTGAAAAAAATAGAAAACAAAAACAAAAAACTATAATAGAAAAACAAAAATTGAACTAAACGGCCCCTAAGGAGTTTGATGGTTCCTTTCACACCAAATGAAGTATATAGTGCATCCAGAAGTAACATTAAATAACAAGTGATCATACTTAGTGAAATAGATCAAGCTAAAGAACCATTGCATTATCATCTTCCATTTAGAATACTAGGATGATAAGTTCCCTACATTAGTGATTGGATTCTTTTATTAAGTTATTGTCTCAAAAGAGATATTTTTGGCATATAGATGGATATGATCATAAATACATAGATGATTAGTTTTTTGTGACAGTAAGAGATTATTAGTTTATATCTCTACAACACGGTAAGAGATTATGAGTTTATATCTTTACAACTAATTGGTTGGATGCAATTTATGTATAATTTTATTAATTTATTCAATGAAGACAATTTATTTTTATGTATTTTTTAGTTATATGAATGCTTAATACCAGACATAAAAGCTTTAGAATAATTACTATATATTTAAAATTATATGATGATCATAATTGTGAGATCTAAAGTGTATTTATGTATCATTATCAAATCATTCCTAATTATAACTCTATCAAGATAAGATATTGATATAGTGGTAAAGTTAATATATATTGTATTCCTTTATAATGAAGAAAGTGGTTGATCTTATAAATTAATGCATTGAGATATTTAAATAAATGTGTGGGTGTTTATTAAAAAATAAGTTTGTTGAACTAAATTGATAATGAGAATCTTGAAAAGAACTTTATTTATACGTTTATAGATGGCTTATTATGAAGATTGTATAATTGAACTTTAAACTTAAGATTAAGTATTACATGTTAAAAATACATATATTTTTATATTACTTATAACATGTTCTATTTAAAGTAGCTTAATCAATAGTAGTTATATATAGTATGAACAATATAGAGATAACTGAGTTAGTTAATAAAAGATTCTTAATCTTAAATATTTAGAGAAAATGGTATATTTTTCTTAATTAGTAACGATTTGAGAATTCTCTAATTTGAGTAAATTGAAAATTCAAAAAGATTTTTTGAAATATCAATATAAATTAATTATTAATTTCTAAGAGTGAATATGATTTAATTTTGTATAAAGTAAACATTACTTCTAAACTTTGTGTCCAATTCGAACAATTGATGACTAAATAGTTAAATTATAATAATGCAAAAATAATTTAAGTCATACCACTTTAATATTTTTAATATTTGGTCGTGATATATTGTTAAATATTTATAATTAGAATTAACATATTACAAATCTAATGAGATATATATGTAGAATAGTTAAAAAAGAAACTAATTTGAATAAATTGGACTTAATTAAGAACTTTAAGAAATTTTGAAGATCAAATATAAGATATTTAAATTTTATAAATAATAAATTTCAATTGTGTAATTAAAGTTAGACTAAATTATAATTTAATTTTGATTAGACTAGTTAAATTCTACTTTTTCTTGGACAATACAAGTTAACACTCTTTGTCAAATCTTGCTAATCTATTATACTTATTGGTCCCTAAATGAATTAGTTGGATTTATTTTCAAATTAGAACTAACCTAAATTGATCTTCTAAGAGTTTCATTATAAATTGATTACATTTACTTTTTATTCAAGTTCATCAAAATTTCATTCCAATCAACAACTCCACTCTAAAATAGTTACAATTGTCTTTTTGACAATTGCATAATTATATGGATACCAGACAATTAAAGAACCTTATAATTGACTCTTTATCTTGCAGAGAATTTGAATAAAATTTTTTATTCTTGATTGCTATTTTAAGTTTTTATAAAGCACATTGATCAAAAATATAAAATTATTTAGTTACACTTACGCTAAGAGAGACTTTAGAGTTTGCTAAATTATTTAACATAAAATAATAGCTAATAAATTTTGATTACAATATCTTGTCTGTGTTATATGCCCATCAACCATTGTTATAGATCTCATATCATATCAATGGAAAAATAATATTGAATTTATCAGCATTGCACCGACCAATACAGATTTGTATTTGACATATTGGCCAAAAAAAGTTAGTTTTGCAGAAACTAGAAAACTTAAGGACTAAAATGCAAAAAAAATATGATAAAAAAATCAAAACCCTAATTCCCTGCTCCACTTCCCTCCATTTGATTTCCATTGCCTCCCTCAGTATCAGTCCCTTGCCTCTCTATTTCCACTCTTCTCTAGTCGTCACCACGCCGCTTTCACTCTCCTCCAGTCATATCAATGTAGTCTCCAACTAAAATGCAAAAAAATATGATAAAAAATCAAAACCCTAATTCCCTGCTCCACTTCCCTCCATTTGATTTCCGTTGCCTCCCTCAGTATCAGTCCCTTGCCTCTCTATTTCCACTCTTCTCTAGTCGTCACCACACCGCTTTCACTCTCCTCCAGTCATCTCAATGTAGTCTCCATCACCACATTGTCCCTTTGCATTGTTGTTGTCATTGCTAGTCATTGAGATCTCTCACAATCTATCACCATCATTGTAGCCTCCAGTCTCGACACCTATTGCAGTATGTCATAGTCCCAGCTCTCCTGATGCCCATCGTAACTTGTAATAATCCTAACTGTCGCATCGCACAACACGCACCCTACGACCCATCACAGGTTGTCCTTCAAGCTCCACCTCATATCTTCCACCTTCACATTAAATCACCCTCCACCATCGCCTTGTGTTGTGCTATAAAATTCTAGCATTCTGAGCTTGTGCCTTTGAAAAAGATAAAACCAATGTTTCATTTTGCAAGAAAAAAGTTGTTGGAATTGTGTGTGATAATTGATAAATTGATAATATGATTGCTTAAGTTATGGTCTTATGGACCTATGGTATGTGACTTGCGAATTGTGATTGTGGAAGTTTTAACTTTTGTCATTCATAAAAATTAACAGAGTGTTGTTTGGAAATTAGAATTGGTTGTATTTTTTGTGATTATTAGAAACTGAATTTTTGAATTAGATTATGAATTTGAAGTTATTCATTTGTTGTTTGAAATTTGGAATTGGATTAAGAATTTGAGGTTATTCTTGTTTAAAATTTGAGATCGAGATACATTAAAATTTGAATAAAAGGTTAATATTTATTATAAATTGGGATATATATTATAAATTGGATTTTGTAATAATCAAAATGAATTAGTTAATTTATGGTTGAACTACCTGATTAGTAATTATACAAATTGAGTTATAATTGTGAGTTTATTTTTGTGACTGTTATTTAATCAACTAATAAATAGTCACACATGATAAGTTATAATTACAAGTTTATGGTTAAATCATATAATTATATATAATAGGTTATAGTTATGAGTTTATATTTAAATTATGTAATCATACAAAATGATTTATATTTGTAACTCTATGTTTGAATTATATATATAAGGGTACGAGCAAAAGGGCAAACCTAGTGCACAAGGCTTTTCACTTTTCGAAGGTCAAGGGAGGATCATCAATTGTACGTAGCCTTCTCTTTGTATTTTACAAAGAGACTGTTTTTGTTACTTGAACCTGTGACCTTCAAGTCATAAAGGAGTAACCTTGTCAGTTACTCCAAGGCTGATTACACGAATTGAAGTTAAATTATGTAATAACATAAAATGAGTCATAATTGCAACTTGTGAGTTTATGATTGAATTATAATCATACAAAATAGGTTGTAGTTGTGAGTTTATTTTATAGAAGTTTCCAAAATAGTTTATACTTGTGACCTTATATTTGAATTATATAATCACATAAAATGAGTTATAGTTGTAGAAGTGTACTAGGCCTAACCTTGGGTAAGGGTAGGAAAGGCACTTGCCTAGGGTCCACTCTCATAAAGAATAAAATAGGCAATAAAAAGGTCTTTATTTTGTCTCATTTTGTTCTTTATGAGGGTTAAAAGTTAGGTAATTTACCTAACTTTTAAC
>JANZLD010000237.1:78611161-78624395 GCA_026413575.1 Erythroxylum carthagenense
TTGGGACTTCAAACAAAACTGTTGGCGCCACCAGTTAGGGAGTGAAGACAGACAAATTTCTTGAAGGCACACTTGGACAGTGAAATGGATGCCTTTTTTCTTTGACAGCTAATTATTTTTGAAATGTATTGGGAGTTGAGTTTGCCTTCATAATTGGATTTCATAGGGCATCAAAATCGAGATTAAAATAATTCTAATACATAAAATCGTAGAATTACATCCAAGAGTCAGCTAATAGTGTATGTCCTGAATAGAGAAAACGGGGGTGAAGTTGTTTGCCAAACAACCCGATTGATTTAGTTTGGAGGAAAACAGGAAACATGAGAATGGAGTAATTCTATCCCCTCAAACAAGTTAGTTAAGAGACAAAAGATAATGACTGGATGGTTCTTTACAGAATGCCCTCCCCATATATCCATACAATTTGTAAGGAGGGACTTACATCAGACAATTGCAACTCTTTGATCGTAACAATATGCTTTGAACGAGTGTACTCCCCCTTTCTCTGTTTATAATCTCACGACATAGGTGTAGCCTCTTTGATGCTGACACTTCCTCAAATTGTGTGACTGGCATAACAAACAACACGAAATCAGTCATCAAAAGAGAAAGAGGGAAATATAGAACGTTCTTACATTTACGGAAAGTAGCCACATTTTGTACGTCAGAAAACTAGAAGCTTACATGACAGCACCAATCAGCTTTCCAGAAACTGTGCCGAAGAAGAAGGCTCATCTTCTTGTTTGTCAAAGACAACACATCTCGTTGGCGGACCAATCATGCTAAGTACCACCTGCAAGCCCCATATGCAAACGCCACATAAGTATGTATGCAAGTATGTTATCAGTTTATTACTGTTCAATCATATTTAGTTTTAGTATTTTCATGACTCCCATCAATATTCTTAAGGTACTCACCCCATCAACCCAGGTATGACGTGGCTCAGTAATACTCGGACATGATTATGATATTATGATGATATAATTTACTTACAGGTAGAAACACCAGCCCATGCAAGAAACCAATAAGCACCAGTGCCAGGTACATTTGAAAGTAATACACCTGCAAGGTCAAGAGTCTAGGTTTTTACATCCTAAATGATGGGAAATTTATTTCTAGGAAAAAAGGGTAGGTGAAGAGACCACAAAAATTTCTGATCTTGAGAAGCAAAGGACAATAACTCCGACAAGCTTTGTGAGAGTAATCCCGCTGCGATGCAGAATGTAAAATTATCATCACAAGATACCATGCATCAAGTAGTATGAATAGTACAAAGCTATTATATGCATGCTGGCATGTATGATAGGAATTAACTTCATCAGGAAACTGTTGCAGAAGATAGTCAAGAATCATTCAAAAATGCCTGTGAAGCAAACAAGGAACTCCAAAGAAAAGTATGGTTATAGACAACCTGAAGACAGAAGCTCCCATGGTGCTCAAAGCCTCTTTTGCTCTTTGGTTCCTGTCCCCACGGCTTATCTGTGAATATGCATATTTGGGTCTTAGCTAAGCAGAAAATGCTACCAAATCAAAAGGAAAAAAAGGTCATATCGCCCAATGGCAGTCCAAGGGCTTCATGGAAAATCAATGTTAGACTGATGATTCAAGTGCCTCCTACAGGGTGACGAAAAAGGATCCACCTACATTCTTCTTGGATAATAGCACCATAAAAAAGCCAACACATTTAGGATAAGATCTGACAACTAGAATGACAGAATCTCATTCCCAGTTTAACCTACCTTTTTTATCCACGAACAGAATTAATAAACAGAGAAGAGTACTTCTGAACATAAATAAGGAATCGATACTAACCATGAAGGCATGTCCTATGTGCACACAAAACTCAACAGCTATTCCTATAGACATTATAAGGTTGACAACAGAAACTGCATTCAGTTGGATATCCAGAATTGCCATTATTCCCTGAAAGATTCAACAATTCAATATTTAGGTCTTTATCAACAGAAAATTTAGATTCAGAGTGCTATGACATAAATGCATCAATGCAAAAAGTAGGATTCAAGAAGATTCTCATTTGAACGTGCATGTGAAAAAGTGACATGAATCATCATTTTGGTCATACCATTAGATCCACAACTATCATCAGCAAAACAAGCAGAATGATGACTGAATTCCAAAGACTGCATTGACGGGGAATCGAAGTAGCCAAAGGGAAAGTAAGTCAATTAAAAAGTTCAAAAGAGCAGCTCCAAAACTGAAAATGTTATATTTAAAGTGATAGATATCTAAACCTGGAAGTGATAACCAGACAGACGAGGAATATAGTGCCTGCATAAGTGTCAAATCTGGTATTCAAAAGCTTATCCAAATATTAATACAATACAACAAAATAAATGAAGAACAAGATTAGATCAAGACAAATCATACAAGAATCCTCTGCCTATGAGTTTTCTATTTTGTTTTCTTTTGGGGAAAAAGGGCATAATTGGGGACTGAAGGCGGGATGGAGATACATACATAGATATATAGAGATAGAGAGAGAGAAGGCGGGTGGGGGTGTTTGGGGGAAGAAAGGGAATTAAATAAGAGATTCAAGATCCAAATTTTATCTACAAAGTAGTGACACTAACCAAGTGCAATAGCAACGTTGATTAAAGCTATCCTCCAGATGTCCAGATATTGCTCAAAGAAGATGTAAAAAACAGAATAGGGAAAGATATTCATCTACAGCAAAAAAAAAAAAAACATAAATATCAGAAGCTGGACAGGATTCACAACTGAGTTGAGCAAAAGTTAATAATAGCACATCATTTTCCTCAGGAGTGCACTTTGGCTGTAGAAACAAGTCAAGCCGTTGCCATCTAATATGGAATAGGAAAGATCAGTAATACAAAAACCAATTTTCTAGTTATAACCCGCTCTATTGTCCATAAAAGAGAAGAGAAGAGTCGATCAAAATTTTCAAAGACTTAAAATACATTAAAGCGGCATGGAAGTTTTAGAAACAATAACATCATATTCTCAAACTCAAACCTTCAGAGAATCAGAAATTTTGGAGCTGAATTCTCGTGCAGCTTGCATGGCATTGACATAGTCTCCCTAATAAAAATGGCAGTTCAATCATCCGGGAAAGGGTTATTCAACATGCACGTGTTAAATGCCAATTATCAATTCATTATTCATTATATTTGTCACCATACTTGTTTGTTGAGTGGTGTGTGATATGTACGGAATTCTGATGCTTGTATAACACCACTTTCATAACCTGAAAAAAAATTCATAGGAAAAGATATCAATAGGATATCATCTAGTGGAGGAAAAAATGTCAATCTCTCTACCATGTAGATCCACGCTGCTTGTGTAAGCTCCGTGACCGCCTTTTGCACAATCAGCAGATGGTAAAGCATTGAGAAACCAGGGGAGCTTCTCCCTAAATTGCACTGTAGTTGGTCTGTTGTTAACCAAATCAGAATGGTGGAAGCACTGGCATCAACCTTAGATGTTAGATCTTGACAGATAATATGACACAAGCCACCAAAGAGTAGTCTTCTTGTTACAGTCAGCAGTGGAGATTTAGACCATACTCATTCTGTGGTTTGTGCCAAAACTAGGTGGTAAACAGATATATACAAATAGAGCAAAAGACTACCGTTGTACAATCTTTGCAAACTCCACTAAAACCGCAAGGACCTTCATCAGGTGAACAGCAAGGAGGCTGAAAATATAAACTTTTGCTTAAGCTACTAGTAGAACAGTTTACAACAGACAACAAACAGACATAAGAATGAGTAAATTTTATGTTCAACCGAGCAAATGATCAGTCACAGTACATCTTGTTTCATGACTATTAATCCTTGATTGAACTGAAAAAAGGATTTTTAACTGCTATCTTGTCAACAAAAGTGCAGACCAAGAAGTGGAAATCTGGAAAGACAAATTATCCAAGCCAGAAAACCAAAACTGAAATGCTAGTGATATTGAGGTTGAAAAAGCATATAATAGAATCAGGGAGCATATGCCTACTTAAGCACCTACCTGGTCATCTGGCGGACAATAAGTTCCATTGAAAAATTTACGACAGCACCCAAATGCCTCTGGTGAGATCCATACAAGAAAGTCATCAAGCCATGAGGCAGCAGGCTTAGCAATGTAGCTTGACTCTGGAACTAGTGAAGCTCTTGATATCTGTAGCATAAGGGAAGTATATATTAGCATCATTATCATCTGATAATATCTTCTTCTTTTTTTGCAGTAACATATACAGCTTCAATTATAGCCATTTTCGTTCTTGTTTATCTTTCGGTAGACTAAATTATTCCTCCTCATTTCAACTCAACAGATGATGTACACTAGACATAATATTCAAGCATGCTCACAATATGACACCCAAAAATGTGGCAATTTCAATGTAATAACATGATATCGCATGGGGTATTTGGAGAAGTTAACCTCTTACAAACTCACACCAATAAGCAGAAAGAATGTGCAGACTGGTATCCAATCAGGTATTGCAGAATGCTAAACAATCACAATACCTCATTTAAAAGCGAGTTTGAATCACACTGGCTGATGGAGCATAACTGGTTTGTATGTCTTGATTCCAAGCTAAGTTAGTAGCCATTTGGAAGGAGAGAAGGATTAGAACAGTGTATAACATGAAGTTAATTGTTTGCTATAGGTTATTAAATTAAACAAAAGAGAACAGGATAATTTACTAAAGATCAATAACAAGAAATTTACTACACATGAATATTCTGTGTCAAGGCCCCCCAAAGAAGAAAAAGTGGCCAACCAAAGTGTACCATTTCCCAACTGCATAGTACTTGGACAGGCTTTGGTGTTAGACACACCTGTTCAATTAGCAAAGGTTTTCTATTTTTATCTCAACAACTAAGCCATTTGTCCGCTCCAAGATATCAAGAACCTTTTCCCCACTTCAATAGCTTGCAATTCCTCATTTCAAGTACTCAGCCATATTTGATATACTCTCTCAAGCAGTATAACTGAAGCTTGCTAAAGATAAAACCCAAGTATTGCAATGCCTTAATATGTTTGCAGACACATTAACAGCAAGACTTCAAAGATAAAACAACTCTCCAAAATCTGTTCCTTACTCAGAAGGATATTCATAACACGAAATGTTTCAATGCAAAACACAAGGAGGGAAATTCACAACAACCTGAAATCCTATTGATTCCCAATACCAACACTGAAAAGCATAGGACCTTTTTTATGTTTGATGTAAAGCAGAACTTTGAATACACCGGATTGATGGAAAAAGAGTAGTGAGGTGACACCAAAATTAGTACCTGTAATTATAGTCCTTGACAACAAAATATAGGGGAGGGCCAACTCTGAGATATTCAGAAACATTATTAAAATAACCCTGCAAATGAGTATGATAGTTAGGCAGCAAGGCCAAAAGTAAAATGCCAAGTATCACAAAGTTTACAAAAAGAAATAACCAGACAAAATAAATGGCCTAAACCTGAAGATAAGAATCTCGAGGAAGGACTATCTTTTGCTCCAAACCAGAATCAAGCCTTGTACAGAGGGCCTGTACAAAACACTATCATGTCAAATGTTTTGAGGAAATGAGTATAACTTTACTGAAGAAAATATTAAAAAACGAATAATAAACAGACCCAAGGGGGAACCAAATATTCTCAACTTACAATGCTTGCCAAAGCAAAGGCAACAAACACAACAACAACAGCAACTTTAACTCCCCAAAGGCTTAGAATAGGTGCATGAACTTCCTACATCAAAACAATAAGTAGGTTCTTCGGTAATTGAGGCAATAAATATATTATTTGGTCTATTGCAGATGCAAGGATTCCCAATACTAATTTTAACCGAATAAGGATTGGATACTCTTATTTTATACCTTCATATATCTACCCAACAGTCCAGGTGTTCTTTGATAGATCCCTACACTCCAAAATTGCTTGGTCAGAGCAAGTGTACACAAGTAGTAAAGACAATGTCAACAACACCTTGCCAATGGGACTAGGGAAAATGTTTAATCAAATACCATCATTAGATTCTCTAGAAGATGAAGGAACTTTAATACATGGAAAGCAGTCAATCCTGTTATCCTCAGCTCTCCAGCAGTCAATCACAATCAGGGCAACGAAAGCAGTAACTTGCAGAAGGAAGTCCAAAAGAACAGCCAAAGCTAGAACAAGCAGATAAATGTTAAAAGTTGAAGTAAAACCACAACCAGAAAATCTATTTGGCCATAAGTGGAAGCTTTTGAACCTGCAAACATGGAGAAAACACGGCATGCTGGCATGGGGATAAAACTACCAACGGCAAATGCCAAAATTTCAGATAAACTAGCCAGTGTAATAGATGGACCAACTTCAACCAGTGCATTACTTATGCGTTCCTCTAAGGGCAACCCTCTTGATTGCCGCTTTACAGCATGCACCAATATACACATATTGTCAACTCCAACCTGAAATTATGGGACAAGATGAAAAGAAAAATTAATAAAAATAGGATAAGTTGCCCTGAAATAACTGTTTCCAACTAGAGCCAATTTGTTTTTAGTTGCAGCAACCAAAATATCCCAGCACCAGACTGTCCATTGGTATAAACGCAATCAACAGCTGCATGAAATGATGCTATTTCTGTCAATCATTTCATCTGTTTTGTTTATGTGGGAAAACATAATTGTTTTAGGATTTTTGCTTCTTTTTAGGATTTTCTATTTAGTTAGGATATCTCATAATCATGGAATCTAATTATCACATTTAATTAGGATATTCCACACTCATAGGATCTCATTATTTTTGTTTCCTTTATAGTTCTTATGTTAACATGTGTATAATTGACTCTCTTGTACACTTGTAAACAAGAAATGCAGAAAATATTCTCTGAAATTCCAAATTTTTTCACGGTATTAGAGCTGCTAGGCTTTGAATTCCTATGAAAAATCAATCTGAGTGTCTAGCCTTCATTGCCAATAGTCTTGTGATTCTGAGCAGCTTTCATAGCTGGTGATTTTTTTCCCTTAAGCAATCAGCCTTAATTGCCTAGAGATCATTTCTTTTTCCATGGAGATGTCGAAGGTTGTAGAGACAACCACTACTGCATAATTAGAGGTTTAAAATCCCAATGAATTGCAAAACATCCAGGCTGCATACAAGTTGAATGAAAAAAATTATTTTAAATTGTTAAGAATACCCACATGTGAGTATCCCACATCAAAGAAAGAAGGGAAAGGAGACTAACATATAAGCCTAGTAGTCTACTCCACCTATCGCCAATTGGTTTTAGAATAGGATCTCACTTGAGCTTGTGTGTGGTCTAACGTTCCTCTTCGTGTGGGCCCATAGGCCCATTGCAAATTTAACATGGTATCAAAGCAAGTTTCGCCCGGATTATTAATTTCCCGATTATCCATCTAGATGTCCAATCCCAACATCTCGGTCCGGTTACCATTACGTTTATTTCAAGTGACAACTGGATGTCTAGTCTTGCATTTGAAGGGGAGTGTTAAGAGTATTCCATATTGATTAAATATGAAAATATTAAAGGTTTATAAGTGGTAAGGGTTAACTATCCAAATGACTAAATTTAGTCATTTTGGCAATGGTTGGACCCAAACTCAATTCTTATTAATGGACTATACATTTTACTAATATTAATAATTCTAACATGGTATCAGAGCTAATGAAGAACTTGGCCTACTGTTTGCCCCAGAAGAGGGCCTATCATTGAAGTCTGCATGGAGCAAATGACCCAACAGTATTGTTTACCCTAGAAGGGGGCCTATTTGACCTCAATCAGAAGTCCAACCCTAATGAGGATTGTTTAAGTTCCTCTCCAAATTTCCCAACTTACATGTGAGGGAGAGTGTTGAGAATACTCACATGTGAGTGTCCTACATCGAAAAAAGGGAAAAAAGAAGACTAATATATAAGCCTAGTGAGCTAATCCACCTATTGCCAATTGGTTTTAGGATGTCCTCACTTGGACGTGTGTGGTCTAACTTTTCTCGTCATGTGGGCTCGTAGGCCCATTGCAAATTGAACATAAATGAACTCAACTCGTCTATGTTATACTAAAAATGAAAGGGAGGATCAACCATCTCACAGGTGTAGGGCCAAAACTAGAAGCTCCTCAATTTGAAGTACAACATGAAGAAGATTCCATTATTATGGCATGACGATGGCGCTGTATGACAATAGAAATTAGTGAAACATGTATGATCTTGGCCACTGGAAAGGATATATTTGGGATGCACTCCAACAGACATATTATAAGGCTAGAAACACAACCCAAGCGTACAAGGTCAAGGTAAAAACTATGTGCAAAACAAGGGAATAGGATGGTTATCAAATATGTCAAGTAGTTGAAATCCTTTGTGGTAGGAGCTTGACCACTACAAGGTTTTAAAAAATTAATGTCTTGAAGATGTGGCTACTTTAAAAGGCTTTATTGAGAGTGATAGTGCGGAAATACTGAACAGCTGTATTTCTTTTCTTATTTTCATCAGTACAACGTTACATGTATATATAGAAATAGAGCTAGCTAATTTAGGAAACAAGTATCTGTACATAATCTTCTAATAACTATACATAATCTCCTAATATTTGTACACAATATCAGATCTGATACATGTTATCTGATCTGATTTTTTGACTTTTAGAAGTCAATAATATCTTAGGAAATATTCAGCTGAATATTTCCCAACAGATAGAGTCTATAATTTGTTTGTTGGACTTAATTCAAAATTTGACCAAGTTCGAATCCAGATTCTTGGCAAGCATGGAGTTCCAAGTTTTAGTGAGGTTGTGGCCTTAGTTCATGGAGAAGAAGTAGATGAAACCTGATGTTTAAACCATAAAACACGGACGGCCTTGCCATGGTGGCTAAATATGGCAATAATTCAACCACAAATTTTGAAAAGCCTAGAATTGTGACGACATATGGCGTACTTATTGTAAGAAGGCATGTCATACCTGTGAAAAGTGCTAAAAACTTCATGGAAAGCCTCCAAGCCTAGAGTGGGGATAGAGACAAGATCAACCAAGAAAAGATGGTCAAGGCCATGGTGCTGAAGTCCAACAAAATGAAGGAATACCTCAAGAGTTAGCTGGTTTCAACCAAGCAAATGAGAAGATAAGATCTCCTATTGGCAACCATGAAAAACCTTCAAGTACTTGTTCTTTGCCATATTTAGGTTATTTTCCTCTATTGGCTTACATGTCTCGAGAAAAACTTTTGTCAACTCTTGGATTATGAATTTAGTAGCTACTAACCATATGTCCCACTCACCAAACCCTTTCTATATATATTCCCCATGTCCAAGCAATAGAAAAATAGCCATAATTGATGGTTCATTGATTATCATCGCAAGCATAGGGGGATGTAAAGATCTGTCCATTAATAACATTAAAAGAAGTTCTCCTTGTCCCCATTTTATCCACAAACCTAACCTCTATCAACAAACTCACTTGAGATTTGAATTGCTATGTGATTTTTCACTGTAATTATTGTACATTTCAGGAGAAGGATTTGGGGGAAGAAGATTGGACATGCTAGAGTATAGGATAGCCTCTACTAAATTGAAGAATTGAATCTATCAAGCAAATCAAGGGCAATTTATCTCACTCCTTTCTTTCATAATCTTTTTCATCCAATAAAGAGAAAATCTAGCTCTAACATCATCAACTTGGATATCAATCCTTTAGACTCGATCAGATTATGTTTCCTTCTGCATTTAAAGGTCTAAATATTGATGATTTTCATTGTAAAGTATGTGAACTTGCCAAACACAAACATTTATCTTTTCCAATTAGTAATCAAAGAAGTTTTATTCCTTTTTATCTTATACATAGTGATATTTGGGTTCCTTCTCCTGTTCTTAACATTTATAAGGCAAAATGGTTCTTATCTTTCATTGATGATTGTATTTGTGTACTTGGATATTTTTACTAAAACATAAATCTGATGTCAATACTATCCTCCCCAATTTTCGTTTAGTGATTAAAAATCAATTTAAGGTCAACATCAGAAGGTTTAGGCCTAATAATGTTAGAGAGTATTTCAATCTCGTCCTAAGTAATATTTTGTTAGTAATTCTTAAGTGATTTTCATTGAATTTCTATACCCCTATATATACATAACAATCTAGTAATCATAAAATGGAAATATCCTAATCAAATCCCACGTAATCTGCCTAATAAAAGAAAGACAACTAATAGAACTAATAAAGAAAATTTGACTTCTAAAATTTACACTCACATAACGAGAATCTCCAATACTCCTCAAGCTTAGGAATAGATATTTCTCATTTCAAGCTTGCAAAGATCTTCATGTCTTGACCTGAGTAGACTTTTAGTCAAGATGTTTGCTTCTTGCTCATGAGTAGAAATGTAGAATAGATCAATCCCTCTTTGAATCTCGATCTTTACAAAATTATGATCAGTTCTAACATGTTTCATGTGATTATGTTGGACTGGATTATTCATTATATTGATAACTAACTTGCTATCACTATATAAGTTACTTGCTGTGAGTTGTAGGCCTTGCATTAATCCTTTTGGCCAAATTAGTTCACAAACTCCATTAGCAATATCCCTAAATTCTGCCTCAACACCGCTTCGGCCACAACTATCAGCTTTTTACTCCATGTAACTAAATTGCCCCATAACTTATTGCAACACCCAAGGGTTGACTTGCAAAACAAGATAATAAATAATCGCATAGTACCTAATCATTTTGTGGGCTATTTATGGGCTGAGTTTGAAGAAGGTAGGGTGAAGGTACTGATGGATGTGATGGTGAGTTAGGTAAGTGAGTGTTGGAATTGGAAGAATCTTGTTGGTTATGGTTTGATCTCAATTGGAAATATGCCTGGCCGTGTATAGGACAAGTAAATTAACTTTCCAACCAACCGCTGGTATCCACCTACATCCACTAGAGCATATTTACTTGTCTTTTCCCTTCCACACCTTCTCAAGAACAGTTCCTATAGGTTTGCAACCCAATTTCCATGTTTCCTTTAGCAAGTCAAGAGTGTATTTTCTTTGAAAAATGAAAATACCTTCTTTACTCCTAGCAACTTCCATTTTGAGAAAGAACTTCAATTGTCATAACTCTTTAACTTCAAACTCTTCCCTTAATTTACCTTTGGGTTTCATCATCTCCTATGAGTATTATATCATCTACAACCTACTTCTCCCATTTTAATGAACATATTATGATCAACTTTCCCTTGATGATATCTCGATTGAGTCAGAGTTGAGCTAAATTTAGTGAACCACGCTCGAGGGAATTGCTTCAAGGCGTTTAGAAACTTCTTTAAATTGCAGACTTTACCTTTCTCTTCCTATGTTTCAAATCTAGGTGGAACCTTCAAGTACACTTCCCACTCAAGATTACCATGCAAAAATGCATTCTTAATGTCCAGTTGGCATAGCTTTCAATCAAAATTAGTTGCAATAGATAGAAGGACACACATAGAATTGAGCTTTTCCATTGGAGCAAAAGTTTGATCATAGTCAATTCTATATGTTTATGTGTGTGTATATTTCATAGTGAAGATCCATCTACATCCAACAACCTTCTTTCCTTCTAGTAAGTCAACCATTTCCTAAGTTTTGTTTTCTTTTAAGGCTCTCATCTCCTCCTCCATAGCTTCTTTCCATCTTGGATTAGTCAATGCTTCATGGATGTATTTTGGAATCTTAACATCATCAATTTTTTGCTGTGGAACTTAACTCATAAGAAAATTGTTTACTATTTAGTAAATTACAAATTTGATGTTTGGTATAATTTCTTACACCTTTCCAAACTACAATGGGCTAATTTAGGTCACTAATCCTATCATGACCAGATTATAGGTTGAACAATTGACCTTGTTGAGGAGCTTTTGGCCTGTGCATAAACCTACAAAGGTCTCTTAGTGACAAGCTCTTTCCTTTAATGACCTGGACTAAAGGTTGGGTTAAATTCTAATATTGGTGCTGACTGTTCAAAGATTGTTCTTTTGGAACAATCTTCACTGTTAGATTGTTCTTTTTTAAAAATCACGGCATTGCTATACATCCAAATGTAATAAACACAAGAACAAAAAGCATAAGTTCTTATTTCCTTTTGGCTCTACACAAATATTGTATCCAGGGCGCCAAACTTTACAAACCCAATCCTCAGATCCACCAATTCCATGACCTGTTAAATAACAGTTGCAGAAAACACACATTCCAAAAAGAGATGATTCCTTGCCTCTCTGTTGCTTTGGCAAATCTTACAATCCTCCTTGGAAACAAGCTTCCACTTATTAATTTTATCTAAAGTAGCGAATCTATTCTGGACACACATCCAAGCAACGAAAGCACATTTGGGAATCTAAAAGTTATGCCAGATAACACATGACCATTCCAATTTTCCACGTGTACCATGATCAGCCTTACCATTTGATTTGAATTGATCCAAAGGTCTATAATATACAGCATGTAGGAGTTCATCTCTACACTCCAGAAGTTTATTCCACCACCATAAATCAGTTGTTTTCTTATTAAACTGCCATATACTTGTACCACTCATTATATGCTCCTTCACCCACCTAACCCAAGCTGAATTTGATGGGCCGTCTAGATCAAACAGATATTCACACAGTGATTGTTTATTCCAAGCTAATAACTCTTTATAGCCTAAACCAACTGCTTCTCTATCTTGACAAATTCGTTTTCAAGCTAAAGGAGCCTTTCTACTATTCATATCGCCAGCTGCCCAGAAAAATGTCCTGCAAATAGCTTTAACTTTGTTCAAAACCTGTTGAGGAATAGGGAAGATTAAGCACCAGAATCTTTGGATACTAAGCAATAATCCATTCAATTAAGCGCTTCCTACATAGCTTAGAGCTCTAGTCATCCAATGCTGAACTCTAGCCATCATTTTTTCAATAAGAGGTTTGTATTCAACAACCACAAATCTGTGGGAAACTAGTGAAACTCTCAAATATCTCACTGGAATGTGGAAATCAAAGGTTTGGAAAATAATAAAACTTGGGAGTTGGTGAAGTTTTCAACTGGGAAGAAGCCTATGGGCTGTAAATGGGTTTATACAGTAAAGTATCAAGCAGATGAATCTATTGAAAAATGTTAGAAATTGAAAGATTTAGTTTGATTTCATTTTCCTAATTTCTAGTTGTTTCTATAAAGGATCCGAATCCCCAAATCAGGGGTTAAGGATCCTTAGAAATAAGGTAGCATATATTTTAGTTACTATATTTAGATTATTTCTGTTTGTATTAGGG
>JANZLD010000237.1:78624835-78654668 GCA_026413575.1 Erythroxylum carthagenense
GAAGGAGGATTAATCTGTATACCATTTGTTCCAACAAAACAACAAACAGCAGATATCCTCACAAAGGGACTGAGCAACCCATCATTTGACTTCCTTATTAGCAAGTTGGGTTTGCATGATATCTACACACCAACTTGAGGGGGAGTGTTAGAAATTGAAAGATTTAGTTTGATTTCATTTTCCTAATTTCTAGTTGTTTCTATAAAGGATCCAAATCCCTAAATTAGGGGTTAAGGATCCTTAGAAATAAGGTAGCATATATTTTAGATACTATAT
Source organism: Erythroxylum carthagenense (assembly GCA_026413575.1). Lineage (NCBI taxonomy): Eukaryota > Viridiplantae > Streptophyta > Magnoliopsida > Malpighiales > Erythroxylaceae > Erythroxylum > Erythroxylum carthagenense. The sequence goes on from JANZLD010000237.1 coordinate 78,625,112, forward strand.
TTAGATTATTTCTATTTGTATTAGGGTACAAAGTACCCTATAAATTCGATGTATTCTATCATAGATAATTAAGAGTGAAATAAAAGTTTCTTCCTCAAAAACCTACAAAAAATATAAGGCAAGATTGTGGACAAAAGCTATACTTGACCTTGTGAGATTGGCTACCTAGAGACTTTCGATCCACTAGCAAAGAAGAACACTATTAAGTTCTCTTATCTTTGACAGCTAACTATAATTGAAAATCCAGTAATTTGATCAAGAATACATTGTTGCATGGAAAACTCAAGTAACAAATCTACATGAAAATGGCCTCAGGTTATTGGAATAATTTGCTACTCAAATTGTTTGTAAGTTAAAGAAGGCCTTGCGTAGACTAAAACAATTGTCACAAGCACGGTTTGGGAGGTTGCAGAAGTAATTATAGCTATGGGTATAGATAGAGCCAAAGGGATCGTACATTGTTCATCAAACCCTCACCTTTAGGGGAAGTCAACACTTTTAGTACATGTTGATGACATAATATTAAGAGATAACAACGAAAGATGGTCTTCAAGTCGATGTTTGGCTAATGAGTTTGAGATCAAGGACTTGGGAAGGCTGAGATATTTCGTTGGCATTGACGTAACTCACTCTACGCAATGTACTTTTATCTTTCACCAAAAGTATGTTTGATCTCCTAAGAGAAACAGATAAGACAGCTTGCCACCAACAACTAATCTGATAGACCCTAACATTAAACTTGGAAAGGTAGAGAAGGATGTTGCAGTAGACAGGAAAATGTATCAATGGAGGCTCATTTATCTATCTCACACGCAACTAGATATAACATAAGCAATGAGTATGACACAATTCATATATAGCCCAAAAGAAGTTAACTTGTAGGCAGCTCGACTAGTACTACTATGTTATAAAAGGAGACCAAGAAAAGGTATTTTGTTAAACAAAAATGGAGATATAGTACCTGAGGTATATATGGATGCTAATTATGGAGGATTAATTGTTGACAGGAGATCAACTTCAGGATATTGCACTTTTCTTGGTGGCAACCTTGTGACGTGAAGAAGTAAGAAACATAACATGGCAGAGGGATCTAGTGCAAGGTCAGAATTTTGAGCAATGGCTCAAGGCAAGTCTGAACTACTTTGGTTGAAAAGTATCTTAGAAGATTTGAAGATTTAAGTGGAATGGCCTAATGAGACTCTATTATGATAATAAATGGGCAATCAGTATAACTCATAACTCAGTAAAACATGATCGAACGAAGCACATTGAAGTTGACAGACTCTTTATAAAACAAAAACTAGAGAGTGTTTTGATTTGCACACATTATATGGTTGCAAAGGATCAACTCGTTGATGCACTTACAAAAGGGTTAAGTAGTTCAAGTTTTGAGAATATTGTATCCAAGCTGGGAATGGAGAATACCTATTCACCAACTTGAGGGGGAGTGTGGGTAAACATGATTGTTTTAGGACTTTATATACTTTTAGGATATCATATTTAGATAGAATATCCTATGATCATGGGATCTTAATATCCTGTTTAGTTAGGATATCCCATGATCGTAAGATCTCATTATTTTTGTTTCCTTTTTTGTTATTAGGGTAATATGTATATAATTGACCCTCTTGTATACTTGTAAACAAGCAATGCAGAAAATATTCTCTCAAATCTCAAATTCTGTTAGTTTATTGGTTAAATATTGAAAAAGTTGAGTAGCATACAATAGCAAAGTAAAAAGGAACATATTAGTAGGCTTCACATCAAGGAAGAAAAGAACAAACAACTGATGTGCAGTAATCAACAACGTAAAGCATTAATAATGAGGTTTTATAAGCCAACAACATAACGTGGGTCACATTGAGATATTTTGCAACCTAATATGCTAAAAAGAGAAAGTAGACCTGATACACAAAGGTAAGCTCACATTAGAGGTAGGTTTGTCCTTTAGAGCTTGGGCCCAATATTTATGATAACAGGGAAATTTCCAAATTCTCATTTCATTTTAGATCTTTTCACAGTAAGACAGGCCCATACATGTTTTCTCAGGTGAATTTGATGGAAGTAGTTATTAGTAGAAGAATGTTGGTTTAAAGCAAAGAAAGCTCATCCAAGGTGTGGAAATACATACAAATGTTTTTGAATCCATGCTAGGTATTGTTCCATTGTCAACATTGTTTAAAGCAAGTTTAAATGAGGCCGACCTTTCATACCTAAGTTTCAGAATCTTTCTGCCCATAAAATTACCAGACCAACACACAAAAATAGGATATGGAAATGGCTATACTAACTTACAGCGAGCACAAGGAAGGGAATAACTTCCATAATGATTAATGTAGATTTAACTCCAATTGCACTGAAAAGTCCAGCAGATCCAAGGACAGAAAGCATGACCAGCAAAACTCCGGAAAGACCAAGCAAAACCTATAAAACATTTATCAAATATTGAATGATGAAGATTGTTTATGATACAAATATCAGCAAATTCAGATATAACAATTGGAAATTTGAAATAAGCCATGCTTGGTGGGAAAACTTGCAATAAAGGCAGATATGAGATACACTACAGAGCATATAGTGTACAGAGCCAGATGTAAGTAGAGATTAAGGTTCTTTTGGCATAGGATATGATCCTGTCATCAAACTAAGAGATCCAAAACATTGTATTGAATCACGGTCCTAATACAAATAGAGACAGTAACAAAAAGTGACCTAAACTCCCAAGAATCTTTTTAACCTCAATATAACAGCTATGCATATCAGAGAAATAACGCATGCACAAACATCATAGTGTGTCAAGTACAAAGTGGCAGAAAACTAGGAACAGGCAAGCTTATTTCATTCTTTACTATTAGGTATTCTACCCCTCAAGTTAAGGTTGGCCCTTCCTAGTTTACTTCCTCAGGTAAGGAATTGAGGGTCATTAAACCAATGTTTGATTATATCTCCAAAAGGAAAAGAAATGAGTGAAAGCTCCTATACCTTTGATGAGACGTAGAATGTAGACAATTGAGGCATATCTCCCAATGTAATAGATATGTAAGCAAACATGACAATATAGCTCACCTGACATGAAAAGATTGATAAAAGAGAAAGTAAGTGGAAGAACATTTGTTTGAGAAAATGGCAATGAGCAGTAACAGGTTTGTGACACTAGGCGTTTGACATCCCCCTCAGATAATATAAAGGCATCTTTCTAGAAACTTACTACAATTGTTACAACATCTGCAGTACTTTCTCTTTTCAATTCCTCCTCAATTGATACTTCACTCGAGTATGATAGGGTAAGATTGTTAGATTGAACCATTGGTATTAGCTCCTCCTGTCAAAGGAAAGACATAAAAGTTCTGAATTAAGCCAAAGGAATCTAAGTTTTATTAAAGTTGTGGTTGTTCTCATTTTCCGTGACTACAAGAACGTGAAGTACAATGAGATAGGCCATAGATATACGTTAAGAAGAACATAGAATTGATTAACAATTATGAATGATTCCCAACACGCATCTACTAAGTTTGTTCCCCAATTAGACCAAGCAATACCGAATTGAAAAAATGAGAAGTGACTGTCCCATAAACAAATGCCACCAACAAGAAGGGAATTTTCCCCACACACTGAAATTGCTTAAAGAAATGGAACGTGGACAACAATGATCATAATATAACTATGAAATGAATAAACAATAATTCAGGGGGAAAAAAAAAAGAGTTATGCAATGTTCTAACCTCCACCAGCTGAATGAAAGCTTTCTCCCATGCTACTGCTTTTTCATTGCCGCCTTCATCAATGACATTATTCACAGGGTAGGTAATCACAAATGCAGTAGCCTGAAAATGAAGACATTGAACAATTAGCTACTATTCCTGCTTCAGAGCAAATATGGAGGAAATTACCTCAGAATAATTGTTCCCAGAAAATCCTCCTAAAGCAGTACTTGGATCAACAGGAGCCTGAAATGCACTCAAACATGTCTCTGCAGAAGTGTAATGCTAGAGGCAATCGAATTCAGAAGATGACGGTCAATATGTAGCCATAAAAACTCAAAGCGCTGGAAATAAGTAAAGGTTGAGCTTTAAATAACCAATTCCAAAATAAAGCCCATGATAACAATTGGATCAACAGGAGCCTGTAATGTGCTTGTGGGAAATATCCAGCTGGATATCTCCTAGATATTATTGACTCCTAAAAGTTAGCAAATCAGATCAGTTAGGATATTATGTACAGATATTAGTTTTCCTAGAATAGCCCTCTTTACTTCTATATATCTTGTACATACGTATTGACCTAGTAAGATATTGAGAATAATATACATCTGTTCAGAATTTCTGCATAGTATTAGAGACTACCTGAACAGTCCTAAGTCCTAGCCGCTACCTACTATCTCTAATCCTACCCATCTATGTCAACCATGTCCGACATTACTGAATCCTCTAACCCATCTGTTTAAACACCTCCTTCTCATAATCCTACCTCAGATTCTCATTCCATTATGATCAGTACTATAAGACTGAATGGAGATAATTTTCTTCACTAGTCCAATCAGTTAGAATGTACATCCATGGTAGAGGCAAGATTGGATATTTGACTAGTGACAAGAAGGAACCTACGACTGATGATCATACACAAGCAATATAGGATGCTGAAAATTCTATGGTTATGACATAGCTGGTGAATTCTATGGAGGAGGATATTAGCTCCAACTATATGTGTTACCACACAGCTAAGGAGCTATGGGACAACGTGAATAAGATGTATTCTGACTTGGGAAACCAGTCCCAAGTGTATGAACTAACTATCAAATTGGGTAAGATCTACCAAGGTGAGGATAGTGTTACTAAGTACTTTAATTCCCTGAAATGTTTGTGACAAGATTTAGATTTGTTTAATGACTACGAATGAAAATCCCCTAATGACTACAACTATTTTCAAAAAACAGTAGAGGATAACCGAATTTTTAAGTTCTTAATTAGACTTAATGCTAGGTTTGATGAGGTTAGAGGCAGGTTATTGGAAGACAACCACTTCCATCCATTGGGGAAGTCTTTGCAGAAGTCCGATGTGAAAAGAGTAGACGGTTTGTGATGCTTGGCAAACGAAATCCTACACCTACTATTGAAAAAACAACCTTAGTTGCAGGGAATGCTGCTGGTCGTACTAAGAAGACTGAGGAAAAGTCATGGGTTTGGTGTGACTATTGCAATAAAGCTTGTCATACCTATGAAACATGCTAGAAACTCTATGGAAAGCCTACAAATTGGACGGGATCGTATGAAGGAAAAATTGAATAAAACTTCAGCTCACTATGAATCAAGTAAAACTCCACCAGCCCATGAGGTAGGTGCTGGACAATTCTCTCAAGAGCAGATTAATTAGATCCTAAAGCTACTAAAACCCAAATCTGAATCCTCAAGTGCCCCTAATGCTTCTGTTGCACAAACTGGTAGTGATTTTAATGCCTTATCATTTTCCTTTCCATACAATTTCACTCCTTGGATCACTAATTCAGGAGCATCTGACCATATGACCTGATTTTCTAATTTATTTCATCCTTATGACCCTTGTTCTGGCCATGAAAAAATCTGTATAGCAGATGGATCATTTTTGTTGTAGCTGATAAAGGTTCAATAACTCCATCCTCTAATATATACCTTAAATCTATCCTTCATGCTCCAAATCTAGCTTGTAATCTGCTATATATAAGTAAACTAGCCCATGACTCTAATTGTACCATTACATTTTTTGACTCATATTTTGTCTTCCAGGAACTAACTTCAAGGAAGATGATTCGCAATGCTAAGTTGATAATGGTCTCTACTACTTCTATTTACCCTATAAAACCATATCAAACCTCCAAACCATTTTACTTAATTCATAATGATGTTTGGGGTCCATTCCGTGTTAAAACTCTTTCCGGAAAAAAAAATGGTTTGTAACTTTTATTGATGATCATACTCGATTATGTTGAGTCTATTTGATGCGTGAAAAATCTAAAGTTACTCGAATCTTTCAAAGTTTTTATACCATGATTGAAACTCAATTTCACACACACACTGGCTTACTTCACTCTGACAATGGTACCAAGTATTTTAATGAAGTCCTTGGAAATTTTCTCAAGTTTAAAGGCATTGTTCACCAATCTGTGTGTGTTAACACTCCTCAACAAAATGGTATTGCCGAGAGGAAAAATAAACATTTACTGGAAGTCTCTTGGTCCATTAAGTTTACAATGAATGTGCTAAAATAACTTTGGTGTGAGGTTGTTTTGACTGCATCATACTTAATTAATCGAATGCCCAGTTAGGTTTTGCATTATACTACACCCTTAGATGTGTTTAAACAATGCTTTCTTGGAAATCAGCTTTACTCTACTCTTCCTCTTTGTATCTTTGGGTGTACAGTGTATGTTCACAGCCCAATTAGGGGAAACTCAAAACTAGATCCGAGAGCTGAAAAATCTGTCTTTATTGGGTATGCTCCTAGTCAACGAGGTAATAAGTGCTACAACCCATTAACACAAAAAATTGTTGTCTCAATGGATGTCACATTTCTAGAACTCAAAAAATTTTCCTTCAAGGGGTGAACTCTAATGAAACAGAAAATTTTTGGGATGCTACTATTACTCCCAACCCCCTACCTACTGTCATTATTGATCATAATATAATTCTTAATAATGAAGCCAAAGATACTACTCCTAATATGTCCATGCCAGGAAATCGTAGTTCAACCACAGGGGGAGAAATACTACTATCCATTCCTAAGGAACGAAATACTGAGCTTCGTGTTTATACTAAGAGGAGGACTCAATTGAGAAGTAGAGAACAGCCTTCCTCAACAATGCATGGCCTCTCTCAAAACCCACGGAGAATGAACCTAGGAACAATTCAGGTAACCCATCTGCTAATTTACCCCTTATTGTGCCTAATAATGATCAATCTATACCTACTGACCCACAAATTACTAGTGATATTTCTAACTGATCTGACTTGCTAACTTTTAAGAGTTAAAAATATCTAGGAGATATCCAGCTGGATATTTCCCGACAATGCTCACTTCTTAGGTAGATGAAAAAGGAGATATCACTTCAAAAGTGAAAAATGTTATCTAAAATTTCTTTTTTGGAAATCAACATCATCTAAAAATTGCATTCTGTAGTCTAGTATGCAGACACTAAAATAATAATCTAAAAGTAGCAAAAGTTTTCCCATCACGATATACACTACAGGTTGTCAAACATTTTTGAGAAAAATTCTTCGAAAAGAAAATGCATGGAGCTCATACATTGTAAGACATCTTCTACAAGTTTTCTCACAAGTAGCTCCCTAAATGAAAAACGTAGGAGGTTAATGTACTTGCCTGGAAACAATACTCAGCATGTTGGACTCCTCCATATGAATCATAATTATCTGGATCCATTTTGAAATACTGGAAAGAAATTTGAACCGAAAAAAAATTGTGAGGAGTAAATAATGATCATCTGCTTGCATATATTACTTTAAGAAATTTGGAGAAACCTGTAGAACACTTTGGGTGGCACAATCCTCACCCAAAGGCTTTAAGCAAATGTCAGTTAAAGATACCACCACTGAGCCAGAATAATTTGCACGAATGCCATCAACCTGTCCAGGAAAAGATAGATGACTCACTACCTTCTTCTTACAAGCAAGAATTTAAATAGGCCCCACAGGAATTACATGCACAAAAATAAACAATGAATGGAAAATAAAAATAACAGAATATTTTCATATAGAAGAAATAACATAAAAGTATAACTAAACCAAACAAGTACCTTCTTCTGTATTTCGAAGAGCAACAGGATGTTGTCATCTGAAACAATGCTGGGCCTCTTCCCACTCTTGGCATCAAGTGAGGTTGCTAGTATAAGCTGACACATTGGTGGATATAATTGGTATGTCAAGAGTTTCCTATCAAATGGAATAACCACTCCAAGTAACATAACATGTCAAAAGACGAATAACATTATCTACTTTATGCACCAACGGGGTGAAAAATAAAAAGATTATGAAATAGTTATGTTACCAAGAATCTACTATGTATGAACAACTCTAATGGAATAGTGTTTCTTTTGTGATCAGAAATCAATCTCATAGTCAAAAAAATAAATTGTCATTGTGCAACTCAATCAACAGTGGGATACCTGATGTTCTTGTATTTCATCTTTTGCAAAAAGCATGACAAATTAAATTGCAAGAAACATAGACACAAGATAAATGAGCAATAACAAAACCTGTTCAATTCTGTAAAAGGGGGCAAGGTGGCTGTCAAAAAATTGCTTCTCTTCAGCTGCCTTACTCCCATGACCTACCCATAGCTGTAAAAGCCTTGACCAACATTAGACAACAACAAAAATTGCTAAACCAATCAAAAGCAAGAACATAAAGAAAAATCTATTTAGACAACAAAGGCAGCAATTCTCGATCATGTGAAACACTACTTAAACAAGCCCCAATGCATTAAGGCACATCGGCTATGCAGCCCAGATTTCACATAAAAATTTTGTGGTAGGAGCTCAAACAAGAAGCACCCAAAGAGCACATTTTTAATGGTAAAACCATGCAAAAACTGTATAACATCTGGACTTCATTGGCTTGGTTTGTAAGAATTGTCAAATATCATAAGAGAAGAATGAATTTCTTTCTCATATATCAATTAGGTTACAGCCCTTAGTTAATATACACAATTGTCTAGCTAAAAAATAGTAACAAACTCCCTAAAAATAGGAAACTCCTCAAAATCTGTATCTAACTCTAATTCCTAGAAATCAGGGAATTATACAATTTTCTATAACTATACAAACTTTCCAAATAAGACTACATAATTCGACACTCCCCCTCAAGCTGGTGAATGGATATCTTCTATCCCAAGCATGCTAATAATATCTTGAAACACAGTGCTTGTCAGTCCCTTTGTAAGTACATTTGCCAACTGATCCTTGGTTGACACAAATGGAGTGCACATTAAGCCACTATCTAGTTTTTGCTTGATAAATGCCTATCAACTTCAATATGCTTTGTTCGATCATGTTGAACAAGGCTATGTCCAATGTTGATGATTGACTTATTATCACAGTACAACACCATGAGTCCTTCTCATTTTATTCTTAAGTCATCTAGGATTATCTTCAACCAGAGTAACTCACATATTCCCAAAACCATTGATCTAAACTCTAACTCTACGCTTAATCTTACTACCACCTTATGCTTTCTTGCTACCACATTCTGCTTCTTACCTTGCTTTCTTGCTACCACATTAGAATCAAAGAATCAAAAAATATGTAAGATTCAAATTAGAGACGAATGATTGAGTGAACTTCATGTTTATTCATCTCCTATTTGTTGTCCAAGCCATTCAGAATTAAACAGTAAAGTGAGACAAGGGCATGTTAAATGACTAGATACAATACCTTCTCAGGCCGGGTCTCCACCTCAAATCGAATCAGACCAACACAAAGCACAACAACAATTGCCAATGACAAGCATAGGACAATAGTGGGATTTCTAGCAACCCATCTTCCATATTGCCTGAATATAACAAAAAAAACCATCAGAATACTGCTTCTGTACATAAAAGTATCAAAACAATATTTCACCTGTAAAAGTTTGAGATATGTCCTCGAACACCAGAAAGACGGAACCGGTTTCTCAGACTAGGAACCATCTCATGAGCCTATTTTTACAACAAATCCCACATTATCAATTAGGGCTTCAATCCCAACCACTTAGCACAAATGCAAGGTAATCAGCAAGAAAGCACAAGATAGGGGAAACAAGAACAAAAATTGTAGAAGAAAAATCTAGACAACATTAAGGTTTTGTATTATTAGTTAGAGCCCTTGCATATTAGAATAGCTAGCATCAATTTGACGAGTATACTTTCTCCATGCTCTCACATTTGAAAGGTTTAAAAATGTCCATATGCTGATCAATCAGATAGGCCACCAATAAATAGCCACGTCTACTACCAGAATTAGCCTAGAAAAGTTAAATAAACTTGGATATGGTAAAAGTCAATTCAAAAGCAACAAGAAGTAACTTACAGAACACATCAGTAAACTAACACAAAGGATGCTAGTGACTAGATAATGCTACAACAAAGATAGCCCATTGATTAGAACTTAGAATAAAAAAATGGTATGTCAGAGAAAAACCATGTGAACTTGATACATAACTTCACAAACAGTTTAACCAATCCACAAGCATGATGTACCACTGTACCAAAATTTCATTGCCAGACAGGTAATTGCATGAGGGAACATCCATTTCTAACAAATTGGCACAAGTAAAAGAACATACACAAACTAGTGGAGGTTAAGAGGTAAAGTATTGTTAATAAAGCTTTGTAAATGGAAAACATTCTTTGGCGGGTGCTCCATCCCTCCAAATTGAGGGTGGAATTGTAAACATTGTTTAATCGTGAAGAACGACCTAAGAATATCAAAAGGGAAAGTTTTGATGTTTATATACCTCTCTTTCCTTTTGAATGTGATCAGCATCAATTTCAGTTTCAACTACAGGCTTCAACAGAGGTTCCATACCAGCTATATTTCTTTCTTTTGTCCGATGAAATAAAGCCCACCCAATAAATCCAGAAACCAATATAACATATGCGGCTGCCAATGAAAAATCAATGCATTTGACCTGAAATTATTATCAACAGCTCCCAGTTCAGTGTAGCAACTAATAACTTTTGGTTCAGGTCTATTACTAACTTTTTGACATGTACCAACTCAAGCCAAAAAGAACCACCAAATGAACAGTGAAAAAATGAAAAATGGCAGAAGTTGCAACACTTGCCAACCTTAAGAAACCAAATTCTAATAGAACATGAATCTTCTTTGTGTGGAGAGGGCGGCTCTGAATTGGAGCATACTGGAGATAAAGGGCAATCACCACAGGAGCATCCCAGTAAAGTATCTCCACAGGAATATGTGCTGACATTCATAAGCTTCATTTCAGACTGTTCGGGAATGCTCAACTTAAAATCAATAGAATAAGGTGAACCGGGATAGCCTGGTGGTGCTTTCTGACCAATAAATGCGAACCACTCTAGAACGCCAGAAAACAAAAACTTCAAAATCTAGAATGAAGAACTTAAATGTAGATGGGAACACATTAAACATGGTTAAATTAATTGAAGTAGAAGGAATCCCGCTACTTATCAGTTAGGTTCATAAGCACAGTAAGCACAATGTTTAAGATCTTTCAAGTCTGCACTCCCTCCAGCAAGACAGTCTAGGATTACAAAATCATGTGATCTTACTTTGAATATATCCTAAATGGCTAACCCTTGGATACCGTTTAAAAAAATAGTTCAATCCAGTTGTCCAATTCTATAGTGAATTCATCCTATGTCTGCAAATTCCATCAGTTAATTACAATCAGAAAAGAAGCTCCAAGTTATCGGGTTGGAAACAAGACAAGACTCTTGTGGAGGTAGCTAAGGCCAACATATCAATTCTACAATAGCACTGCTATTTGTCCAACATATCTCTTATTTATAAATTCCCATTCTACTATGATCTACCAGAGACCCTAAGCCCTACAACTTAAGGACTCCAAAGACTATGATACCATAACTACAATAGCCTAGCTTGACCATCTATTCCCACTAAAAAAGGTAATAAATATGTCATAATGGTCTATATATTAATTTTTATGTGCCTCAATATTTTATTAAGAGAGGTTTTGATGTACCAAAAGGGAGAAAAATGTGGCACTGGGGCAACCGGTTAGACTAAAAGAACATGATAACTGCAAGCAAGAAAATTTTGATCACATATGTAGAGACCAGCAGAACTTCAGAAAATTTATAAAAATACCCTCAAGTAGTACATCACCTTCAAAATTTCTAGCACCAGCACCAACAAATGCAATGGCCCTTGTATTCATTGTCCCAAATTTCACATCTTTGCAAGAATTGTACAGTCCTTCTCCAAAGCCGTCAGAGACATAATAGTCAATACCATCTACAGTCAAGTTGCCATTAACCTACAAAAGTGATAAAAATAACACATTTTTATCAATTTCAAAGGCAGCCGTTTACCTTCAATATCATTTTCAAATGAAAAGCTTGAGGCAGAAAATGATACTCAAACAAAAGGATTAAAGAAAAAGACAGATTTATTAATAAATCTGTTGGAAAAGCCACCTTAGAGATGTAATGTCAAAATGTATGTAGATAATAAACATACAATTCAGGCAGCTAAATAAAATATGCTGAGAAGGCCTGACCTCAGAAGTGGAAGTCACATTGATGAAGAGGCTTTGATTTGGAGAGCAAGATAGTTCACAGAAAAGGTTGAGGAAATTCCTCAGGCAAGCTGGACAACCAACAAGAAAAGGGATTGCCTACAATAGAGGTTGTATAGGTTATACTCACGTGTGCATACAAGTCACACACGCACAGATACATACACATACAGAGATAGAGAGAGAGACTCACTTGTTGGACCTGTGCTCGCAATGTGTCAAACTGAGCCTCTGTGCAACAGAGGTTTCCAGTTATTGTGGGGCACAGGCTTTGAACCTTGGCAGAGAAAAGTTGATCCGGCTACAGAGTGCACCATGGTATAATGAAATTAGTGGATGAAGGTTGGTACAAGAATGTTGAAACAGTCACTGAAGTGAATAGGAGTGAGTAGTACACCTTAACAGAAGGAGTAGGATAAGGGCAATTAAGAACCTTGCCATCACTGCGCTCTCCACAGATGTCGTACATTGCACAATATTCATTAGAATCCGTTTCCCTGACCCAAAAGACAATAACAAAGTAATGATTATGTTTTGAATGACAATAACAAATTAGAGGAGTTGAAATGAAAGGGGGTTTCTTTACCCGGTTGAGAAGTCAGAAATCAAAGGAAAGGAATAGGATGTCGGGTTTACACATAGTAAGAATGCGAAGAAGAAGATGGTCTGCAGAAAAAAGATTTACCCAGTGTTGATTGGGGATAAGTAAGAAAAAGAAAAGTTGATTTTACGAAATTCAGCAGAAAATAGGGTAATTGAAGTAGAGACAGAATAGGAGAAAGTAGAAAAAAGCGAAACCATTACTTGTAACAGAGAGAGGCGATGGAGGGAAGAAGGCATAGCCATGGGATTTTGCTTCAGTGATCTTTGCATCTATCTATCTATATGATTATGTTTCGTAATTAAAGAAGCAGCAGCAGAAGAGGGTGAGAGTTGGTGGCTTAAGTAAAGAAAGCACAGTAGATTGGTAGGCTTAGTTAGAGGCAGAGAGGAACCGAGCATCATCCAGCCAGAGGCGCGCAACAAGGAACGTGGTCGGACAAAGTGGCAAATCTTTACTTAAAAGACACAACTCAGCGTTTTGGGCTCTTGCTCACCGGAAACAGACACGTCTCCTCGGCCCTCGCCCACCCTCGCGTACTTTCTTATGCTTGTTTTTAATTACCAATCACCAGCCACCGTTTTGTCACTTTCTCTATTAATATCAACTACCCGCCCTTTCTTCTTTCCTTCCATTTTTAGTTTTAAGTTTATTGAATTATTTGATAATTTTCAAAATGTGTGATATTTAAAACTTTGCATAAAATCCAACTTTATAGATGAAAATGTATTATGAGAAAACTAAGAAGAGGCCCAAAGTCCAAGTTCAGATCATTTGTCCAATATTACCTTATCTTATTTTGTCCAATTAATCTCAGTCATTTATTTATATAAATTTCGCGTAGATTCTACGTAGATCCCGCATGAGTCCCGTAAAATAAATGGCTGAGATTTTACGAGACAGAATAAGACAAGGTAATATTAAACAGAAAATTCCATCTCCCACAGTCCAACATGATCACGGCAGCTTCTTATGTTACCCCGGCCACACCTTTACTCTTTCAGTCTTCATCCAACTATAATACGGGTTCAGCTTATCCAATCCGCTTTGGGATGAGAAATGCGCCTTGTCGCAGATGTGCACCAAGCTGTAACCGCCAACCACCTTCACACCTCTCTCCTTTGCCACCATTCTCATCCTCCCTGCATCTACCCATTTCCCTTCTCCACCATACATGCCTGACGCTACCATATAGTTGGCCCAACTCAGAGGCTCCAACTCCGTTACTCGAGACATGGCTCCTTCCCCAAGCTTGCTGTTCCCCTGGCTTCTACAAGCACTCAAAACCGAACTCCAGGCACTTGCACTTCCACCCATCATCTTAATCACTTCCATTGCATTATTAAGCTCTCCAGCCCGACCTAACAAGTCCACCACACACGAGTAGTGTTCAACTCCAGGCTCAATCCCGTCCTCTTCAACCATTGATCTGAAAAAGGAGAGCCCTTCTTCAACTAATCCTCCGTGACTGCATGCGCAAAGCACCGAGAGCGCAGTAACAGCATTCGGCTTGACCCCCTGCAACTTCATTTCCGCTACCAAGGCCAAGGCTTCATGGGGAAGACCATTCATGCCATAGGCAGCTACCATGGCACTCCATGTAACAACATTTTTACGCGGAATTTGGTCGAACCACTTCCTCGAGGCCTTTATGTTCCCGCATTTTGCGTACATGTCAACAATGGCAGTCCCAATTCCCACTTCTACACCCATGCCCCTGCGGACAGCCACTCCATGCGCCCACTGTGACCTCTTCAGGTCAGCTGAAATCGAACAAGCTTCAAGAAGATTGACAATGGTTATTGAATTCGGCATCTCTCTCGCATTGCTCATCTCCCGGAACACAGCAATAGCTTCATCGGGCCTCCCACAACGGCCAAACCCAGCAATCATTGTGCTCCATAAGGCCACATCTTTTCTCCTCGTTCTAGCAAAGACTTCCCACGCAAGTTCAACAAGATCAGATTTGGCATATGCATCAATTATAGAATTGAGTAGCATTGCATTTGAATCAAACCCTCGGCGGAGTATTGTACAGTGGACCGATTTGCACTGAGATGGCAACTCAAAATACTTGCATATCTTTAGTACACTGACCAGAGTAGCCTCATCAGCTCTAGGTCCGTCCTTCTGCATTGAAGAAATCAACGACAGGGCTTCCATATAGTTTTGGTTAAGGACAAAACCAGATAACATTGAATTCCACGAGACATTATTCCTCTGAGAAATCTCACAAAAGACCTTAAATGCAGAATCGGCATCGTTGCAACGGGAATACATGTCAATCAAAGAGTTTTGAACAAATAAATCACCAACTAAACCTCTACAAATCACCAACACATGCACCAACCTCCCCATGCTGATATACGCTAAATTAGCACAGCCTTTCAGGACACTAACAATTGTCACTCCATCTGGCTTGATACTTGGTAACATCACCATCTCTCTGAACACCGCCAACCCAACCTGACTTTCTTCCCTCTGCACATAACCGTTTATTAAAACGCTCCAAGCAATAACGTCTTTCACGCGCATTTCGTCAAACAGTTGTCTAGCAAACTGCATTCCGGCATCTACATATGCTCCCAGCAACGAATTTTGAACTGAAGAAATGGCGTAGAAGCCACTACGAATCAGGTAAGCGTGCAGTTTGGACAGTTGTTGCTTTAATTGTAGAAAATGACATGCTTGAATTACGAGGACCAAAATAGAAATGTTGGGGTCGAACCCAGAAATCCTAGCACAAGTAAACCATTCCAACCCTTCCTCAAAGGAACCGCGAGTGAGGTGCCCATGAATCACAATATTCCAAGAAATAGAATCCGCGGTCGTCATGCAACGAAAAGCAGTCACAGCTGCGTTCAGGTCCCCATATTTACTGTAGAAGTCCAGGATTGAATTTCCAACGGAGGTATATGATTCGTATCCCTGTTTGACCAAGCAAGCATGGAAGGATTTTCCATGCCCACAAGACAAGTTTGAATAGGCTTTGATAACCAGGGGTAACAACAAAGAGTAATCCGCTGCTTGAGCTCCCGCCCTTTTCACTTCACCGTACCCATAAATCACCTCTTGCCATTTTCCATTTGCTGACGACTCTTTTATTCTCAAAATCCGATTATAAAGCTTTGGGTTTGATAATATAGTTAAGAATCGCATTGTCTGTACAAGGATCTTGGAAATGAAGATTTAAAAGCACTTGTGAGGAGAGCCCTTGAAGATTAGAAGGATGCTGTTCAAATCGAAAAGCATCGAACCAAAGAAAAGATTTAACTTCCGAACGTGCCTGTGGAATAACAAATGAGTTCTCTTTTGCATAGTACTACTACTTCAACAACAACAACAACATATTCGAATCCATTTACATAAACATATTGACAAATGATATAACCTCAAGGACACTGTTTATCTTAAAAACGTGCAGGTTGTTGATGGACACGATTTCCATCCTGCCTTGGATGGAGTGGAGAACGACACTGCGGAGGTTGTTGGGCATTTCGCTGAGTTGTACGACGGTTCGCACGAGCTCTGGGCTCTAGTTGCCTGTCATTACTTCGTTCTATGATCTCCAATGTTTCAACTACGTCTTTCATTGGTGGTCGGTGCTTGGGTTCCGATTCAAGACAGGTTAAAGCGAGCTGTGCTATTCTAAATGCTGCCTTGGAAGGGTATCTTCCCTCTAATCGAGAGTCCATAATGCTCTTCAACTTTCTCCTGTCAGATAGGTATGGCTTGATCCAGTCCACCAGATTATGTCTTCCACTTGGACGGTTTGTATCAATTGCCCGTAACCCAGTCAATATCTCAACAAGAACAACCCCGAATCCGTAAACATCACTTTTTACATACAAGTGCCCTGTTTCAGCACAAGAACAACGCCATAAGATGAGATGAGGAACATTTTGAAGCTGGTCTGATCAAATGCTTCATGAAGTATGAAATTGCTTACCTGTTGCAACATATTCAGGGGCTGCATAACCATTGGTGCCCATTACTCGTGTCGTTACATGTGACCGGCTATCTGAAGGCCCCAATTTGGCCAAGCCAAAATCTGATATTTTGGCTGTGTAAGACTACAATACAAAATCAGGAAAACTTCTGAATAAAAAAGCTACAAGGGACAGACACGAATAAAATATAAACACAAGTAACTCACAGAAATACTCACCCCGTCGAGCAGTATGTTTGAGGCTTTAAAATCTCGGTAGATGACTTGCTTGTCAGATGTATGCAAGAAGGCAAGTCCCTTTGCTGCTCCTATAGCAATCTTAATACGTATGTCCCATGGAAGAGGTTGAACAGCTGAGCCTCCTGAACCCCATAAGAAAAGTT
The DNA here is from genome assembly GCA_026413575.1 of Erythroxylum carthagenense. NCBI lineage: Eukaryota > Viridiplantae > Streptophyta > Magnoliopsida > Malpighiales > Erythroxylaceae > Erythroxylum > Erythroxylum carthagenense. The sequence goes on from JANZLD010000237.1 coordinate 78,642,308, forward strand.
GTTATGTAAAAACACAGTATAATGTTAGAAGAGAACAAGCATGCCATATCTGGAAACAGCAGAAGAGAAGTAATGCGCGAGCTCTTACTTCCAAATAGATGGTTCTCTAAACTTCCTTTTTGCATAAATTCATAAACAAGGAGCAGTTCCTCCTCCTCCCAGCAATATCCTACCAACCTCACGAGGTTAGGATGATAAAGTCTTCCCAAGAAATTAACCTCCGACTACAGCAGTAAACCAGCAATTACACCAATAGTAAGTAGTGAATCAGAAAACTTCTATATCGATACGTATATGCTAGCAATCTTTCTTGTGTGACCTTCACTGGCACCAAAATAAGAAACAGAAAACGAGAACGCAACTCTATTCAATTATATTTGAGATTCAGAATGAAATGTCTCTAATAGTCTAATGTTGCTCAATAGCTCAAATCATCTATCCAGGGTTGAATCACCTGCCACTCTTCAAAGCCTTGCCAGCTCTCGCTATTCAATTTTTTAACAGCAATTACAGTACCATTTCCAGTCTTCCCAGGGGCCTTCTCTTCAAGCCAACCTTTAAAGACTTTACCAAAACCTCCCTCTCCAAGCACAGTATCAGATCTGAAATTCCTGGTGGCAGACTTCAGTTCTGAAAACGAGAATATTTTCAAGTACGGTGTGGGCAAGATCTGCCCATTTGGATAGACCTCAACATTGCTTCCACCCGAAAATTGGCTGTTCACTGAAACGTTGCTAGTCCCAGAAAAAGTTGAATTGCTGGGTTTGGAAGAAGTTAAATTGCTGCTGGTGTGAGATGTCCCTACAGCCATGACAGAACTAAAGTTAAATTCTACACACACATATTGGAACCAATGCAAGAATATAGCTACTGATCAGTGATAAATCAAAACGAGAGTCAAACCAAAATATCACAAAAGAGATTACCAAGAGCAGAGAATAACAGTCAGTACTATCCAAGTGAGCAATCCAAACAGAATGCGGAAGCAAAAGCAAAGGTAAAACATCAACAAAGATTTTTCACAAGGCTTCCATACGGTTGAGCAGTAAGTACATATAATTTGGGGTTAGAAGGAATCTAGTGGAAAATTGGAAGAAGAAAGAAAAGATGAAATCTATAGATTCATGGATATAGAAGATTAACAATTGGGCAGCAGCACACATAGTTTCGCAGCAACCTACCTATGCAAGAAAAAGAGGAAAATAGCTCAAAACTCCATCGTTTCTTGGTGGTGAGTGGACTTTGAGCTTGTTAGATATAAATAAATAAATAATCCTTGCAACATCGAAGAAATGAAAAACTGAACAAATAGTAACCGGGCCATAGTAGAAAACCAAATGTCTGTTTGAGTAGGAAGGAGTGAAGTATATGATTTACCTGAGGACAGATAATCACTGGAGGATGGTGAAGGACTACAAGCAGAAGAACCCCAACATATCCCCATCTCAAGAAATGTTCTGTGTACAATCCAGACAGGTGGTTTATCCAGTTCTTCAAGGACCCAAAGACAGCAGCGGGAAGAATAGAATATTATGAAGTCTGATGTTATGGAAAATTAGTAGATATTGTAAAGTCTTCAAACTGGCTGGCTGCTGTTTCCTTTCTTCTTGGTCAAATTACTGAGACAACTGATGAATAAAAAAGTTTTCCTCTTTTATTTTCTATTGACTAGAACGAAGCTAGGTGTCTATCCCTCCTTCCACTAACCTTAAACCAGTCGATCTGTTGACGTTGAAAGAGTTTGAGGTTCTAGTTAAATGAACTTTGTCATTAAAAATGGACGGAAAATGAAAGTAAGAAAAGCTCGTCAAATCTTGTAGCTTATGCTTTGTCGTCATCCTATCCATGCCAATTACCAAAGAATAGACCATGGCCTTTTGGTAGAAGATGAATATAGAAATGGTGGGTTGACAAGTAACAGCAGTGGCCTGTACCCGTGCTGCGCGCCTCAACTGCGACTCATTTGGTTCAATCATTATCCAAAAAAATTATGTGGTGAGTCCAGGACAATGAATACAAACAATTTGATGACATAACAATGTTGTCGTATTTTGCTAACATCAAACACTGACAGCTGATCATGGTTTGCTTCCTTCTAGTCACTACATTTTCTAACAATGTTGTTAAACTTTTGTCCAAGACTGCAATTTTTGTATTGACTGGTTGAGGATGAGAATTTTTAGTAGATAGAACTGACATGAACGATATAACTGCTAGTTTTTCTCCATTTGAATAGGAAGTCTTGGGTCCAAAGATGACAACTTTACAGTTATTGCATACTCATAAATGCAATTTGTTACGTGTGGCTTAGGAGAGACGGAAGAGGGTAAGAGTCAGAGTGTTGTGAATTTCCACACAACAGTAGGTTTGACCAAATCTTTGACTGTTGACTTTAACGCAAGCATTTAGATTTAGTTGAATGGCCATGTCTGTCCTCATGCCGTTTTGGACATTCAAAGCCTGTCATTATTAAAGTCTACGCTTCCGCATTTATATTTCCACAAGCATATTAAATATTTCCACTAGCATTCAGTTATTATTTTATAACAAATATGACAAGAGCCCCATGGATTTATAAACTTTTGTTTGTGGTTTTCAAAGATAATGTCGAAAATGCATCATGAAATTTCAATTCATATAAGGCTGCAAGAAAATGACACTTCTCAGTTCTGTCTTCGTTTTCCTTCCCTTCATGATATTACTAAGAAAGTCTGTAGCTTCCTCCTCAACCATAATAAGCGAGTCAATCTTGTTATTACCCCAGAGCTTCCTCCTCAACCATAATAAACAAGTCAATCTTCAAAGAGCTATTATCAAGCAGGTCTTTTTATCTTTTCCTAGAATTTAAAATACGTAAATCTTCAACCAAAACTCTTTATATTTGTAATTCCATATCCTCCTTAGTTACTAGGTCTAATAGGGTCCATCCAATCCAACAACTTGTTATAGCATCATTCTTACACGGACATGCATAGTATCTTACAATTGGAACAGAAAATGTTTCTGTAAAACCAAACACATCTGGAGTTTGGCAAGTTCATTACCAGCTGCCTGCATTAGATGGAGCTACAGAAGGCCTTTGCGATTGTCCTAACTGCTTTCTGCTTCTCAAATAACGATACTAATAGAAGATTTGACACCAGATAAAAGCTTCTGAACATAATGATTCAAATTCTTCCAACATCACTGCTCTCAATTGTTGTCTAATGCTACAAATGTTGGCCTGCTTTTCCTCCATCCACCGCCCTTTTTAGCTGCTTTGTCAACCTAAGAACTAGGATACGTTAAATCTGTACAAATGACATCCCTATGCTTTTACAGATACAATTAGGTGACGCTTGGATGGCTCCCTTCCAATCTTGGCCTCACTCCCAGGAGCACCAACGCCAAACCCCACCGTTCATTCTATTGTTAACTAAAATCATATAAGATCACTAAAACAAGAAAAGGAGACAAATATCTCAATTATTCTTAGAGCTGCAATGCTAAATCTGGCTGTGCTGAATCCACACGACTGTTAGAATTAGGTGAACCTGGAGACTGAAATCTCACATTCAGATCAGGCGGCAGTGTATCTGACTTCTGTTGTGGTGACAACCCTGATTCTGGTTTTGACTGAGATGTTAACCCTTTCCAAGATGATCTGGATTGAGTTCTTGACTTAGGAGTGCCGTTTGTCGCAGATTTTCCTAATACATTCTCTGAAGCGACAGCACCCAAATTTTCCGAAAGTTTTGCAATTTCTAAATTTGAGCTATTTGCTGTAGCTGCTGGGTGGACAAAGTTAGAATTAGTTGCAGAAACTGTGCCAATAAATGGTGAAGACTGATAGTTAAATCCAGGAGATATGGCTGCTGAACCAACTTGTTTTCCCATCTGGGCAGGAAGGTCAAGCCGATATGTTCCATTATATCCATTCATGCCAGGGTGAATCACGGAGCTCTGATGAATCTGAATGGGAGGTCTTGACCTGATCTCACCCACACTGCTGTTTAGCATATTTAACCCTGTATTCAAGTTTGTTCTTTCAGTGGCTTCTCTTTCTTTGAAAGGTTCTGCTGTAGTAGAACCCAAGGATGAATTGGAGGCAGATGGCGGACAAGAGTTGTTTATATGTCCTTCCAAGTGTGAGTGCATTGAAGGCAACATTTTATCTGAAAAATTTTCTTCCCTGGGTTTTCCAGAATTATTCTCCTCTCTCAATTCTGCCGTTTGCAGTGTATCTTCAAGACAAGAAAAGGGCTGCAAGAATGAAGACTGGCCTGGATGGCTTGAAGAAGGAAGCAATGGCCTTTGAGGTGGTATGTCATTCTCTCCAACCCATCCAGGGCCATATTTAACACCAGGGGGAAGAGACCTTTCTATCCTTTTTGAAGCAATTCTCCAAGCAACAGGTCCAATGTTTGCAGCAAATCGAGCTAAACTTCTTGCATAACCATGCTCTGAGAGAAGCCCAACCTGGTTCAGTTGAAAGCACAAGTCAATGACCCAATCAAAGCAAAGGGCTACATGTGACAGCCCATAAATTGGTCAATGCAAATGCAAGGGCAGTTGTTGACTGTTCAACAGTGAGATGTAAAGTTTAAAACGTATAGCTTAGGTAATCATATAACGACTATCTCTTGTAGTCATTTTCAGTTTTCAAAGGACATAAAACCATATCCTGTCTCCTATTATCTGCCTAGACTGAGGAACTGAACCCTGAATGGCATTGGGTGGCCTCTTATTTCATGTCAAAACAATTTGCATAGAAGAATTCCCATTAATGTGATACGTACAGCCATTAGCTGCTTCCTCTCTGCATCAAAAGTACTCAAGACAGATGGCTCTCGTCCACCAGCTAATGGATTATTATAGGTGTTACGTCTGTTATCATCAAGAGGAAATTGTTTCTTTCCAAACTTCAATGAACTACCCTTAGAACCTGAAAAAAGAAACCACCAATGCCTCAAGCTTTGTACTGAACTGAAATGTCTACAATTTTCAAATGTTTTAATCACGGACTAAGCAAACTAGAAATCAAAATTTCAAACCTGTAGCTTCATCATGCCTCTCAGACTTATTGTCGTCAACGCGAGAACCAGTAAATTGCACCAATGAATCTGCTAATCCAGACTTGTCTGAAAGTTGAGGCCCTTTTCTCAGATCATTAATGGAACAGATGCCACTGTCTCCTCCAGTAGCAAGAGTTGCATCAGAGGAAAATTCTGAGCCAGCACGGTCCAATGGAGGCCTACCCAGTGGTTTTTTCAAATTTTTTGTCGGAGGTCTACCTCTCCTCACTACTTTAGGTTCTGCTTCATTATCATCACTGTCCTGCCTCAAGTTTTCAAAGTTCTTTGTTGCCAGCTCCTGTATGGATCGAGCCTGAGAAGATTCAACCAAGTTTCAGAGAAAATGTCTTGTTGACAGGACAATGGTAGTTTCAAAGTTTAAATGCCAACAATACCTGGCGAAAATAAATGGTATCTGGGGCATTATACTGCATTGCATTCGAGCATATTAAGAACACATCTTTCTGCATGACAAGAGAGATGAACCTTCAGAGTAAGTGAAACAAAATTGAGCAAAGTCTCAAACATATAATATTTGGAGGAAGATCAGAATAGTACATTGGCTAATCCAGCTTCCAAGGGTGTCATGCAGTTCTTTTTAAAGATGCTAAGTGTAAAAGGCAGAGCATCACAAAAACATAGCTATATATGACATCAAAAATTAAACCTTTTTACGAGTTAGATTTGTTTCTATGTAATAACGATGATCTATAACATCCAAACTTCTAAGCCGAAGGCATTGCGGTACTGGATTTTGGGAAGGTTTATTTCTCTCAGTTGAGCCCCATTATGCCAGTTAAATAAATTTTAGACGCACGACTTCGATCAAAACAATTGTACTCTTAATGCTATTCCCTTCCAGATTACTTGGACATCTAAGTACACGTTTTCATATAAATCAAATTAAGAAGAGCCAGGATACAACTTATTTTACTAAAACTGAATCTGTATCAGATTAACTGGGACATATAGAGTAAAGCATAAGTCCTTGGCTAAATGAGCACCAAAAGCAACCATCAATGTTAATAAATGAAATAGAGAACAGTTAGCCAAAACTACAAACATGACCACAGAAAACCAACCTCAAACTGTTCCAGGTTGGAATAGACCCCACCAGAGAGTTTCTTCCTTACGGTCCCAAAATCCATGGGATTTTCAATAACCTCGTGATAATCAGGAAGCTGCATATTTAAGATGACATCAACTGAGAATTAAGTTAAGAGAACGCATATAAATGACTAGGAAATTATTATAGTATCACGCAACAAGATTGGCAGCCAACCTCTTCCGGGTCCACTGGCTCAGAGAATACTCCATATGTGTCCTTCCTTCAATTAAATTCATCAAGGAAAAAAGATTGTAACTCATCCCAAAGAGAAAGCAGGTAACGTCAAACAATTCAAAAATAAAATCAGAGAAGTTTGAAAAACGCACTTTTGAAGCCGATCGAGGATAAACAGTAGTAGCTTTTTATCCGGCAAAGGTGTTGAGGGTCCCGAATCTGCAAATAAGGTAAACACATATCAAACCAAAAAGTTCTTTAATTTGGCCTTTTCAAGCAAATGGGTAACTGAACTCGTTGGCTAACTACAAACCTTGGACATCGTTTGTGGGGTTTGTGGCAGAGACAGACTTCTCTCCCTGAAAGTGTACAAACAAAAAAGAACAGAGAAGAGATTTAAGCAGAAAGAAGAATAACGATTGCTTTTTATCCTTAATGGCCGAGGACCAACACAAGCCAAGTCGACGTGAAAAGCCAAAGTGGCATGGAGTTCAAAGCGTCAAAAAGAGAAAACATGCTTGCAACAGAAAAAAAAAAAAGGGAAACTGAGATAGTAACTGAAGAAAAGACAAATTTACACTTTTTATGAGATAGATATGACAGCCTAGAATCATTATTATTTCACCAAATAGAAGACAGATTAAATTCCCAACTTCAACAATTGACAAACAAAAATTATATATTTAAAACAAGAAAAAAGTAAACCTTGAACCTTTTTTTTTCCTCTCTTTTTTGGTCCAATGAATTATTATTAGAGAGAACATTAAAAACTCAATTTCCAAAATGGAATTTTTTCGAAGAAGAAAAGACTAGACCGAGTCAACGGCTTCACTGAAATTGTAGAAATTCCAGTGTAGAGGCCCGAAATTCAAGGAAAGGCACGTTTAAACCAAAAAAGTTTCGCGCTTTTTCCATTTACAAAAACACTAGCGAACCCCCAACAACAAATTCATGAACTTTTCACTCAATTCTAAGGAAAATTCCATAAAACCGCACTACCTTGTCAGTGGCAGGGAACCCAGATCCATCACCTATCGCATTGATTTTCCTCTTTTTATGATTAGAAGCCACGTTCTTGTCATCTTCGTCACTCGAATCCGACCCATTTGAGTTGAAAGAAGAAGAATTGGGGTCCGATTTTTGGGAAGAGGGCAATTTGAGGACGAGCTTGAGCTTCTTCTCTCGGCGCTTTCCCCTCAATTCTGCGTCATCGTCGTCGTCGTTGTGGTGGCTTAGAGAATCCGGTGAGGAAGGAGTGGGGTTCCGGCGGGTGGATCGACGGATAGGGGTGGGAGTGGCAGAGTTGTAAATATGAGGTGTGGAATTGGGAAAGTTTCGACTTTTTTGTTTAAGGTGTTGGGTTTGTTGATATTGTTGTTGTTCTTTAAGGGTGCGTTTTTGAAGATCCAAGAGAGAAGGCCGCCCTTTCTTCTTCTTCTTCCTCCTCTCCACTATCTTACCCATATTTTTTGGCCCCTCTCTCTCTCTCTCCCTCCCTCTCTCCCTGCTTCTTTCTCTCTCTCTCTCTCTCTCTCCCTAACTAACAAACAGGGTCTTATTTTTATTTTAGAAAATATTTTTACAAAAATATAGGTTTTTTGTCTTAATAATATTTGTATGACTTTTGAAGAAGGGTTGGCGAGGCATGAAGTGCACGTGATACAAAAAGCTGTCCTACACGTGTCGGTAGCTGATTGGGATCACGCCTTTCTTTTTGTTCTCCACCAGTCTAAGACGAACAGGCGACACCATTTACATGGGCTACGTGGCACGATTTCAAAGTGGTTTGACCTAACTACTAAGGAGGTTATACGACTCTGTTTGGAGAGATGGGATTCTTCTTAAATCCTAACGTTGTCAGTCCCTAGCCATCACGAACGTACCTGCAACCGCAACTGCGATCTCAATGGGCCCTACTCCTAAACAATGGCTACTTTTGGCGCCATCAATTCTGATTTAGGCAGTAAAAGGTTTTGCAAGTGATAGTAATGGGGAGTGGTTGGTTCTTTCTGCTAATGATTTGTGAGGGCCAACAAAGCCCCCCGGTTTGGTGGAAAGAAGGATACTAGGTGGAAAAGTTGAGGACCAAAATCCTCCTTGCTGGGATCATCAGAGAACTTCCTGTTCGCTTCTAGCTGGTAAACTTTTCCCCAATGCTTATAAGGAAGATCTTTCCCTGTATTCCGCTTCATTTCGGCTTCTGATGGCTGGACAACTGTATGAACAATCTTTCATACTGTCAATCATCAATCTTGATTCTCTCTTCTTTTACCTTTAATTTTTGAATGAACCCATCAGGATGCGAAGAGGTGAAATTCTCGTTCTTTCATCCATTTTGTAAAACAATTCGGAATGATTTTAACACCGAACGAAATGGTTATGACAACTGGGAGCTAATTCCGGAAAGGCAATTCTTTTGATAGAGAGAAGAGGACTATTATTGCATTTAACAGCACTTGTTCTTGGGAGCATTTCGGAGCAATGAAGATGCAACCTAATGGTTCTCGAGATGCATGCACGTGTCAGTAAACCAGTTAGACAGGCTGGGAGGAGTGTGTTTGATAATTTTACCAGTTGATCCATTGTTAATGATTCTGTCCAGTTGAAGAAGCCTGTTACAGATCAAAAGGTCACCATCCTAACCATTGATATAATAGAGTTGTGTAAGAGATCAATCGCTATAATTGTTTCTGGAAGCCGGTAAGTGATCATTTGTGAATAAATCAGGCCCTCTTGTTTAGAATTGGACATTTCTCTGCAGGCTAAATGATTAGGCCTCAACTTCAAAAGCCAACTGGATGAAAACTTTCCCTGAAAGAGGTTGTTGATGCAGAGATGAAAAATACAGTAAAAAGATGAGGGCGACTTGCTACCTCATTTATCCTGCTGAGATAGGATCCTTTTACGTTATATCTTCATTGACGCGGACAGTTCTCTGGTAAAGCCCTGTCTTTCATTTTCAATTCATCGTTGTCAGATGTATTATGGAACGAGAAGTGGCGTTTTGTCAGTCACACTAAAGAGAAAGGTTGAAGTCTCGGAAAGGAACGATGGAAAGAGCTTGAAGTGCAGTGGAGAACTGAATTGTTCCGGTCGCCTTAGTCAGAAAGTAAGTGGGCGTTCCGTTCAGGTTGGAAAGTTGTGAATATAATCAAATTTGGTCTTTTTCACTTGCTTTCCTTCGTTGTCAACTCTCGAGAGCAGCTGATGTAGCGTCTCGGTGTTATCGATTGATAATACAAATGATCTTTTCTTGTTACCTTACAACCTTTAGCTAAGATACTGGCTCCCAAGATTCTATATATTTGACAAACGAACATTTTCTTATCCTAAAATGTCAAGTTTGTCATAAATATTGATTTCTATAGTTAGATCTTAATTAAATTTCTTGATTGGTTATCAACTTCAGCCATAAAGAGATTAAAATTTTCAAGAACTTCAAACTTATGTTTAACCAAGAATATCCATAATGAAAATAATCATCATGTCTGAAAATATCTTGAATTACTAAATGTAACTCTATAAGGTTTAATTTTAAAAAACCTTTATAAAATTCACGTATATTTGCATGTATGAGTTAATAATAAGTCAAAAGCACGGGGTTGATCCATTTTTCTTATTTTGGTCGACTTATCTCTATAACAGTTAACACATGTTTCTAAATTATCTTAATCTAGAATTAGAAGAATATTCTTCTTAACCAATCTCTCAACTATATCTACAGAAATGTGACTCAATCTTTTATGTCACAATATTTATGACTTCTTTTTTATCGGGATTCTCTTTCAAGTGACTTGTTTGATAATATCTGAAGAAGCATATATTTCATTAGAGGCAAGACACATTCTATATAAGCTATATGATAAGAAGACATTACCAATATGTTTTGCATTGAAAGATAACTTTACAACAAAAGTTTCATTAACAAAACTATATCTTTTAATCCAAAATAGATACAGAGACTAAATTTAGTCTAAAAGACAGTATATAAAATGTGTCATTTAATAGAGGCTTAAACCATGTATTAAGGTTCAAACAAACATCTCCTATAGAGATTACATCAACCTCTTCGATATTGCTCATCGTTAGTTTTTCTTCCTTCCTATTCAACTTTCTCTTTTGTACGACTCTCTATACCATGAAAGAATCATGAGTAGAGGCTGCACTATCTAGTTACAAAAAAAACTAATGTGATTATAAAAATAATAAAATCATGTATCATACAAGCCATATGTAACATCTCATCACCTGTGGAATGCTAGAATAGTAAATATGAGTGATTAATGAGAGCTTAGAAATGTATTTTTTTATGCTCGTGCATAATATGGCATATAAATACACATGAATAGTGAAAGTTTGGCACATAAAAATAATTGTGCATGCATTCATGAATAATTTCAAATATAATTGGATTGAGTTGTGATTTTTGAATTTAATTATGTTGAAAATATTATTGGTTAGTAGAATTGTGAGATTTGTGAATTTCGATGAATTTAGGAATAAATTTTATAGAAAAATTATAGAAAATAGGGGAAAAGAAATCAACAGAAGATTTAGAGATAATTGGATTGTAAAGATAGAATTAATAAAGTTAGTTTCAAAAGAAACTTAGTTAGAGTTAGACCTTAGGAAAAGTGACAAGTGAAAAGTTGTCTTTATTATTTGTCAGAAATAAGTTTGAGTTATCCGAGAATTAAAAAAGGGTTTGGTCTTTCCTTGTTATCATCATCTCTGAATTTCTTCCCATACACAGAGTTTTTCATCAAACTACTTCTAAGAGTTAACTTTGATTTTTCATATCTCTCACCACTTCCTCTACTGCTAAGTGTTTATTCTGCTTTAAGAAAAACCAAAAGTTGGTTAGTGTTCATAGTGGTTTACGTAAGTTTGTATGGAGTTAGGACTTAAAGATAGTTGAAGCTTTTAGAGTCTTCAACAAGTAAGTACTGAATAAAATTGTTGGAGTTATGAATTTTTGAACTAAAGTTGATGAATTTATTATCAGTGCATGATCATGGCATTTGCGTATATTTACATTCTTGAACACTGTGTTAAGGGGATGAAAATTGGGGATATGGTGTTATTGGGTTTTTGATGGATTGTTAGTGATCAAGTATTGTGGAAATGGTTCTTGGAGTTGAAATAGCAATGAAATGATGTATAGAATTAGTGTAGAGAGTTAGATATGGAAAGGTGATATGCTCTGTTTCTTCACTGAGCATGTATGAATATATAGGTGTTTATACGAGAGTTGATGAAGACTTAGAGATGTTCAAGAAAAAGGTTTTTAAGTTGAGGAGTATAGATAGTATCATCTTTGATGACGTCATATCATATGTGATGACGTCATATCGCCTGTGAAGAAGTATCGTCTTAGATTAACTTCTGCTTTGTCTGCTTTCTGCTTCGTCTGCTTTCTGCTTCATTTACTTTATGCTTCGTCTACTTTTTGTTTCATCTACTTTCTACTACGTCTGCTTTCTACTTTGTCTATTTTTTGCTTCGTCTGATTTCTGCTTATGTGTGACCGAAACTTCTTCTTCTATACGCTATTCATCTGATGCTATTGTCTAGTCTATTTTTGACCCTTCAGAAGATAAAATTTGTCTTCAAGGTTATCACAAAAGTTGTAGATCTCGAAGTCCTCTTTGAAATCGTCCTAAGATAATCTTAATCTGACATCTGTAGAGAGAGTTATGCTAATTTTCCTGAGATAGGTTCTGTATGATAGAGGAACACTTTTCTAGAAGAGGGTATGACCAAATTATATCAATTGCACTCTCTAATTTAACGTGAATAGTAGGCCCAAAAGAGTGTCTTGGAAAAATCTAAAAGTGAACCAATGAGAAATGAATTGTGATTTTAATGATTTTAGTGAGGCATAAACCTAAATATAAATTATACTTAGACGAGTTTTGATATGAGAAAGATTTTTGTGAAGAAATTGATGGAAAGATACCCGGGATTGTCATGAACATACATTGTACATAATTCATTTCATACATGTGCATTATTGAATACTTAT
>JANZLD010000237.1:78901759-78913638 GCA_026413575.1 Erythroxylum carthagenense
TATATAGATGATTATTATATATAGAAATAATTAGTATATAATAAAGATATATATAAACTAAAATGGATAAGATATAAACAAAAAAAGTTAAATTAAATAAACAACAACTGTACAATATGAAAATGAACTATTTTGTAATTTAAAAAAAATTCAGGGACTATTTTATAAATTTAAAAAATTATCCAAAACGGTACCCATTATTAACTGGTACCGATACAATACTGTAACATAACCTAATTCGGTACTAAATCCGGCATGGTATTCATAACATTGGTCAATACCCAAATATAAAAATAAAATGCAATTTTTGATTTACAAGTTACAAACTTACAACCTTAATTGTCAATCAATGATTTAAGTTTTTACAATTTTACAACTTTAATATTATCGATTTACGTATGGTTTAAATTTAAGTTGTTTCAAGTTCAACTTTTAATTTTCAGAATCAATTATGTGCATTTCATTCATAAAAAAACTTGTCATAAATTTTTGATAAACTTAAACCAATCTTTATTCTTTATAACCAAACATAACAACCATTTCATTCATTCATCACCGTGACAAACATTCATAATTCCATTAAAAGAGAACAACCAAACAACCAATCTTTCTTTTTTATAACCAAACAGAACAACCAAACAACTTATGACAAACCAAAATCGTGATCATTCAACATTTCAATTCCAATATCCAACCCGTTACACACAAATAGCATATCACAAAACCAAGTTCCAACATCCAATTCACAAATTCATCATCCAATCCAACACAATAAAGATTGCAATTAAGCAGGAAAAATTTCAAAAACTTAAAAACTCACCCAAAAATAATTCACTTGCTTCGGGTCTTTGGGTTGGGTCTTTGGATCTTTGGGTTGGGTATTCGAGTCTTAGGGTCAGAGGTTTCTGGTGGCTTCTGGTGTAGATGTGCCCAAGCTACGAGCCTGCAACCTTCTCTCCTCCTTCAAATGTTTAGTGGCGACGACGTGATGTAGTGGTCCCCATAAAGGAAAGTTGAAGACGATAGCGGCTTCGAGGGACGCCAAGGGAGGAACCGAGGTGGATGAGGGAAGAAGCAGCACCATCGAAGATGTCACAGTCACCAGTATGGCAATATTGTCGGAGATGAAGAGGAGAATGAGAGAGAGAGAACAACGGCGGTGGTAAGTGAAGAAGTGAGAGTCGGTGAGAGAGAGACAGAAAAATGAGAAGGAAGGTAGCTGAAGGTTCGAGAGAGTGGAGAAGATAGAGATGGAGGGAATGACGGCGGTGGCAGTGAGGTGAGACTGTGAGAGTCGATGATGGTGAGAACAAGAGAGACAAATAGAAGGGGCGAAAGGTTCGAGAGAGAATGAGAGAGTGCAAAGGGGAGCCGGTTTAGGGTAAATTTTTTAAAAATTGCAAATTGGTCTTTAATTTTTTTTAATTTTATGATACTGGCCAGTATGTTCCGGTATTATACACATCAGTTGGTACCAAACAAAAAACTCTGGTACCGACCGGTATTAATGGTCGGTACTAATAGAACGAATATTGTATCATTCAATATAAAACGGTATTCGTTCCTTTGGGTGGAAAAGTGAAAAACATAAGCATTTATGTAGGATGATTAGGAATTTTGCCTAAAGCAATATCTCTTTTATCATCTGTGAGCCCCTCTATCTCATCTAATACAATATATAATTGTTCAACTCTTTGTTGAATATACATTTAAGTCCTAATATTTTTACACAATTTATCTCCAATCTGATTCATGGTATCACCCAACATCTTGGTAGCAAAAATAAGTGAATCTGCACAACTTGCTTCTCCCATATCATTTCTCCTTTTTTTCCTCATTTCTGAAACATTTTCAACTTGTCTTTCAAGATTTGATGCTCAAGGTTGGGTAAAGGACTCATATATACCATGCAAACCATGCTTATATTGATCTTCACCACCTTCATTTGACCCACCGACACCTTCTTGCCTTTCCATTTCTTTAAGAATATTTGCAACAGTTTGTGCATCATTTCTAGTGGCATGATCTTCTCCATAAATCCCAGTCAATTCATTATAGAAAAGAAAGCTCTTCCTTCGAAATTGAGCAATATCTTTGTGACTCTAACAAATGAAAAAAATCAATAATTTATATAAATGACAAGAAAGTAGTTAAAAAAATACTTAAAACAAGTTAAAAGTTCAATACTTACACTTAATTAAGAATCTCATACATGATCTTCAACATTGACCATCTTCCTTTCGGTATCCCATCTAAATCCACTAGTATCTTTCCTTACCATATTATAATTAATGCTCCACTTTTTCTTTAAAGTCTTAATCCTAGACTCTATGTGAGGTCCTTTTAAGTTTGAATTAGAAAGCTTTGTTGTTACCATTCTTTTTAATTCACTGAGATACCCAGCTTTAAATCCAATATCAACATTGTAAGTTCCCACATTATGCAAATCAACCATGCAGAAAACTAGAACAATATCCTCATCAAAGTTCCACTTTCTTTTTGTTCCTTTTGAACTCTGAGAATCAATAGTTGAAGGGGAATTCATCAACATACTTATCTACCAAATTAAAGCAATATTGATAAATTAAAAAATAAACATCATAATAAAGTAAACATTCATAAAATTCTTCATACCAATTAACACTAATGATCAATAGCTTACAAAAAGATTTATATAGTGTTCAATAACAACATACAACATAAACAACAAAAAGTACAACAACTTACATAAATAATAATATAAAACCTCCTAACACTCAAACATAATAGAACACCTAAAAAATGTCAATTCTCATTTTGCCTAGATGTTCGCCATTCATTGAACATTTCGCATGCCAATTCATTTCTCCAATTTGTCCAAGCATTAGTTGAGTCAATAGTAGTTATACACTCCTCCTCAACAATTGGATTGGTGTGAAAATAATCCCCTAAATCACTCTCTATGGGATCAAAACTCCTCTCTTGCCTAATAAAATTATGAAGCAAACTACAAGCTATAATAATTTGATTGTGCATCTTTATTGGATAAAAATGATGGACTCCTAAGAATAACGCACCTAATTTTTAGTAACCCAAAACACCTCTCAATTACATTACGTGCAGTTGCATGTTTCATATTTAAAAATTCCTCTGGAGTTCTGGGTTAGTAACCTTGATGCCATTTATTCAAATGGTACCTTTGACCCCTAAAAGGTGCAAGGAAGCCCTCATAATTTGTATAACCTGCGTTATAAAAAAATAAAAAAAAACACTACATAAGTTATTCAAAGTACATTATTTTATATACAAAATTTCAGACAACCTTCCTATATCATATAGGAAAGTTGCCTTTTAATCCATGTCTCCTAGTAATTGCATTATGAAGAACTCGACCATTAGCTACTGACCCCTCCCAACCAAGAAGAACATAAACAAATTGCATATCAGGTGTGCACACACCTAACATATTTATTGCAATGTCGCCCTTACGAGTTCGAAATCTAGGCTTATCTTTAATTGACATATTAACCCTTATATGTGTTCCATCTAGAGCACTTAAGCAATTTTAAAATTCAAATGAAATAAAAAAATAATGAGGAAACCTAAATCACATTCACAATATTTTCTTATAAAAGTAATAGAGTGATAATCTACCTTAAACCACATCCACCGATGGTCCGAAGAGTTTGTTAGTATGGACTTAGGTTTCCTAAACAAATGATCTTGCAAAAGCATCATTGCATTTAAAACATTATGAAAACTCTGACTAATTGGCTCGCCTGACCTTCTAAAATTTTTCCTAATAACTCGATTTTTAACATGATGAGCAATAATATGTAAGAAAATTGTTACTTGTTCATCAATAAACATGTTTTTGTTGACTTTAATTCTCCTATACTTTCTAGCATTTCACATAGTTTAAAAAAGATTGTATATTCATCTTAACCATTGAAATACATGACTTATCATTTTCATGCACAATTCACCTCAAATAATCTCGATTTGTGTAAAAATTTAGAAAATAGTTTTTAACCCTTGGCCTATAACTATATAAAGAAGCCTTTGATGCCAACAAATTGAATAGCGAACTAATAACATTACATAACTATAACCATACAGTCAAGACAACCACAATCCTTTTTGTTCTTTTGGCATTTCTATGTAAACTTAAACTAAAATGAGTCATGACTACAAATAATAAAATTTCTAATATAGTTACATAAATTTGTTCAAACAATATACAATGTAAGATATCAACCATGAAATAATTCAAAATAGTTGAAGGCATAAAGTAGAGTAAAAGAGAAAAAAGAAGATAATATTTCCAAAGTTAAAAAGAGGGGATTATAGAACATAAAAACCAAAACTTAAACAAATAGTTTAAATGAAACCCTAACTTAAATAACTCAACACCAGCTTAAGGAAGATAGAAAGAAAGGCAAAAGCATAATAAGCATAATGACCCTACTGGCTAAGGATAAGGAAGTATATTGATATCTTGATTTTGGTTACAAATCTTTGTGTTTTGATCCAAATGTGAGATAAATTGAGTACAAATGGTGAGAATATTGCATGAATATTAATTAGATTATTTTTGTGAATTTTGCATATAGGTTGAAGGGAAAGTTGCGTAACGTTACATGAAAAGAGAAATAAAAAATTAAAAAGAAAAAAGAAAAGAAAAGTGGTGGCAAGTGTCACCACCTTAAAGGTGGTGTAACTAAGTTAAATGCTAGTCACGGGGTAACTTAATTAGTCATCCCTATGCGTGGCTAGTCACGAGGGTGACTTAATTAGTCACCCCGTGCGTGGCTAGTAAGTTAACTAGTCACATGACTAGCATTTAAGTTAGAAGCTAGTCACAGGGGTGACTCAATTAGTTATCCCGTGCGTGGTTAGTCACGAGGGTGACTTAATTAGTCACCCCATTAAGTCACCCCCGTGCATGGTTAGCGAGTCACCCAGTGCAAATTTATGGAAACTAAAATGCAACAAAAGATTTGAAGTATGCTTGAAGTAAATGAAGTTCTGTAACTTACATGTTTTCTTTTTACGATTTAACATAGACATAATTGTCATACTAAAGCATTTTAAGAATTTTTTATGACTTGTTTCAATTGCTAATAATACCATTTATTCAATATGCAATTTGAAGTTCACTGTATTAATGCTTGTTACAAATCTTTAAGAGATAATCTGCTATTCTAAAGAAGTTAAGTTATGCAGTAGTAGTTTACTGGACAACAATTACTTATGCGTTCATCTAATATCTCTTTACATATATACTGTTATATATGCTGCTATGTACTGCTATATATCCCTTTATTAATGTTTGAAACTATGTACTGGTACCTTACATTTATTCTCTGTTTTCAACTTTAAGCCTTTATTCTCTGTTTTCATATCTAAAAACTAGCAATAATTTATCAATGCTCTAATAAGTTTGTCGAGAATGAAATTCATACCATCTAGATACCTCAGACACCCTTCAATCATATCAATTAGGAATTAACATGCCCTAAGTAGTTCAGATGATTTTTCACTCCAACTTCAAACACGTTGATGCAAACATATTTAAATAAGTTGACCCAACTGCTTGACTACTACAAAAGGGAACAAGTAAGCTGTCACAACCCTTCATCAAACAGAAAGACTCGCACATATATAGGGAAGAGATGAGAAGCAAATAAATTCGTCTCTTCCAATCAACTTGACCAAGATTGGAAGAGATGAGAAGGCCAAATAAGCATCACAAAGTTATTTTGCTTGATGAAGTAAGCCAAACAACCACATTAATAGAAAAAAAAGGCGACAAAGTTAGATTTACAAGAAACATACCTAATTTATGCAACTGGCAGAAAAATGTTAGAGAAAAGACCAAACTATGAAGAGAGAGAGAGACGAGAGCGAGGAGAACAAGAGCAAGGAAGACGAGAGCGTGAAACGTGAAAATAAAAGTGAGAGAGATAAGGATATTTCGGTGTTTAACGTGGTAATGTTTATTCCAACATACCCAAAAAAGAGAAAGACAAGAGTATGTCTACTTTAAAGGTTAGAGAATAATTAAACCTGAGAATAACTATTCTAACTCTCTTTTTGTAATCAAACAGAAGAATAAGTAATTGTCATGAATACCCTAAGAATAAAATACTTTATCCCCTAATATGGCCTAAGAATAAAATAATTACTCCGTCGAACCAAAGATGCCCTCTTGGTGTTTTAGGTTTTGCAATGCGAAACGTGGAAGCATCCGACATCAGTAGAAAGGAGGAAAACCGCACCTGCTGGATTATTGGACAACAATCACAACACAAATTTTTTGGTTGAATTAAAACTTGAAACGTCTCTACTCTTCTCTCCGTTCGTTTTCCGTCTCAGTTCTGCATTCTCTTCTTTCTTTGTTTCTCTCGAGCTGTAGATCATAAACTCAATTAAATTAAATTGGTATTACTTGTACAAGAGAGTCCGGGTAGCAGTTGTTCGGTAATGCCAGGAACAAAAAGGGTGGTGACAGTGGAGGAGGAGTTGTCACCAGCTGCTTACTTGTATTATTACCATGGGATTTGTACGATTGGAGGAATGTTCAGTGCTGGTGCCACTCACCTCGCCATCACTCCTCTTGACGTCTTGAAAGTCAATATGCAGGTTTTTTTCTTTTTTTTTCTCCTTATTATCATATCTTATTTCCCCTATACAATTGTTTATGTGCTACCTATGCATGCCTTTTTCATTCAATGTATCACATCAGAAAGAAGGGTTTTGCTTACTGAAGTATGTCAGGAGGTGGCAGCAAGGTTCAAAGCAGAACTCGTGTCTGCCTGCATCCTTTTTCTTTTTATTAGAATGTAATTTGGACAAATCACCTAAAAACTTTTATCTTTACTGAATTTCTTGGTGGCCTGCCTGATTTCCTGTCATTTGCCCAAACTATAATTGTGATCTTGATCGTTTAATTTTATAAACTCTACAATTTCTTCGGGGGTCCCACTTCCTCTGCTCCAAAATTTCCATTTTTGACTCCGATTCCTTTCTGTATTTGGCATTATTTTCGATCCTTCACTGCAGAATCAGCTCATCGCCGAAGGCTGATGCTGTTTCAGGCAGGCCACAGTCCGCATACATTTGGCTTCGGAGAGAGTAGGACCCGAGGAAGTCCTTTTAACGTCTTTATACTGTAAAAGCAATACTCATTGTGCGATCATACTTGGGTTGTTTTAATTTAGCTTAATTAAACGGGCCTTCTTGAATGAGGTGTCCAAGCACTGTATATTTCCTGATTCTTTTGCCTTTCTTTTAATGTCTTTCATTTCTCTGTTACTAAGCAGTAAGCACACGTTCTAAGGAATTCAGGTTCATGTTATTTCTCTATTCTAGGTTAATCCAGTCAAGTATAGTGGTATTTTGTCAGGGTTCTCTACCCTGTGGAAAGAACAAGGCCCTTCGTCCCTGTGGAGGGGTTGGTCGGGAAAGTTCTTTGGATATGGTGTTCAGGGTGGCTGCAAATTTGGTCTTTATGAATACTTTAAAAGACTTTACGCAGATGTCTTTGTGGATAAAGAGAAAACTTTCATATTCTTTCTTAGCAGTGCCTCTGCTCAAGTATTTGCTGATGTGGCTCTCTGTCCATTTGAAGCTGTGAAAGTCCGTGTCCAGGCACAGCCACATTTTGCTAAGGGTTTAATCGATGGTTTTCCCAAACTCAACAGAGCAGAAGGACTTGCAGGGTTAATATGATTCATGAGAATTTGAGCATCTTTCCTTTTTTCACTTCTTCAATCATGTTCACAATTGTATCATTCACTGCAGCTTTTATCGGGGACTTTTTCCTCTCTGGGGCCGCAACCTTCCTTGTAATACTACTTTATCTGCTCACAGCTGGTTTCAATTGATCTTCTACCCTGCAAATTCAATATCTTTCTTTGATGGATTTGTTTAAATTTTATGTCATCATGCCTTTGCATTGCCTTTTGGACTAACATGAAAGATGGAACTCAAGTCTTTTAACTAAGTGGCCATATTTGACTACATTACTGGGATACTTACTTAAGCAGTTCCCTTGTGGCCTCTTGTGATTGTGCAGTTGTTTCTGTTTGCTTTATTGTAAAACAGCTTCTTCCATCTGACTGAATTTCATTTGGGTAATGATGTGATTGGCAGTTTCTATGACAATGTTTTCGACCTTTGAGCATTCAGTGGACCTGATATACCGCAACATCCTTCAGAGGAGAAAGGAAGATTGCTCCAAGGCTCAACAGCTTGGGGTGACATGTTTGGCAGGGTATGCAGCAGGAATTATTGGCACTGTGATTTCTAATCCTGCTGACAACATTGTTTCTTCTCTTTACAACAAAAAGGCTGAAAATGTGCTTCAGGTATCGCATAATTGTCTTGATCCATGTGGAGAGATTCAAGTTAAATGTACTCATACACCATGTAACATCTCTCAGGCAGTGAAGAACATTGGGCTTGCTAATCTTTTCACTCGAAGTCTTCCTATTCGAATCACAATAGTGGGCCCTGTCGTGACTTTGCAATGGTTCTTCTATGACACAATTAAAGTCCTTTGTGGATTGTAAGTCTCTTTTCTTTGTTGCACTCTTACATAAGCATTTCATAAGGTCAAGAGATTTGACTTTTATCTTGCATCTTCGTAAACTATGAGCAAAAAATAAAGGTGTAAAAAAAAAAGATAACTAGAAAAGACAGACTGTGAAGTCAGACAGTTATTAGAGTTCATTCCACTTCCATTATTTTGCACGTAGTCCCAACCAATCTCCCTCTGTGCTAACTGCCCAACCATACATCCTAATTCTTCCAGTAATTTTTTGATCACTGATGATCTTTGTCTTTTCTAGCAGAAATATATATCTAGGCTAATCTGGGCCGGTTAAGTTCTCTCAATGATCTATTACGTAGGCGTTTACGCTTTGCCTTAAACAACAGTAACTTCGATACAAAAGAAGTGAATTGCAGAAATGACACAGTTTTTTAAGCATAATTAAGGAACAGGAGATGGATAGAATTTGGATATTCGTGGATAAAAGCTATTTAATATGTCTTAACTTCCAAGCTAACTGACGTAGGGGGTTTGACTTTGACTTTCGTTTACAAATTTATTTTTCTGCTTCATGAAGATGGCATTGTTAGTGTTTATCCTTTTTGTTATTTGAAGTATTTCGTTTCTGAAAACTTTTAGGCCCACCAGTGGAGGACTTGGCAGGCATCAGGAAGATGCTACTCCATCAGCATGAACTCAGAGGAAATACTAACCTGCAGTTCTGTCAGTTCAATTTCTCCATTCATCAGATACTCATGATGCCATGGTTGCAAAGATACACTACCCTTTTATCCTTTTTTTAGCTCAGCGCCTCATTCCATATAGCCCCTGCAAGAAGTTTGAGCATCACGGGCAAGGCTTTCTGTCATCTGTAGTTGAAGTTGATTAGACCATCATTCTGTTTAGTTAGGTATACCAGGATACTGCTGAGGTCATGTTTAGTAGGCCAATTTGTATGAGATCATGTTTGTGAGTCTCCCAAATTAAGAACCTGAAGGTAGATGCACAAACGAGAAAAGTTTATACATGCTTATGCACTTTTATAGTGTCCAATGCGGTTTCAGAATATGGATGAATCTGGAAGCAAATGTGGTGAAAGTAATTGCCCTGATTCTTAGTGAAAGAGGATTTTGAAGGAGCTGGTTCCTATTCCTAGATTTACTTGTATTCCTGTTTAATTGCAGTCTGTCCTCTCAATCCTTCAATCCCTTTGCTTTTCCCCTAAAATATTTTTGGGATTACATAGTTGTATTTTTATTTTTTTGATGTAGTTTTTATAATAATTAAAATTTATAAGAAGAATTAAACTTTAAAAGTAATTAAATAATTAGCTTTATTTGAAACTTTGTATATAATGAATAATAATAAATTTATTATATTACATTAAAAATAAAGAATTTAAATAAGTAAGAACTTTATAGAGTAATGTTAACTTAACGATATGTTTATTAAATAATTCTAATTTTAGATTAAATAATTAAATTATATTAGTCATAATAATTATTAACTATTGATATCAAGTAATATTTATTTAGTTGAAAAGCAGAAAAATAAGATC
This sequence comes from Erythroxylum carthagenense, assembly GCA_026413575.1. NCBI lineage: Eukaryota > Viridiplantae > Streptophyta > Magnoliopsida > Malpighiales > Erythroxylaceae > Erythroxylum > Erythroxylum carthagenense. Next base: position 78,911,854 of record JANZLD010000237.1, read on the forward strand.
ATTTTTTAAGAGTGTTTATAATTTATAAGAAATAAGAAAAAAAAAGGATTTCCCGAGCAACTGTACTGAATATGATTGGTATACATGTGGCTGGGTACAATACAAAGAGGAGAGACTTGAAACAAGATCAACAATGTAACCATACTCTATCTTAGTTAATAAGGAAGGGTACTTCGAAAACAGAGAAAAAAAGGGAGTGGCTGGCGATGACCAAGTCTCTAATAAGGAAAAGTAAAAGATTGCAGCCGGTGCTGATGATGCATGGAGGGAATGAGTTTTTAACACCTTCTAATTAAGTCGCCTTTCTAAGTTGGTTGGTACATAGTAGACCAGCCCGTCAACGTTTTTTTCGTAAGGTTGACCTATTCAACTTGGCCGACCCAACTAAAAGCCTTAACGTTTGGATGATTTTTCTTCTTTTAAAAGTTTCAGCTTCTTGCTTATACAGTCACCAATAACCAATCATCTCTCTCTCCACTCGGTCCTATCTTAGGTTACATGATATGGACAGTGCGGGGGGCCCACTTTTAATGTATTTCAGTAATATTTTTCTGACATTTTTTTCACTTAGAAAAGTAGTAAATTTTTAATTATAAAATAGTAAAGAAAAGAAAATTAACATTAACTAATAGATAGTTTACCGAGAAAATTACCGTTATTTAATTTTAGAAACTAAATAGTTTCCTTTATTAGCTATATAATGTTAATTTGTTAAATTTATAAATATCTTGAAACATTCGAATATATTTTTTATACTCTATTTTTTTAATCTTCATTAACACATGAATCTAAGATACTTCAACTCAAAAATTAATAGTAAAAAATTTTCACGATTTTGTCTTATAAATTTTAAGTGATAATTTAAAGATAAAGTTTTTTTAATATATTTTTAGCTTATTAAATATTTAAATATATTATAATTAATTTGTAATTTGCCATTAACGTGGACATTTTATTAGCATTTTAAATCATAACATTAATATTAAATGATACTGTGCTTATTTATATTTCTCCTTTTTTATTTTTAGATTACTTATTATTTATAAAAATATAATTAAACATTAATAACTAATTTAATTTTTGTAATTATAATTTTCATTACACTTTGTCACAAGTGATGTAATAATTGTTGGATTTGTGTTCTTACAGAGATTTACATAAATTTAGTGATAATATGACAAAATCAAATAATTTAAGTTACTCAATTCAAAGATTATATTTTTGTATGTTTATATTAAACATGTCATGATAATTAAATAATGATAAAAATTATTTAATAATTAAATAAGACCGTAAATAGTTAGATGCATTTGATAATTAAATAAAAATAATTTGATAATTAAATAAAAGCATCATAGGTTGAATGGTTTAGATATTTTATTTATCGAGAATGATATGTTGGATGCTATTGATTTTGATAATATTATTAATAGTTTTGCATATAGAAATGTACATGGAAATTGTTTTTCATAAATCATGATTATCTGTGTGTTTGCTAGTGTTATTCTTACTGTTCGATTTTTACTATTGCTATTTTGTTATTATTGTTGCTATTTTTAGTGATTTTATTGCAACTAAAATTTTGCAAGATATTATTAGCTGATATTATGATTACTTAATATTTTGTTGAGCGTGTGGATTTATAAATTGGGTCAATTATATATAGATATTAAATTTAATAATAAAAAGATACTTTTAAATTTAGACTTTTATTTATTGTCAATTTATTAGGATATGTTTTTTACTTCGCCCTTAAGATATGGTATTGTTGGTCAATGCTATGCT
>JANZLD010000237.1:78914164-78938257 GCA_026413575.1 Erythroxylum carthagenense
AACCCAACACGTGGGGTCCGTCAAAAATTGAATGTTTGTTTATTAGTCCTTAATTTCCTCTCACGCATTTCCCGGAAACCCACGCCACCAGTAAAACTTGTTATTATAGACAATACACAGAAGCCAAATGAACAAAACAATGGTTGAAATCTGATCTTTCTTTAGATGGGAAATGAAATGATTTGCGTAGGTAAAGATTCCAGAAAACCGCGTTCTTTTTATGGTTTTTTGAACTAACGCCTCCGACCTTATCAATTGAAGGCAGTAAATAAAGGAAGACAGAAAGAAAGAGGAGGACGGACAGAGGGAGATAGCTGGTCAGCACTTCCATCCGTTGTTTCTCAGCAGCAGCAGCCCTAGTCAATGACAACACTTTTCATTTTTCTTTATAATTCAATTTTATTCATATAAGCAAGCAAGAAGCGAGCTTCTAATGCCCTCGTGTTACTATTGTTGAACATTGGTACCCCCATCCTGCTCCACTGATTAATCTTTACATCATTCAAACGTATCCCTTTTCCTCTATATCTATCCAGAGTAGAGATACTCCAGATCCATTCCTGCTCGCACTTTCTACAACTACTCCTCCTCTTCCGTTATATTGGTATGGGTATACTTCTGTATCTTTCAAAACCTCGTGTGCCATGTAAATTCGTTACACTACTTCCTTTGTGTGTGTGTGTGTGTGAATTCTGATGCGTTATTGTTCTTAGCATTCCGATCTTAATCAGATATTTCTCTTTTATGTTTTGGATGAATTTTGACCATAGTTTTACAGAGAATCACTGGGATTTTTAAAGAAACTGAGGATCTAGCTTCATTTGGTGTGATCTGTCTATGAGATGCTCTCTCTGTGAGTGTCCCAAGTTTCTTCACTAATGATGTTTTATTATTTTGTATTGTCAGTGTGACTTATGAGCTACTGTTGGATGAGGAAAAGGGTTTGAAATAGTTCTCTAGGAATTGTGATTGTTTCATGGGCAACACATGCCGTGGATCTTTCAAAGGAAAACTTTATCAGGGCTACAATCAGCCCGAGGATCAATCAATCATCAGCTCCAATTCCAAGCGCAACCATTCCTCTGACAACTCTGTTTCTGAACATTCCCAATCCACCATCACTTGCCAAGATTTGTCCAAAAACACCGCCCCTGAAAAGGACTGCTACTCATCTCCCCTCAGCCCCACCAAGAAAGAGGTAATTATGAGACGCGGCACTGATAACCAGGCTTACTATGTTTTGGGTCATAAAACTGCAAACATTCGTGACCTTTATACTTTAGGTCGTAAATTAGGACAAGGACAATTTGGTACTACATATTTGTGCACTGAGATTGCCACTGGCAATGATTATGCTTGCAAGTCAATTTCCAAGAGGAAGTTGATTGCCAAGGAGGATGTGGAAGATGTTAGGAGAGAAATTCAAATAATGCACCATTTGGCCGGTCATAAGAATATCGTGACCATTAAGGGTGCATATGAGGATCCTTTATACGTTCATATAGTCATGGAGCTTTGCTCCGGAGGAGAGCTGTTTGATAGGATCATTCAGAGGGGGCATTATAGTGAAAGAAAAGCAGCTGAATTGACGAAGATTATTGTAGGGGTCGTTCAGGCCTGCCACTCACTTGGTGTAATGCACAGAGATCTTAAGCCCGAGAACTTCTTGTTGGTGAACAAGGATGATGACTTCTCACTCAAGGCCATTGATTTCGGGCTTTCTGTGTTCTTCAAACCAGGTAGAAATTCCCAACTTTTTGCCAGATGCATTCGGTATTGTAATCTCACCAAGATCCTGTTGGTACTCGTTAGTTATCAAATTGTTGCTGCACCATAGTTTCTTTTATTAGTCTATTGTGTCAAATTATTTACCTCATCTTTTATGGTTGATCCATTCTTTTGTTCGCTTTTAAATTACTTTTCTTGTGTCTGTATTTCTTGTTTGCGTAACTGTGGCTAATTTTTGCAAAAGTTTCTGTAGATACTTGATCCGAATACTTGAAACATAGCAGTAAGTGGCAGCATGTGGTCGGAAGCCACATGTTGTTTGATACATCATAGCCCTTTAAAACTTCACTTGTTGTTTGATACTTCAGGTCAAATTTTTACTGATGTGGTTGGAAGCCCATATTACGTTGCTCCTGAGGTGCTTCTAAAACATTATGGTCCAGAAGCTGATGTGTGGACTGCTGGTGTCATATTATATATATTGCTAAGCGGAGTGCCACCATTTTGGGCAGGTGAGTGTTCCTTGTTGTATGGCTTGAGCAACATAATCTTTTCAATTCTATGTCCAATGGATTAAGCGGTTCATCTGTTTGCATTTCAGAAACACAACAAGGAATATTCGATTCAGTGTTGAAGGGATACATTGACTTTGAGTCAGACCCCTGGCCCCTTATATCAGACAGTGCAAAAGATCTTATTAGGAAGATGCTCTGCTCTCGTCCATCAGAACGCTTGACTGCGTATGAAGTACTGTGTATGTCTAAGCTTTGAATTGCTTTCATAACTTGTATTCTTGAAGCATCTGATGTAGATAGGACCACATGAACTAATTCTCAGATTGATGTTCATTCTTCCCGTGGTTACTGCACATGCAAGTGGTATATTGCAGGGTAATTATGTGAAAATTGCAAGCAAATAGTTTCTTTCTACCTTATAATTTGATTTCTTTCTAAGGCATTATTATATTTTCCTTCCTAGTTAAGCCGAGAGGTCAACTCTTAATTCCATTTTTTTAAAACAAGCATTTGGATCTAGTAGTTAGCGCTCTATGATCAGAAAATGTTTCTGAAGCAACTAGTCTTCTGCAAATCAATTCCCTTATGTTCATTTTTTATTCTCTTTCCAACTTACTGACCTTAAATTGGGCTAGACAACATGGATAGCTTCATTCTCTCAGAGGCCCATCCCAAAGATTTGAATCTTACCACCGATCCTCGTCCCTGGATATTAGGAGTCAATCTAACCTTTTCTACAAAGTTTGTGATGTAGAAACTTGCTGCTTTTGTAATCATTCAGCACGTCTATAAGTTTTACTGTGCTCAAGACCAAACTCAAACTGAAATATGCTTGTTTTGTCAGGTCATCCTTGGATATGCGAAAATGGAGTTGCTCCTGATAGAGCATTGGACCCAGCTGTGCTTTCTCGTCTTAAGCAGTTCTCAGCAATGAATAAATTAAAGAAGATGGCTTTACGAGTAAGTTTATGATCTCTGGACTGTATACTTTGGGTGTCAATGGCACTCAACAAAGAGTAGATATAATTTTTCATATATTAACATGAGGCTTAGCTTACAACATAGTGTAATGTTTATGATTCCTATGTTTCTACTTATGGGAAAAATTCGCTTTTTGTCTGATGCTTCCGCTACTTGCTTTGATTTATTGTATCAGGTAATAGCTGAAAGCCTTTCTGAGGAAGAAATTGCAGGTTTGAGAGAAATGTTTAAGAATATGGATACTGATAATAGTGGCGCAATTACATATGATGAATTAAAAGCTGGCTTGCGAAGATATGGTTCTACCTTAAAGGATACTGAGATACGCGACCTTATGGATGCGGTAAGATGATGGTGTGTGTGCCTCTGATTTCCATCTTTTTTCATTACGTAATCATTGCATTTCCATTCCTTTAGTCCCTTCTAATCTTCCTCTTGGTCTTTATGTTATAATAGTTATTTTCTTTTTTGAATATGAATCAGGATATTAAAATATTAGTGTTTCATGTTGCCAGAATTTTAATGCAAGATGCAGTAGATTCACATCTTATGAGCGATTACGTTGTGAATGCTTCTCTAAAATATTTTGTTAATGATTTATTTAATGACAGTCTGTTCTGGTACTAGATTTCAATAATCTAATGCAATTACATACTTCCAAGATCACTTTTAAAGTGAGCTAATATATTCTCAAGTCCTCCCCTATATCCTCCTTAGAAAACCACTGATTGATTACTTTTTCTTATGATAGAAGAGTATCTTTCATTTCCTAAAATTTCTGTTACTGCAATTCCATTCCTGTGACTCATCATTTTTAGTAGAGCTGTTATGTCAATTTTTTGCTTCTTTTGTTGTTCTTATTGTGCTGACTGATATTGGCAGTAATGGCAGCAACAGAAATAAGCAAGTTCCTATTGTCATTGTCCTGTTCTGATTTTACGATGATAACTTGATTTTGTCAAAATCCAGGCTGACGTGGATAACAGTGGGACTATTGACTACGGGGAATTTATAGCTGCAACAATTCATCTTAACAAATTAGAACGTGAAGAACATCTAATTGCAGCATTCCGGTACTTTGACAAGGATGGAAGTGGCTATATTACAGTTGATGAGCTTCAACAAGCATGTGTTGAGCACAACATGACAGATGTCTTCCTTGAAGATATAATAAGAGAAGTCGATCAAGATAATGTAAGTTGTATTAACTTTTAAGTGGTATTAGATGACTAAAAGCCCTTCTTTGTCTGGATAAAGAAACATGTTTGTTTCGAGGCTTTAGAAGAACAGGGTTTGCAGGTCTAATTATCTTCAAATGGTCGTTGAAGGAGGACGATAGATTCAATTTTTCAGTCACTTGTATAAAGATCTTTTGGTAGTCTGTTGTATTTGTTTGGAGTGAGATGTAACCTGTTTGCTTTGTCTTGGTTATTTCAGGATGGAAGAATTGACTATGGGGAGTTTGCTGCGATGATGCAAAAAGGCAATCCAGGAGTTGGTAGACGAACTATGAGGAACAGTGTAAATATCAGTATGAGAGATGTGCCTGGTGCCTGGTAGTAATTTGCAATTTGCAATTGAAGTAGTCATGTACAGGTACTTTACAAACCATTTATATAAATGATAAGGTAATAGCATATAGTCCCTAAGGTGTGAGCTGTATTGAACTGCTGAGTGTTGGTTTTTGGTGACAAATGAACAGGCTGTATAGTAAAAGATGGCTGGAAGAGATGAATGCGGTTTACCTCTAGGCCATAGGATGCAGATGCAACAAAGGATATGAACATGGAGGAGGAGGATTTGATGCTTGCGCAGATTTTTTCGTTTCTGTTGCTTTATTATAAGCTTTGTGAACTTTGATATTAAAAAAAAGTGTACTCAATATACCTTTTGGTAATTAATTGAGAGAGTTAACGTCAGGTTTTTAGTTTTATAATGGGATTTGACGTCTTTTGAAGGAATTTTCATACTTTGTTCGTCAAATAAAGGCCTTTTGAACAGGCTGAACGTCAAACTGAAAACTAGTCCGACTTATCTAGCATTGTGACGTCATGACCAGCACAAAGCTAACAAGCCTGGTTTTCAGCCTTTTCACTTTTTAAGTAGAGTTGACAGTGGGCACCCAAGACCTGATCAGGCCTCAGAGTTAGAGCATGGTTCGGAGATGATCAAGTTCGAGCCCAAATTTTTTTTATTTTACAAATATTTTATTTTCTAAATGAATATATTAAATCTACATAAAATTCTGAAATCAAGAAGTTCAAAATAGATTTATTTTAAAAGAAAGTGAATTAAAAAAAATAATATGCGAGAAACATTATATTTATTTAATTAACCTAATTTATAACTGCTTAACAAATATTTTTTTATATAATTGTATACATTAAATGTATATAAGATTTTGAAATAGATAAGATCAAACTAAATTTATTATAAAAGACAATAAACCAAATATTTTATGTGAGAAACGTTGGATTATTTAACTAACACCACAAAATAAATATCCATTTATACAAATGATCCAAAATATATCTATGCTAGGTTTTGATATCAGTTTGGACTTTTAAATGTTCTTGTTATTGATTGTACAAGCTAAGCATGTGTATGACGAATATTATATATTCATGAGTCTACTTATGAAAACAAAATAAATTTCTTTTAAAAGAACATGAACAAAAAATGGTATGTGAGAAATGTCACATTCATTTAATTGACATAATTAAATAAATATCCATCTATATAAATAATCCAAAACATATCTATTTTACATATTGATGTTAGTTTGGAGTTTTTTTAAAACTAGTTATACAATCTAAGCGTACATATGATGAATACTATAAATTCACAAGTCTAATTATACAACAAATAAAATAGTAATACTATAAAATTATTTTGTTATCAAAACAAAAGAGTATCACCGTGTTAATATGATCCATAATTTTTAATAATTCAATTTTTAGAAATTCAAAATTAAATTATCAATTATATTTATAAAGTGGGGATTGGAAAGCAGATATTGAAGTTAAGTAAACAGGCAGATATATCAATTTAGATACTGCATGAAAATTCACAAGTAAATAATTATATCTTTAAGTACAAAGCAATCACATAAAAATTAAATTAATCTAGAAACAAAAATTAAAGATAACAAACTTGCTGTAGAGAAAAGGGGATAACTAATCGTTATAATTAAGATTGTCATTAGTTTGCACCACTTCATCTGCATATATAAACATTTATATGTAAATTATACCTGATAATGTAATAATTTAATTAAATAAATATTAAACACATAATAATAAACAATTAAATATACTTTTGTTATCAGATATTTGTTCAAAAATGTTTTTAGTTGAATGATTGATCTCCTTCGTGCCAATACTTGTATTAATATAAAAAGACAATATAAGATAAGAAAATCTAATATCATAAATAATACTAGACAAAATTGATATATGATAAAGAATAAAGTTTACCTTCAATACCTTTATTATCTAACAATTTCAAGCACACATAAAGGCTTTTACACTACTTAGGAGAGCTAAACCTGAACCTGAAATTAAACTTGAACTTGAACTTAAACTTGAACTAGGAGTTGAAATATTGATCCTGGTTTTTGTCCAATCTTGGCTGATAATCATTAAACAAATCCTTCCCAAATTGTGTTATGACATCAATATGCTCTTGAGCCTAATCACCATAAAACATGTCATAATAAAAATAAACCCCATCCATTTTGTAGCTCGGGTCCAACATAGAAATGATTACCACAATATGTCCCACAATATACCAATAAGAATTGAGCTTCTCTATTATCTACTCTACCATAAACTGGATCACCTCATTGGAATCAAATATCCAATAAGATAGTTGTCTTGATCTTGCACATATTGCCAAAGTAACTATATATAGTTGGATATTTTGTTCCTAAGAACAACTTAGGAGTAATTTAAAATATTCTCAACTTCGCACAAAGTTCTTTAGCAAACTCTTATTTCTCTTCATTAGGTAGGCGAGTATACTGAGAATTTCTTTATCTTAACCTAGTGAATACCTTAACATATTCGGTTTCCGAATCTAACATATTAAAGGTTGAATTCCATTTGGTAGGACTATCAAATACCAACTTCTTCGTGTACATAATGTGTAGTCCTGCAATTTCTTCAAAATTTTCAACTCTTTCAGATGTTACACTACAATATCTATGAACGAATCTACTGCTTCTTTTATTATCTACAACTTGCATTTCACAATCAAATTCAGAGTATGTGTAAAACAACAAATACGGAGAAACATCCCACCAACCATTAAACTCCCAACTCAGTAAATTATTCTTCAACTTTTCAATCATTGCATTATTCATACTACAATTATCAAGTGTTATGGTAGACAACTTGGGTCAATATTCCAATCCATTAAGCGCTCAACTAATATAGTTGCTAATCTTTTGTTTGTACGTGGTGCCAGCACATAAATAAACCTACCATTTACAAATATGAACAAATAACAATAATAAAATAATCAAAACATAAATGATAATAATAATAAAGAATATAATTTACCTTAGTATTTTATTGCGAAGAGTCCAATCATTGTCAATATAGTATGTTGTAACAGTCAATTAACCCTTCTTTTGGTTACCGATTGTCCACATGTTTATTATGATGGCAAATCGTTCTTCAATATTTGACAATATTCTTAATATTTCTTTATTTTAATCCTCATATATCAAGAAAACATCTTTCTTCATGGTATTTCGAGTTGGGATCTTAAAGGTTGGTTAGTATCATCCTAAATTTTTTGCTATCAACTATAGAGAGTGGATATTCATCACCAACGACTATACTAACTATCAAAAACTTTGATCTGTTGTTGTCATAAGTTGTAGCAGTCATTTCATTCTTCCCCTTAGTAGGTTAGGGGTAAAAAATATTTGACTTCTTGATATGTTTTTTTTCTATTACATGACTTTATATATCTCTTTAAATGAGATGTTCCATGTTTTGAACTCTCGACTAACATCTTGTGACAATATTTACATTTGGCCTTCTTTACTCTATCTATTGATCTAGTCTTTCTGAAGTGATTCCAAACATCACTTCTCAATGAACAAGATTCTTCAACATGACTTGTTTCTTTACTTAGTACTATATTAAAAGTCTGTGCTAGTATACTCTTTGGTATCAGATTAGAACTCTCCAGGGAAACAATATGTTCATCCATTTGAAAAAATCAACATATATGACTATATAAATTATTCATAGACATTTACATGTATATGTACACTTTGATAATAATTTAGCAGCCAAAATGAAAATGATGATTATAATGTTCTCTATTTTTGAAGCATGTTTGAATAAAGTTTCTTATAATGATGATGATCATGATATACATCATTTTTTAAGCATGTTTAAATCAAGTTTCTTATTTTAGTAATCAAATACAAGAATCAATCACTCAATAACTCTCTACCGTTGATGACTATATGAAATCAAGATCTTTTAAGCTTTATAAACCAAAAGAGGAATATACCGTCATAATAGTAGATGCAAAATAAGCTATTGAAAATTCCATAAGGTATGTAAAGTTGGAAATTTTACAACTTTTCTACTTTAAGGGAACTCTTCTAGCAAACTAATAGTAGAACATTAAAATGCATCCAATCAAATTTCCTTCAGATAATTAATTCCTTAGAGTAATATTATCATGACAAAAGAAAGTACTACAAAGATGTATGCACAATAAGGCATTTAAGGCACTCCTTCAAGTTTCACACAACTTACTTAATATTCACCAATATTACTTGAAATTGTAGTTTTCCCCTAAAAACAATACATATGGAAACATAAAAGTGATATTGACAATCATAGGTCAATGTGACTAAGTTTTCATTTCAAGGAATTTATTGAATGTTTGTGTCCACCTGGATTATTTGAAAGCATACTGTAAGTGGGGTATATACTTTGGCAAAATGACAATAACAAAAGAAAAAGAGATTGTCGTAAAACAACCTTTTGATTGTCTAAGCCTTAGTTATAGAGAAAGAAAGTAAGAAGTAAAAGCTTTGATATTTTTAATGTTAAAAGTGCAATAACAACCGTCAATTTCTATATATAATGGATCTATGTAAGCTTATTAAGATTTTTAATATGTAAATATGATATAGTGCTTGGATATATCATTAATCTTGTAGGATTTTCAAATTATGGCCTTGATTATTGGGTAAAGGTGTAGCACCCTACTCTCGCAAGACACATACTCTACATCCTCAGTGATGTTCGAGAACTTGCCCCGTGATGGTGGCATGCTAGCAAAGTTAGTCACTTAAAACCCAATACAGTTTGCTCAAATTTATCATATGCTTACATTGAAATCAATAATCAAGTTTAGCCCCAAACCTTTATTTCATAAACATTTGTATTTACAACATTTTAACCATTATATAAATCATTGAAATTTTACTTTCCACTCAAGCCCATTACAAATACAAAATACTTATAGCCATAATGTTATTACATTTACATAATATTGCACATCATTTATGAATACACATTTTAATATAATATAATGAAATACTTATGCAAGAGCGAACCGATCCCGACCTTTATCTCTTACTTGAATGTAGACGTTTTACTTCCATTTGCTCAAAGGGGTAACTCTTCTAAACCTGAAAAATATTGCAAAATTTTAGGTGAGTAACTTAGTGAGTGATCATCTTCGATGGCTCACTTAATCACATATCACATAATTTACATATTTTCATTTACAATCACTTCAATCATTCAAACATTTATTACATTCAGAAATCATTCAAACAATTTAAATTATTCACATACAAGGAGCACTTCAATATCTAAATCATACCTCACAATCATTGGATCTTCTGTCCGGAAATTAACACAATCAATCACATTCATATGATCATTCAGTAGTCAATCAATGCCAAAAATTCCAAACACAGTAAACAATGAAATGAGACCATCTACGTTGACTCACAGTACGCTCCAGATTAGTATTAACTTCCATGATCTAAAAACGTGTCCATGCAGATGTTCTATCTTTTATCATCATTATGCAAAACACATATTGCACACACATTATTAATTGCACAATTACATAAACATTCAATTTTACACACATGCATATGTGTAATATATAATGCATGCTCAATGACAATCTTGAATATATTTTCTAAATTCAAATCTTATGTTCATTCTCAATTCATGATTTATATTTGTCTAATTGAATTTAGATTTACATTTCATTTTCACATGATCATTCTAAATTCTCCATTCAATCTTTACCCTTTATATATGTCTAGCTTATTTATAAGCTTACACCTCAAGAACACTTGGTTACTCTATATCATAACTCAATTTCTCGTCATCTCTTTTCAAACCTCATATGAACTCATAATATCCAATTCTCATTCACAATTAATCACTTAATACATATTATTCAACTTCTTTAAATCTTAGCTACAATCATATGAACATTTTCATTCCCAATATACTCATGCCTTGAGTCTTTTGATATTATCCCTTCATTCACTAAGTTATAACCTTCATTTTTACTTCAAACATAACATACATTAGTCACATAAATCAAGGATCACTCTAGGTTCAATTTAAGACCCATTTAAGCCTCAATTAGGATTATTTGACCCGTGAATATTCGTTAGGTAGAAATCTATGTCCATTAAAAGGACCTTTACAGGTCACTTACAAAAACTTGATAATTTGACCCTCTAGACATCAAAATCTCTTTTCTTGGTCTCCATAGAAGTTGTAGATCTCGAAGTGTTCTTTAAAACCATACCTAAATGACCTCAATTCAAGTTCTACAGAAAAAGTTATGCCTCTTTAACTAAAGTATGTCCAATTGCATCCTGTTTTCTAGATTTCTAATTATTTACTTGTTACATTCAACATCATATGCTTGATCTATCACTTCTAGTTCAATTACTCATAATTTATCCATTATTCTAATTCTATTTCAACTCAATATCATCCATAAACAAATTATAGCCCATGATTGATCATAAACACTAATAACAGAACATAAACATATATATGCATTCATTATCGATTTTCTGCACATATTCAACTTCATTTTCACTTTCATTTTACTTCTAACTATCACCTTGATCCTTCACATTTCAAAACACCACATTAATCCTTTTCTTTAGCTCTAGACTCATTTTATTTCATCACAAAAACACCCGAATAGATTCACATTAATTCATCAAGAAAACATAACAAAAACTATTATGTATCCAGTTTTTTTCTGCACTTTTTCCTACACCTAATACTCAACTTCAATTCCAAATTAGAAACTCTTAAAGACATAATGTGAATTCGATGTCTTCATGAAAAATGTATCCATATGTCTCTAATTTAATCCAAATTAAGAACCATCTCATTTGGATAACTACAGGACAAGTTATAGCTAAAATACATAAGCATATTTAGAGGAAAAAGTCACTGCTAACATTTTTGTCCTGCATACTTTAAACACCATTCACTCACTCAATCCAACATTATGTCATTCCCTAATCTATTATCCATCAAAATACCAAAGCAAAACATGAATTTATCCACATTTTTCATTCACGTTTTTGCATATGCCCATCCTCAATTTATGAACATTTAAGCTCTAACTATCTTCAAACATGCTTCATTCATCAAAGCCATGAAGAGTAATAGGTTATTTACTTTATTTAGCTTCAATGTCTTCAAATCACCATGAAACCCTAGCTTTCCATGGCTTCATACGATCATCATTATTGAAGGTGGAATAGGCTATGTTTTCCTTGCAACAAGAAGGGATAGTAAGGATCTTGAAGTGGTAGTGTAAGATTTTTTTTAAAAAAACAGCATGAAGAGGTTGGGTTATGAGAATGAAAATGTCGTGGGTTGGGAGAAGAGAAGAAGAAGAAGATGGAAGCATTTGGCCAAAATAAAATGAAAGAAGTGATGGTCTTTCAACATAATAACGTGGGTTACTAAATGAGGTGTGGCAAGTGACACTTGTCACTTGCACCATGTCATTTTCTCATGGTCTTCTTCTGGTCTTTTAATTAACTAATCCATTTGTGTCCCAATTTTAATCTAATTTTCTCCAAATTTTCAATGAAATATGTCATTAAATCCCAAAATCATATATAAAAATTTTCACTACCATTTGACATTTGTTTCTACAACTATTCATCAATTGTTCTGTCACTTGACATTTTTTCTAGTTCAAAAATACCCTTAAATTTTAGAAAATTTCCAAATTTTCACTAAAAATTATGACTCAATAAGCATACTTTCCAAATCAATACTTAACACATATAATTCACAATTCCAAAAATAATCACATTTATAGATCAATTATACCCGTAAAATGTCAAATGAGTGCATGAACAATTATTTTCATGTGCAAAAATCACTATTCGCGTATCTGTGTATGCTATATTATGCATGAGCATGAAATGCATTTTTCTTAATCTTTCTTTGATCTCATAAGTATCGAATTTTAGGGTTCCAACCCTTAGTATGAGAATGGGATGTTACAAAAGGAGTAAAACTCAATCCTTGATTATGACTTATATCAAGTCTTGCATAGGTTTCTCTACTTAATTACTATTTTATCTAATCATAGAGACAACTAGAATTAAGTAATTTATTTTCATCCTTATTTTTTCAAATTTAGAAACAAGTAAGTGTTGATAGTTTTATATAGAAAACTTTTGTATTGTAAATTTACAATTCGTAACTTATAGTATCAAAGATATCGTTATGATGAGGATTGAACATAGTCACTTAACAATTTAAATCGAATTTTGTCTAAAGTACAAAATATTGAATTGATTGAAAATTAAAGAAAACAAACAAACTTGATAATCGAACAAAATAAAATATAAAAATAAAATTGAAGTTACTCAATGATGGAAACTTAAGGATTATTCTATCTTTGTTTTGTCTTCTCTTTGCCTTGTTAATTTAACTATACTTGATTTCAAATATCAAAATGTTATGATTACATCTTCTCTTTAGATCTAATTAAGTGATCCCAATTGAAATAGATAAAAGTTGGGTTGCAATTTCTCGATCTCTCAAAACTACTCCTACTTAATTGGATTTGAGGCAATCCTAAAGATAGTTAACTCACAGTTAAGATCTCTCTTTAATTACTTGTTAACTAGATATTTGTAAGTTTATTAAGATACCAACTCTCGTTGGACAACTTAACATAAATAACTTAATTCAATCTCTCGATTCAAATCAAGTATCAGCAGAACAAATATCATAAAGTAGTAATCTATTGAATTTAATAGGGTAAAAGTTATACAAAACAATTCAAGAATAACACCCAAATATAGATTTAACAATCCAAAATCATATTCAAAATGCCACTTTTTAGATTTGGCATATAAGGAAATGGATTAGAAAAAGACAATATAATGAATTTAGCTTGAAGCCTTAATTTGAAAAATCTAAAAGACTGGACTTGATCTTGATGTTTCCACTTTGATCTTTTTATTTATAATGGTTAGCCCTTCTTTTTGGTGTTTTCTTTATTCTTTTGATGTCTCCACTAAATTCAGAATTTGCCTTCCCTTTTTTATAGCCTCCATAATATCCTTTTATAGAAAAAAACTAAGTTTTTTCTAAACATACACGGTTGCTTACACGTTCATGTAGATGACCATGTATCTCCAATAACCTCTCAATCGTGAATTGACAAGTTCACATAACTTACATAGGCATATACACAGTTGTGTATGTCAGTATACATTGGCTTGTATCTTTAAACAAGCATAAACAAAATCTTTGAAGCTTCACACAATTATAGTGACTTACATAGTCACTATACACAACTATTTAAGTCTAAGGTTGCTTTCCAGTCTATACCATAATTTCACCTTAATTCTTGTCCTTTTGGGCTATGAAGGCAATTATAACCTAAAAGCATACTTGAAGCAGAATAAATACCACAAATACCATAAGATTCTTAAATAACTAACAAAACAAATTAAATATGGGTATATAAATATAATCAATTAATCATTTATCAATAAGTCTATAACATTGCTTAATTACATCAAGCATAGATATCTTACTCTTATCACGTGTGATGTTACGCTTTTTGTTTATAAATTAACATAATTAGCTACTAAGAAGAAAAGCATGTGAATTTGTTAAGTTTTCATCGGTTACTTATTATGTGGATCAACAGGTCCAAGTTATAAAAAGGTTCAATTTGCATAGGTGCTGCTATGTTAAGCACATATTAACTTTGTTATTTCTTTAAGGTCCTTTAAACAAAACAACTATCAACATATTGAACATAACATTATTTAAATTGATGTTCAAATTTTACGAATATCAACTTCTCTCGATCTTTATTTTATATGTTAAGAATATTCTTTTCTTTGAATTATACTTAGAAACGAACTCAATTATATCTAAAGATGGCATAAGAATATAAAAGGATGCAAGTTGCAATTTTTCAATTTTGTCAATTCCAAGCCAATTCCAAATTCAAAGTAACAAAAGCATGCAAATTGAGTGAAATCTAAGAAATTTGTTCCAACCATGCAATCTTCAAAGCTTTATTATCAACATTACTATCAAATTTGGGAAAGTACCTATATGATAGCCAAGGTGAGATGAGGTGACTTCAATTTAGGCAAGGCGAGGAGAGGCAGCAAGGTAAGGAGACTTCATGCAACATGAGGCTAGACAAATTCGGGAAATGCTAGGACAGGCAACTTCAGGCAACACGAAGCAACTTTAGGCAATACGAGGAGGTGAGGCAAGGCAACATCTGGTGATGGGGAGGAGGAGTGGAGCTATGGAGAGGACAATTTTCAACATAATAGATTAATTAATATACAATGTTGATATGAGCGAGGTACTAAGATAGTTTGATACGTAGTCGAAACGACATCATTTTATATATCATAAAATAGCATTGTTTAATGCTTTTTAACATAATAAGTAAAAACAACATTTTACACAGTGTAGGAACCAACATCTATGGACAGATGATGTTGGCAAGTACTATACGATGCACGCTCCTTGCAAAAAAAGTCAAACAATTCCCATTCAACTTTATTTTAATTTTATGTGTTTTAAGCCTCCCCTTTCAATTTAATTAAATTAGTTTAAATTCCTAATAATTTATAAAAAAGTATTTTCTAAATGTTTGAAAATTTTTAAAGGATTATTTTTATTAGGAATATTTTAAAGTTTACTTTAATTTTTTAAAAAGTTAAATCATTAAATTAAATTAGTTATAAATCAATAATTAGAATCAAGAAATTTTTTTAAAGCATTTTCTTTCATAATTTGGTTACGTTAGAAATAATTAATATAATGAGATTATATTTTGAATAAGTTATAATTGTGATGTTGATTAGTATGTCTCCAGATCTTCAAAGATAGCATGAGAACATGCGTGCTTCTGCTCTAATTTTGCATCTCAAAGAGTTTAATGCACAGAGCACAATGGAGGGATATCAGTTCTCCAAAGCATTATTGTAATGTAAGATGGTAGACGGATCTTCAGTAGAGCTACATGTGCTAAAGATGATTAGCTATATTAAAAAATTTGGCCAATTTGGTTTTGTCATAAATCATGAGTTAAGTATTGATATGGTGCTATAGTCTTTTAGTTCAAGCTTTTCAAAATTTCTTATAAACTTTCATAAGAATCAAAAGGATGTGTTATTACCTAAACTATTGAATAGGCTAAAGACTGTAGAGGGATACCTTAAGAAGGAACCTAGTTATGTTCTTGTTATGGATTCTTCTAGGAGCAAGAGAAAGGGCTCTAAGAAGAATAATAACAAGAAATAGAAGGCTTTTATTATAGGAGCAAAACCAATAGGTGATGTCAAAAAAAGGAGCAATGAGAAGTGAACATGTCGATGGACACTGAAGGAGGAGCCATAAGGCTTATCTTGTTACCATAAAAAATAAGAAGTTTCTTGTGGGATATTCAAAAGGATATCAATTTTACAATCCTTTTGAGGAAAAGGTGTTTGTCCCAAAACTTGCTTCATTCTGAAAAACATAATTTATTCTCGAGGAAAGTAATGGGAGTAAGGTAGAACTTAGAGAAGTTCAAGAACAAAACCTTCACATTTAAATGTAATAGGAACCTCAAGTTGATACATATGATGTATAATTAAGAGTTTAAAAGATTCATAGCCTACAACGTATAAATTGACTACGTCATCCCCCCATTAGATTAGATCAACATATTGAAAAGGGGAAAGACAAGGTATCATTCATAGATGATGAGCCTATTACTTTGGTGGATGATCCTGATAATATTGTACCTACGAAAGCAAATGGACTTTTAAGAGAAAAATTGACATGGATAGCAATGTATATACATACTTAGCAAGACTAGTGGTTAAAGGTTACAAAAAAAAGCAAGAAGTTGATTTTAATGAAACATTTTCGCCAATAGCTAAAATTAAATCGATAATAATCTTATTGGCTACAGTCGCATATCATAAATTTGAAATTTGGAAGATGGATGTCAAAATAACATTTCTCAATTGGGATTTGCTTAAGGATATGTATATGACACAACTTGAAGTTTTTGAATTAAAAAGATTTTCTAATCAAGCTTATAAGTTGCAAAAGTCTATTTATAAACTTAAACAAGCATCATGGAGTAAGTAAATCTATCTTGACGAGACAATAAAGATTTTTGGTTATCAAAAATATAAATGAACTATGCGTCTATAAGAAGGCAAGTGGGAGTGCATTCGTCTTCCTTGTGCTACATGTGGATGACATATTATTAATTAAAGATGATATATTATTGATTGAAAATGACATACTAATGTTCTAATCTATAAAGATTTGATTGTCTAAGAAGTTCTCTATAAAGGATGTGGGAGAAGCAGCGTATATTATGATAATAGAGATATATAGAGATAGATCAAAGAGTTTGCTTGGCTTATCCTAATCCATGTATATAGACAAGGTTTAGCATGAAAAATTCAAGGGGTAATTCTTACCCATGTTGCCTGAGATTTCTCTCTCATAAAGTACATGTTTTAAGACATCAAAAAGAGAAATAAAATAGATTATATTTTATATGCTTTGACAATTAGATAAATAAAGTATATAATGTTATGTACTAAACCAAATGGCTCTTACATTCTGAGCATAACAAGTAGGTTTCAAGCTAATCCTAATGATAATCACTAAACGACTGAGAAAAACACTTTAAAGTACTTGAGAAGGACTAAAGATATTTTCATGGTCTATAGAAGAGTGAAACTGGGAGTTCAAGGGTACTTAGACAGTATTTTTAATCCAATCTATATGATAGCAAACAATAGTTAGAGTACATGTCCACTTTGAATGATGGTACAGTAAGTTGAAAGAATTCCAAACAACCATCACAAATTCTACGTAGAGTACATTTCAGTATCAAAGGTGGTAAAGGAAATAGTTTAGGTCAAGACGTTCATCACTGAACTTGGGGTGCAATGTTGAACTAATAGTATTATACTATGACAACATGATGCTATTATAGAGGCAAAGGAAATAAGGTCTTGGCAATGATCTAACCATATACTTAGGAAGTTTTACTTTATTAAGGAGACAATGAATCAGAAAGACATAATATAAGAGAGAGTTCTCACAAAAGAGAATCTTGCAGATCCTCTCGTAAAACAATTATTTCAAAAGAGACATGATCAACATATGGATGGATATGATATTAGATACATAGTTAATTGACTTTAATACAAGTGAAAGATTGTTAGTTTATGTCTTTGTAGCCAATCGACTGGTTTCAATTTTATGTATAAAATTATTATTTTAATCAATAAAGACATTCTTTATCTTTATATATTTTGCCAATTACGTTTAATATTTTAATCCTAAAGGTAACATTCTTAGAATAATTACTGCGTATACAAAATTATAATGAAATCATAATTAAGAGATTTCATTTATGTTTATGTATTATTCCTAAATTATTCATAGTTGTAGTTTTATCAAGATTAAATATTGATGAAATGTTAAAACTATCACATATTATATTTCTTTCTTATAAAGAAAGCAATTTTGATCTCACAAATTAAAGTATGGGGATATTTAAATAAATGTATGGATGTTTATTAAAGAATAAGTTTGTTGAACTGACCTAACTGTGAAGATCACAAATAGAAAATTACTCATATGTCTTTGAATTTTCTCATTATAATTAATCATTGAACTTAAGATCACCAAAGCATTTAATGTAAGAATTATTGTGTTTTAATGTTATTTATGACTTATCCTAATTAAGATAGCTAAGTTGATAGTATTAGATATAATATAAACCATATAAAGATATTTGAGTAAGTCAATAAAGGATTCCTCACTTTAAAATAATTGGAGAGAATGCTCCATTGTTCTTTATTAGTGATGATTTAAGAAATTCTTTGGCTAGAGTAAATTGACATTTGAAAAGTATTTTCAAATATCAATTATAAATCGATTACTAATTAATAAGAATAAACATGATTGGATTTAAAAGAGTAGAGACTGCATTCATACTTTATATTCAATTGGAACATTAGATGACGAAATAATTAAATTATACATTATAACCATGTATAAACAGATTAAGTCAAACTACTTTGACATTCATAATATTTGGATAGATATGACATATCGATAAACGTCAATCTTGATCTATGATTATAAATTATTTAATTGAAGAATTAAAGATAAATTAAAAGGAGTTTTAATTTATCTCATTATAAATATAAATATAATTATATTTTGTAATTACTACTAACATATTAGGACCCTAATAGGTCACATATAAAGAACAGTTAAGAAGAGAATTGGACGTTTAGATAACTCGTAGTTGATGCCTTATAAAAGGATTTTTATAAGAACTCGAATAAGGTATGATTTAATTACCTTTCACAATACATAATTTTCAAGTTGTTCAATTATTGAGATTCAGTAAGAAAACTGTTACATTTTTTTTTGTGATTAGAGTTAGATTAATTTCCCAACAAATCAAAACTCATAGTTTGCAAATGCATGTGGAAGAGCCTCACAACCTACTGAAGATTACTAGGAATAAGATAAGTATTGTGGGAGGGTGGCGGCGGGTGGCGAGGAAGAAGTGAATTAAAGCTTTGGACTTGATCATCATACTGTTGTTGGTGGTGGGAGACAAGAGTAGCAACGGTCTACATAGCAAATGCAAGATTGGACAGCTGATGCTCGAGCCAAAACATGTGGATCTCATATCTCATCCCAAACACATTTGGCTTTGTCTTCATTTAAGTATACAGAAAGTAAAAGGTAGTGTATGATGACAATGTTGAAGGACTGACTCATTAGATTGCCTGCTAATGCCATTTTCGTCAATTTTTTGTGCCGCATCTCTCACTGTTTCTTCTTATTTGTTTGTGACTCCCGTCTATTTGCATTTGGAACTAGTTATCATAAAATTGCATCTCCTAGTAATCTATCCTTCTAATAACATGCCTATCTGAGTGCAACTCGCATCCAATGTCCCACCCTTTCCCAAACGAAAGTGACAGATTAATTTCACGTGAAGATCCAATCTACGCAAGTCTCCTTGCTTCTCTTGGCTGGCATTGCATTGACAATGATTGGGAACGTGTTCTTTGCCCCCCTTTCGCGGTCACCGACGTTTCTCCAGCTGTAACACTCTACACGCTTTTGCCTTTCTTTTCACTTTTTTTATATGTTAACATTGTCCAACAAAAAGAAATACCTCATTTGCTGTTGAAGCAAGCAGTAACGTTTTTGACCAACAAATTTAGCTTCTCCTCACGCTCAACAACATTACTTACCATTGATTAAGACACAGCAGCTTCAAGTTGTGTACACCTCCCTCCCTGATATGCTGAAACCCAGTTCTGCATTTTACTCCTTCCATACTCTCACTGCAACTCCCGCATCAGCTCCTCTTCCCATCCCATTTTCTTTTTTCTGATTTCTTTTTGTACAGGATTGAGATCAGTGTCTGTCTTAAACACGAAAGATATTCATCTAATTAATTCTTTAAAATTGAACAAAACAAGTTTAGCAGACTTTAGATCCTTCACATAATATAATCTTTGACGCAACAGTGATATTAACGCACACTAGTTAACAATTGCAATGCTTTCTAATTGACAGGGCAATGATGATCAGAGTAGGGGTCCCATGTGGCCCCTGCTACATTCCATTTGCTCAGCTCCACTCAATTCACCCTCGCCTTAATATTCGATCCGTCATACAATTTGAACCATAAATTCCATACCATTACCGATGGATAGATATAACATTCCAGTACATAATACAACACTTCTTATCTATGTAATTACATTCCAGTAAACTTTGCAGACTTAAGCATTGACAACAAAAGACCTCACAAGAATTAAAAAATCCGTACGACAACGAGAATTTCTGCCCTTTGATCTGAATCTAAAAACCTTATTTGCGACATCAAAGCATGAGCTTGAGTGCTTTTAGATGCATACATTACGTAGCCAGCCAGCCAGCCAAAGCGGATGGGATCAGCCCTTGAGAAGCTTATGATGCAGGTCAGTTCTCAAAGTTCTTGGAGTAATTGGAAGAATCGTACCTGTAGGTTTGAGGAAGACCCACTTTATCAGATCTCACGAGCTTTCTAATTTCGGACCTAACCTTATAGAAAACATGCCCCCAGCTTCCTTGGTTATGGGAACCAAGAACCCTTGTTTCGTATTCATTCATCTCGAGATCCTGGGCGAAGATGGGTTTTCTAGACAAGATCCAGGACCAGCCCCAGTCCCACCACTTCCTAATGGAAGTGCCAGCATTTTCTGCCATTGATGACATTGATTTGGATCTCTGGAAAGCCCAGGAAGTTGCTTGTGAAGAGATGGGTTGGATTCCGAGGGACAGAGAAGAGAGTCTTCTGCGCAGACCATGCTGGTGTGGAGTATCAGATGCAGCGTGGGAAACAGGGAGAGCATGGCTTGATTTCTTCTGAAAGCTCTGGACAATGGAGCTCATAGTGGCGGATGTAGTTGATTGTATAGAAAAGAAATGCTTCCTTCCTTCAGTTAATTAGGAGGAAATGAAGGGATGAAGCAGAAGGATAGATAGGGGAGAGGATAGGTGGAAGAGTAGAGAGCAGAGAATGAGGGAAGGTGAAAGGTAGTGCTCACAGACAGGGTACATGTATATTGGCAATGCTGCCACCGCCAGGCTTGGTTTCGTCTTCTGGAATGAAATATTTTTAATCAAATAGCAAAATATATGTATTTGTACAAGTAACAAGGACAAGGAGTGGTGTTGAATTTTGGTCCTGGAAGAGGGGAAGTTTTGGACGCGTAAAAGGGACCACTCGAGCTGTCGGTTGTCGGGTACGCATTCGTTTCTCTTCCATGTGCATGACGAATTCACTCTTTAACTTTTATATAGTCTACAAATTTTTTATGTTTAAATAATTCTTTAATGATGATAATAAATACTTAATAAATTATAAATTAAGAATATTAAAAGTCTATCTACACTACACCTTTTGTCTGTATATTATTTTATATTATAGTTTTTCTGGTAAATTATTTTTTAATTTTATATTTTGTCATTCAATGTTATTTAAAATTACAAATTATATTAATTAAATACATACAATTTTAATTTTTCAGTCATTCACCTTATTATTAATGTTGTTAACATAAAGCGTCATATAATTAAGTCCCAATGTCATATTAGTAAACATGTGAATAATAATAATAATAATAAATAGTAATTTCTAATAACGCTTAAAGAAAGCTATAAACATATTAGAAATTCAACGTTGGTTATGGATATGATACCTAGTGTAAATAGGAGATAATCCATGATTTTGAGAGTAGAAAAGCGGGAGAAGTTCACATAAGAATATCAAAGGGAATTTAAAACAATGCAATGATGATAAGAGGATAGGATGTTAAAAAGGGAGGAAGTATAAAGTCAATAATTAAAAAAAGGAGGTAATAGATAAAAGCTATATATATTGAAAACATTATGACAAAAATGGACACTACAATGACAATTACTTCAAACTGTTTGGATATCTAGAGTGATATAAGGAATTATTAGAGAAAAACAAAGAGGATGGAAGTTCAATCAAGGTTTTTGGAGCAAATTCAGCAGAAATATAAATGAAACAACATAACGAAGGGAGCAGTAGAGTAAATAATCAAGTTTCATCGATATCTGAAATGATTAAAGGAGAATTAGTGAAGCTAAAGAAAGGAAAATATCCACTTGATCATGTAATGATCAGTCAAAAAATGATAACTGTATTGGTCAATAAAAACATTATGAAATTTCCTCATTTGGAGGATTTTATAGGTACTATCTTAAATTATGTTTTGACCTGTCTTGATTTAGTAAAAATTTATTATTGAATAGTTGACACTGGAGCATCAATTTACATGTTTGTAAACCTAACCTTATTAATCACACCCAAAAAAACCAGACAAAATCATACATGTTTACCTGCCTAATGATTCTATGCAATTAAAAAACAATCTCATTCTGACTGAAGCTCTACATATACCCATATTTAAATTCAATTTACCATCTATCAATAAACTAGTAAATACAACTTAGATCAAATATGAAAATTTCCCTTCCTATTGCATCTTGTAGGTCCTGAACACTAAGGACATATTAGTAGTAGGAAGAGTTTACATTTATGAAAAAAATCCTTTTACTAAAGAAACTATCAAATTGTATTCAGTTTGATTACACATTCTTTTAGAGTGACAATGAGTCGGGTCAATTCCAGACTAAGTTTGATTAATTTTTATTTAAAAATTTAAAATAATGTTATTTTACTTAAAATTTTAGTACTTTGGACCAAGTTGTGCTTAGCTCAGATAGTTCGAACTCAAGTTCAACTTAAAGCAAAACAAATTAAAAAAGAAAGTTTAAGCCCGACCTAAAACTCGATAAACTCAAATCAAACTAAACCACGCAAAATTATCATTCCTAACATTCTTTATCTTTTGATTTTTAAAAAATCCTTAAATCATGTAAATGTCATATCAGTTTGATCATTTTGGAATCAAAGGCTTGGTTATTCTTTAATCAATAATATCAAACATATTCCTATTATTGAGAGTTGGCTTGGTATTTCAAATATTTTTTTATGATATATTTCCACTAACTAAGCAACAAAGACTATCTTTGTCATTTCGTAAAATTCAAACCACATATATATTCCAAATCCTTCATATTGATATTTGGAGGTCATATAAACAACATTCAATTCCAAGGGGTAATATATTTATTAGGGTTTATGATTTTAGTAGAGCTACTTAGACTTATTGAATCTATAATAATGCAATAATGATCAGATTGATCTTTTATTGTCAGTAGAGCTACTTGGACTTATAAAATTCAGATGACTAAGATTTTAGAGGCCTTTTGCAAAATGATCCTTAATTCGTTTAAGACATCAGTTCCAACTTTTAATTCTAATAATGGTGCTAAATTTTTTTCTGCTAGTTGTCAACATTTATTCAATTAATTAGGCATTATACGTCAAAGATTATAAATCTATACTAAACAATAAAATGGGGTTGCGAAGTGAAAACATCAATATTTGTTATAAGTGACTAGATCATCAACTAGTTTCTAATTCAATTTTGTAACACCCAAATACCCCCTGGGAGGATACATGGATGCCACCCAAGACAGAACAAACAAAAATCAAACATTTCACATATGCATTGTTTTAAAATCTAAGTTTAACACACATATAATACATCGCAGACTTTCCAAAAACAAATCCAAAGAATATGTACAAGCCCAAATAAACCAAACAAAATACATATTCGAGTGACACAAAAACT
>JANZLD010000237.1:79006863-79022367 GCA_026413575.1 Erythroxylum carthagenense
AATTTCTAGTTTTTCCTCATTTACAACTTGATCTACTGGATTGGTAGTAACAGCTTGTAGAACTTCAGTAACTCATTTTCCAACACCCATTTCAACTTGAGGGATGTGAATGACAATCAATCTATCACTTGAACCAGAGGGTTGAGCTTCATAGTGGCCTTTTTCAAAACCTATGTCTTGAAAATGACCACTCCCATTGATCAAGTCATTCTCAAGAAATTTTGCATTTCTTGATTCCACAATCCTAGTGCTGTGAGATGGACAATAAAATCTATACCCTTAGACCTTTCAGCATATCCAATGAAATACCCACTAATGGTCCTTGGGTCTAGCTTCTTCTCCTATGGGTTGTAAATTCTCACTTCAGACAGGCATCCCCAAACGTGTATATGCCTCAGACTCAGTTTTCAACCCTTAAATAACTTAAAAGGTGTCTTTGAAACAGCCTTGATTAAAACCCGGTTTAATATATACACAGTCGTCTTTAGAGCTTTAGTCCACATGAATTGATGAAGTTTTGTGTTACTCCTCATACTTCTCACCATGTCCATTAAAGTTCAGTTTCTTCTTTCTGCCACATCATTCTAATTCGGAGAACCAGGCATGGTGTACTGGGCAACAATCCCATGTTCCTGAAGAAACTTCGCAAAAGGACCAGGCGCTTATCCACTTTCAGTGTATCTACCATAATACTCTCCATCTCTATCTAACCTCACGATTTTAATCAGTTTTTTACATTGATTCTCCAGTTCAGCCTTAAACATTTTAAAGGCATCCAAAGCTTCGTCCTTAGAACGAAGTAAGTAAAGATATATATATCGCGAATAGTCATCTATGAAGGTGATAAAGTATTTCAGACTATTTTCGTCCATTTCTGGACAACAAATATCTATATGTATGATTTCTAATAGGTTTGTACTCCTCTTGGCATCCCTTTTAGACTTATTAGTTCATTTACCCTTAATGCAATCAATGTAAGTCTCAAAGTCAACAAAATCTAAAGTCCTAAGTACCCCTTCATTTCCTAATCTCTTAATTCTCTCAATGGAGATGTGTCATAATCTATGGTGCCACAACATAGAGGATTCTTTATTCATAACACATCGTTTCAATCCAACAGTGACATGCATCGAATTATAGGCATCATCATTTTGTAACTAAATGGAATGAAGACCATCAAATAATATACCATAACTAATAAATTTAGATCTATTACATAAACTGAAACCAGAATCTGAAAAGTTGAAGGAAAAACTAAAAGGTACAAGTCTTGATACAGAAATCAAATTTCTAGAGAAATTTAGAACAAAAAAGGTCTTTTACAAGCACAAAATAAAGTAGTGCTCAAAACCAAACTGCAAGTGCCAATGGCTTCCACATGTGAACTCGTCTTGCTTCTTAAATAGATGAATTATTTACTTCCCACTGGCTTCCTTAGATTTTGCACACCCTGTAAGGTATTTGAAACATGAATTATAGAACCAGAATCAATTCATCATGTGTTATGACTAACATTAATCGTATTAGATTAATAACAAACAAATAAAATTTGAGTACCTTTCTTCTCGAGCCAGTCCTTAAATTTAGTGCAGTCTTTCTTTATATGCCCCCTCTTCTTGCTGAAGAAATACTTTGACGGCTTCGTTATATCGAATTGAGGAGCAACGTTACCTTTTCTCTTATTTTTGGCATCATCTTGCCTCCTCTTTCTTGAAACGGTTAAATTGACCCTTTCACCTTCTTCCATCAACATCGTCTCCTCTTTTTGCACACATATGGTCAACAGTTCTTGATTGACCACTTGTCCTTATGTGTGTTATAAGAAATCATGAAAGGACTGTATTGTTGAGGCAGAGTGCACATAGTGTAATGCACCAGAAAAGATTCCAATATAGTAACCTCCAACCCTTTCAACTGAGTCGCTATGTCCCCTAATAGCATGATATGATCACATACACCCTTTATCCAAGTGAGCCTTAAGGATGACAACTATATAATCAAAGTGTTAGCAAGAGCCTTATCAAATGTAGCAAATTGCTCATCAATGGCCTTCTATAGATATCTGACATTACTATGCTATTCGACAGAACTATGAATACTATCAGATATCTTGGTCTTTATGAACATCGCGGAGAGACGATTAAATCTCTCTCACTTTCATAAAGAGCAACAGCTTCTGGAGTGCTGGTCTCAATCATACTCGGTGGTTCGTCCTTCCTAATAGCATAGTCTATATCTATCCAGCCTAAATGAAGCAGAATTCTTTCATTGCACACCTTATAATTGTCACCTCTCAATTCAAGAATATCACACTTAATATCATAAATATTAACTGTTTGAGTAAGTGCAAATTAAGAAATAAAAATATATGCTCGTTATATATATTTCGAGATCAATAATAATTTATAGTTTACCAATGTAAATCATGCATTTAGTAGATGAATCTAGTGACATAAGACTTGCTTGTGGGCCAAAGTTCTAATCAATTAGATTCATCCGAAATTTTATGATAAAACTATTGAATTATGTTCCTTTTCTTAATTCCTGTTGGTAGATTAAGAAATATAATATGATATTTTATCCTAATTAATCATACAAATATAAGAAAATTCCTATGGGTAGATTTTATCATATCACGTATGATCAATTACAATTAATGATTTTATGTGAACTTAAAATTAAATATATAATTGTAATTAATTTGAGATGTTGTGGCTGCTCTCAATCAATTAAAATCATATGATCACTTACATTATCTTAAGCTTTAAATTAAAGCCCAAACATTTGCATCAATTAATAAATAATGCAAATAAATCAAATAATAATGCACAAATTATTTAATTTTTGCATGTATAATGATCTAAAATTTATACACACAAAATTTTCAATTAATCACATATAATTTGTGCAAATAATTAAACAATTACCACTAGTATGTCAAAATTAAAATCCAACATAAGACATACATAATTAAAAAATTAATATTTTAAGGTCAGCGATGGGATGATGACAACCAGGTGACGCGCACTAGACGTCGAAAAACTGACCATGCAACGCTTCATAAATGACAACGTCCGAAACCTTACGTACGACCATAGTCATCCCTCCTCCCTACACGGTTTTGTCACCGTCGAGCGCTCTATAGAGCACAAAAACACGATTCTAACGTCTCCAACATGTACAAAACATCGAAAAAATTCAACAACCTTAACTCATGTATCACGATAGAAAATTCAACAAAATAGAGTATAACAGAGACATGCTTCTTAATGTTCATAAGCAAGGTAGAGGCATCACTGAAGCTCTGATACCAAATGTAATAAACCACAACATCATGGCATGCATCTCATATAAATAAATTTACATGAGGCATATGCATGTTATTAACGTATATAACAAGGGAAGCTTAACCAAAATACCTCTAACCATTGCTCCACCAAAGTTTGAATGTTTCTGAGAATTTTGAATCTTCTATCCTCTCCTTTAGCACGACCGATGGTATACTTCTAGTGCGTTAGTGAGGATAGGAACTCAAAACAAACCTTTAAACTGTTTTAAACCACCTTTTCCCATCATAGAGGAGGTAAGTCGGTGATGCATGCTTAACGTGTGCGTGTGTTAATGGTTAATGCATTAAATGGACCATACATGAACAGTAAGAAGGTTATGTAAAATTTCAAAAATCTTACATACCTTTCAGTGATGAAAGAGCGTAGTCAATAAGATCAAAGGAATTTCTCTTACAAGATAATTTATTGAATTAAAAATACGAAATTAAAAATTAGTAATTTGGTGAATGGTAGAGTAGAGACTCATTATTTGCCATTAAGATTGTTGGTTTGGTGGTCATTGGTCCATGTTTTTGTTTATGATATTTATGGTGTTGATAATTAGACTACTTATATTGTTTTGATGTAATTTAGCAGTGTAAATTAAGAAATATTTGTTAGATGTTAGATAAATGTTTTAGATAGGAAAAATGTATGATAGAAAAAATGTAACTCTTATCTTATTAAAAATTATAGAAGGTATTTAATTTTGATGTAGACATTATCAACATACAAATTAAAATAAAAACAATCATTATAACATGTAAACTATAAGAATAATATCTTTATCACTAGAATATATAATACTATAATTAGAATTTTATGACATCATTGTTTGATATTATGGGGATGATGTGATTGTTAATGTATGTGTATACTTGTGATTACAGAAAAGTATGTATGGTATACGTACGTGTATTTTACTTTGATAAATCCACGTTCTTCTGGTTGGCTTTTAAGCGTAGAAGAAGAAGAAGGAAAGAAGCTGTCTCTCGTCCTCTTCCTCTTCCTCTTCCACATCCTCTTCTTCTTTTAACCGTGCATGCACAAGCACAACATTAACATACAAATATAATTCTCCAACTCCTTATATGTATGTAAATCTATCCATCTTATCTTCTGTGTACCAAACAAGAGAAGAAGAACAAAAATGTCAGCTTCGCTAACCCTAGGCGGGCCTTCCCGGTGCGGCCGTGCCCTTGGACCGTCCCTCGACAAAATTGTGAAAAACGCGGCCTGGCGCAAGCATTCCCACCTCGTTTCAACGTGCAAATCAGTACTTGACAGATTGGAATCCCTCTCCGATTCTGATCCCAATTCCCATCCCACATCTCCTCTCTATGGCCTCTCCTCTTCCGACGCCGATTTCCTTCTCAACCCCTTGATCCTTGCTCTCGATTCTGCCTACGCCAAAGTTGCCGAGCCTGCCCTCGAGGGTGCCTTCAAATTGTTTTCTCTCGGCCTCATCCGCTGCGAGATCGATCCCGAATCCTCCTGTAACGTCGCCGTATTTAAACTCATTGACAGCATCTGCAAAGTCTGTGGCGTTGGTGATGAATCCATCGAGCTCAACGTTCTTCGCGTTCTTCTTGCTGCCGTTCGCTCCCAATGCGTCTTGATCCGTGGCGACTGTTTGTTGCATATTATCCGTACTTGTTACAATGTTTATCTTGGTGGCGTCAACGGTACCAATCAGATCTGTGCCAAGTCTGTGGTCGCCCAGATCATGCTCATTGTTTTTACCAGAGTCGAGTACGATTCCCTTGATGTTCAAGTTAAGACAGTGTCTGTCAACGAATTGTTGGAATTTACTGATAAGAATTTGAATGAGGGCAGCTCCATTCACTTTTCTCAGAATTTTGTCAATGAGGTTATGGCTGCTAGTGAAGGCACTCCTGATCCCAGGCTATTGTTACACTCTCCTTCTACTGCTATTCCCAATCTTTCAAATGGTAGTAGCGACACCCATACCAATAATGATCGTCACGACAATAATGATTCCAAAGCTAATGATTTGCCTGATGCAGAAGTCAATGACGGAGTTGAATCTGGTGACGCCGGTAGCAGTGCCGCTACTGGAGAAAGTAAGATTAGAGAGGACGGATTTCTTGTTTTTAGAAATCTATGCAAATTGTCTATGAAGTTCTCTTCTCAGGAGAACCCAGATGATCAAATTCTGTTGAGAGGCAAGATATTGTCTTTTGAGTTGCTCAAAGTGATCCTCCACAATGGAGGTCCTATTTGGCGCACCAGTGACAGGCACGTCTCGTCTTTGTGTATCCATTCACAATTATACTACTTCTTCTTTCCGATGTTTACTGCTCTTTTATTCTTTCCTTATACGGTTAAAGGACACAATCTAATTGCATGTTTCCTTTGTCTCTAATGACCTACTCTGTAGTTAAAATGTGGTTGTGGAGAACATAAATTAAAGCAAAGAAGACGAATGAAGAAGATTTAGAGAAAAGAACATAACTTTGATAGATCTGATCTTGAAGTGAAGTTTTTATTTATTCTGACGAGGTATTAATTTTGCAATGACATTGTGTGCGATCATAGAAGGTAAAAGGAGAGGAAAAACATATGATTCTATGTGATATTCTTAGTTGTATGACTCACAGCTGACTCAACAAATCCATAACTTGGGTCTTCTTGAATTCTTAAGAATCTCTTTTGTGGTTCTGTTAGAATTCTACATATGCACCACCTGTGCATCTATTTCACCAAAATATAAAATTATGGTTCTATATTCTTCTTTTCTTCTTGCGTGAGGTTTGTGTTCTGCTGAAGAAGTCACACACATATACATATGTATGTTAGTTTTAAACAGTTGAATTTACTATGCTAATCCTGGAAGTATGGAAGTAGGAAATCATAAACGGAATGCTATTATTATTTTCTTAATATTTTAAATGTTTTTAGTATCTTATACAGCGTGCAGATACAACTTTGCAGGTGCAATTAACTAATTTAACTGCTGTTTTTCTTTTTGTGTGTTTCTCTAAAGAACCTCCTCCCATCCCATTTCACGCCCTTGGCCACCAACTTCCAACAAATCATTCTGGAAGAATGATATCTAATACATTACACTATTTGGCACAGGTTTCTTCATGCTGTCAAGCAATTTCTCTGCCTCTCATTACTAAAGAATAGTGCATTGTCAGTTATGGCCGTTTTCCAGCTTCAGTGTTCTATTTTCATGATCTTGTTATCAAAGTTCAGATCAGGTTTGAAGGCAGAAATTGGAATATTCTTTCCAATGCTTGTCCTCCGTGTGCTTGAGAATGTTAACCAGCCTAGTTTCTTGCAAAAGATGACTGTCCTAAATCTTTTGGAGAAGATTTTGCAGGACCCGCAAATTATTGTTGACATATTTGTGAACTATGATTGTGATGTGGATGCACCAAACATTTATGAAAGGTATACTATTTTCCATTGTATATTTATTGATTTGAGAGTTTTTTCTATAAGTTGCAAAAATTTATGTTTGATGATATTGAAGTTCTTGCATTGACTATGCGAACGACTTTAAATACAGCGTGCTTAACATTCAGTTCATCTTGAGCAACTCAAGAAAGCTGTTTCTGTTTTTCTTCTTTCAATATTAAACATGGGAAAGCCTTGTTCTTTCTCACTGGTTGATTTAGCTTTTACGTACTTTCTCACATCCTCATGAGGGCTTCGAAATAGAGTTATGAGAGGCAAGAGCTGCTTAACTATTGTGATGTTAAAGTCAAAAGTATGATACTGCAACAATAAGGAGAAACAAAATGATGAAGAGTTTTTTGCGATTTTGAATTCTTGTTCTATCAATATTATCTGCGGGTCTAAGTTGAAAATAAAATTGAACTCATCCATTCCAGAGAACTAGGTTGGACTTGGGACGCATAAATGTTCGAGCATACTATTGAAGAAGCTGAAAATCTCACTGGAGGAAATTGGAAAAAAGAAAGAAAAGAAATGGTTTTTTAATCTGGCGGTGAAAATGATACTCTTTAAACTTGTTGGGAATCCTTATATGCTAATGAGAGCAAGTTAATTTCTGGTGAAACATAATAAATGTTGATGTAATCTGGTTTAAGGCTTAGTTGCTTTGATTATTTTTTTTAAAAAAAGGTTACTTGTTTTGAACTTGCGATGAATGATATTTCTGGTTGGAACTAGGAAAAAAAAATGCCATGGATTATTATTTGGACTTCAGGTATAAAAATATTTGATCACCTTGTTTCTTGATAACTTAAAATCTTGAACTTGTAATGCCAGATTGAGGTCATATTAGATCAATTCCTTTATGGGTTGAACCTGGGAGCACAAGGGGCAAAATAGTGGGGAGTTTATCTTTTTGTTAGCTTTTCATTGTTTTAAGTGCATTTAGAAGGAAACGGACTTATAATTCCATCAGATATTTGCAGGATTGTCAATGGCCTTCTGAAAACCGCTCTTGGACCCACTCCTGGTTCAACCACGACTTTGTCTTTGGCTCAGGATGTAACTTTTCGACATGAATCTGTCAAATGCTTGGTTAGTATCATAAAGTCAATGGGTGCCTGGATGGACCAGCAGCTGAGAGTTGGTGAATCCTATTCACCTAAGAACTCAGAGAATGATGCCTTGATAGAGAATCAGTCATCACCCACTGGAGAAGACGGAATTGTCCCTGACTACGATTTACATGCAGAAGTAAATTCTGAAATGTCAGATGCTGCTACCGTTGAGCAACGACGGGCTTACAAAATTGAAGTACAGGTTGAGTGTTACTTCATTTGTGTAATAAGCCTTCAATTGTGAGATACATGTAGTGAGTAACCTGTTATAGGTTTTGTTTCAGATTATATGACAATAGGTCATCTTATTTTGGTTGGAGATATCATATTTTGCTATTTGTGTCCATTCTATTCAAGTTTTTCTCCTAGTTCATTCTTTTGCCCATGATTTTCAGCTTTAGCTTCTTTTGTCTCATGTGAGAACTAGTTCATTCTTTTGCCCATGTTTTTCAGCTTTAGCTTCTTTTGTCTCATGTGAGAAGTTTACTGGTTTTTATGCAGAAAGGCATCTCATTATTCAACAGGAAACCTTCCAAGGGCATTGAGTTTCTGATAAACACCAAAAAAGTTGGCCATTCCCCAGAAGAAGTTGCTATATTCCTTAAAAACACAGTTGGCTTGAATGAAACCATGATTGGTGACTACTTAGGAGAAAGAGATGATTTTTGTTTGAAGGTTATGCATGCTTATGTCGACTCATTTAATTTTAAAGGAATGGATTTTGGTGAAGCAATAAGGTTTTTCATACGTGGGTTTAGATTACCTGGAGAGGCACAGAAGATTGACCGAATCATGGAAAAGTTTGCTGAGCGCTATTGTAAATGCAATCCCAATTCATTTACTAGTGCGGATACTGCTTATGTTCTCGCTTACTCTGTGATAATGCTGAATACAGATGCTCACAACAGCATGGTGAAAGATAAGGTTTGTTTGCAAAATTTCTCTGTGTTTCCTTGCTCTGCACCCCTCAAACGAAAGAAAGGAAAAAAGGAAACAGAACCTGAAACATCACAAAAGGGTGAAATGAACAAGAAAGATTGTCTTAATCCAGGAACAACTCTTTGTTAATAATTTCAATGTTGAATCCATAATGTGGGGTGATATATCATAATTTCAACTTGTGCACTAACTTTATGTTGTCCATGGATGTTGTCCAGATGTCTAAGGCTGATTTCATAAGGAACAACCGGGGAATAGATGATGGCAAGGATTTGCCTGAGGAGTATCTAGGTGCCCTTTATGATCAAATTGTCAAAAATGAAATTAAGATGAGTGCTGTTTCTTCTGTTCCTCAAAGCAAACAGGTAAACAGCTTGAACAGACTATTAGGTTTGGACGGGATACTGAATTTGGTCACTGGGAAGCAGACTGAAGAAAAGCCATTGGGTGCAAATGGACTCCTTATAAGGCATATCCAAGAGCAGTTTAAGGCTAAGTCGGGGAAATCTGAGTATGTATTTCCATACAAAATCACTGATTTGCTTTAGATATTTTGGGAAGATCTATTGCATGGGTCATCTTAAAATAGAGCGTGCTTTATTATTTACCTTGTTTTAAAGAAACACTTATTATTTTACTTAGAATTCCGCCCCTCTGTCTTTAATAGTGAAAAGCTGAAGTAATTGCCAAATATTGGTATTGCAGGTCAACATATCATGTTGTTACCGATGCAGCAATCTTGAGGTTCATGCTTGAGGTCTGCTGGGGTCCTATGTTAGCTGCCTTTAGTGTAACTCTTGACCAGAGTGATGACAAGCTTGCTACATCTCAATGCTTACATGGCTTTCGGTATGCAGTGCATCTAACCTCTGTAATGGGTATGCAGACCCAGAGAGATGCATTTGTGACATCTATCGCGAAATTTACTAATCTTCACTGTGCTGCAGATATGAAGCAAAAAAATGTTGATGCCGTGAAGGTTAGTGTTCCCTACGTACATATTCATGGAAATAAATGTAGTTGGTTTCCTTCATCATTATAGATTCTCCAAGGAGCAGGCTGTCTCATTGTTAAATTGGAAACTAGGTTTCCTCCCTTGTGCATGATTTGATCTCCTATATCCCATATAAATAGTTTAGAGACGTGTAACTGCCACTAGAAGGCTAATATTCCTTAATATTTTAAGCTAGTTGTTGCTTCAATAGACAATAGTAATAAGGCATTGCTTCATTGCCTGTAAGATGTGCAATTCTAAAGTGTAAGCCTTTCTTTAGTATCATTATGCTTTATATTCAAGATTTGGCATTTTGCAGGCTATCATATCAATTGCCATTGAAGATGGTAACTATCTTCAGGAAGCTTGGGAGCATATTCTAACATGCCTTTCACGAATTGAGCATCTTCAGCTGCTGGGAGAGGGTGCACCACCTGATGCATCTTTTTTCACTGCATCTAATGTTGAGACAGATGAAAAATCAATGAAGCCAACAGTTTATCCATCTCTAAAGAAAAAGGGAACACTCCAGAATCCAGCTGTAATGGCTGTTGTTAGAGGGGGTTCATATGATAGTGCCACAGTTGGAATTAATTCTCCAGGACTAGTGACTCCAGAGCAGATCAGTAACTTTATATCAAATTTGAATCTGCTTGAGCAGATTGGGACCTTTGAGTTGAATCATGTGTTTGCTAATAGCCAAAGGTTGAATAGTGAGGCAATTGTAGCTTTTGTGAAAGCTTTGTGCAAAGTCTCAATGTTTGAGTTGCAGTCCCCAACAGATCCTCGTGTATTTAGCCTGACTAAAATTGTTGAAATTGCGTATGATCTTCTCCCTTTCTCCAAAAACTATCTTATTTTGGTGGAATAACTTATATCCCACATGGATTTGTTACTATAAAGAATAATAACTTAATTATACAAGAGCACATCTGTAGTTAATTCAACTGTGAGGAACTTGATGAACATTTGTGTTTTAGCTGGCTGATTGATATACGAACTCTCTCTCTCTCTCTCTCTCTCTACACTGGAGCTTCCTGATTGATGCTGAGTAACTGTAGATTCTGATGCCGCTTGATACATTATTTATACTAATACCTCATTGCTTCCTTATGCAGGCATTACAACATGAATCGCATCAGATTAGTTTGGTCTTGCATATGGAATGTTCTCTCTGAATTTTTTGTGTCGGTTGGTTTATCTGAAAATCTCTCTGTTGCAATTTTCGTTATGGATTCGCTTCGGCAGCTTGCAATGAAATTCTTAGAGCGTGAGGAGCTGGCAAATTACAACTTCCAGAATGAATTCTTGAGGCCATTTGTGATTGTTATGCAGAAAAGCAGCTCCACAGAAATCAGGGAATTAATCATTAGATGCATTTCACAGATGGTCCTTAGTCGTGTTAGTAATGTCAAATCTGGTTGGAAAAGTGTTTTCATGGTATGTTATGCATTTGCTGTTGATGTTTATGAAATATGTGGTTTTAACTATTAGAGACATGGAATTCAACAAATCTTGAAATTCAGATTTTTTGTTACCATTTCTGATCATCACGTCTATCTTTTAACTCCCAATAATGAAAATATGCTTCGTATGGCCTGTGCTTAACTTCAAATTGTTTGAGAAACTGGCTTCCTTTTTTGAAAATTACCCCAATCATATTATCCTATCCTTGCAGGTTTTTACAACAGCTGCTGCTGATGAGCGGAAGAATATAGTCCTGCTGGCATTTCAGACAATGGAAAAAATTGTACGAGAATATTTTCCTTACATAACGGAGACAGAGACAACAACTTTTACTGATTGTGTTAGATGCCTGACCACATTTACCAGCAGTAGATTCAATAGTGATGTAAGCCTCAATGCAATTGCATTTCTACGATTTTGTGCTTTGAAACTTGCGGAGGGAGGGCTTGTTTGCAAGGAGAAGAGCAGGTCCACTGGTTCATCTAGCCCAGCAGTTAGTGAGGTTACTTCTGATCTGCAAATTTGTAATGACTGGGATGAGAACGCATCTTTCTGGATTCCTTTGCTCACAGGTAATCTGCTTTAGAGCCAGGATAGATTTTAGAAGCTACGTCTCTAGTGCTTGACCAAACTATGATGCTTTTTGCATTGCTGAGACCATCTGTTACTTACCTCTGCTTTATATCGGAAGTTGAATCATGTATGGCTCGCTGCAACGCCTCTATTCCTGCTCCAAAAGAAACAAGAGGGCAAGGATTATTTCAGGGAAGGGGAGGTTGAGGAACCAACTTAGACATGACATGTTATGTTTTAACTCTCATACAAAGCAAATTTCAAGACCTCTGACCTCTAGTCATTTGCAATGGTTAATTTTAAATTAGGCTGCTGGGTAGTGTTAGTATTTTGAACACTAACTAGCAGTTACGTTTTGCATTCTGCCAAGTGATGAGGGGAAACTTATTTATTGCTTATGGTTTTTAGTAGGTTATC
Organism: Erythroxylum carthagenense; assembly: GCA_026413575.1. Taxonomy (NCBI): domain Eukaryota; kingdom Viridiplantae; phylum Streptophyta; class Magnoliopsida; order Malpighiales; family Erythroxylaceae; genus Erythroxylum; species Erythroxylum carthagenense. The sequence continues at coordinate 79,019,127 of JANZLD010000237.1, forward strand.
CAAAGTGCTTTATGGGAGATTTGAGTTTTACAACAGCAAATGAACTCTTTTCTCATGCATAGCATAGTGTATCAGTTTCTGAAAAAAATTAGGCCCCTCTTCTCTCTTGTAGTTGATGGCCCAATATTGTTTCAGGGTTGTCAAAACTAACATCTGATCCCCGATCAGCGATTCGAAAGAGCTCTTTGGAAGTCCTCTTCAATATTCTCAATGATCATGGTCATCTTTTCTCAAGTTCATTTTGGATTGCTGCGTTCAATTCAGTTATCTTCCCAATATTCAATAGCATATCTGACAAGAAGGATATCCCAATTCAAGATGAACATCAACTATCAAGTTCAGAATATCCACATACCGAGGGACATTTATTGGATGCAGAAACCTCTGCAACGGCAGCACAGTGTCTAGTTGACATATATATCAGATTTTTTGATGTGTTGAGACGTCAACTACCAGATGTCATATCAATATTGACAGGACTTATCAGAAGTCCTGTTCAGGGTCCTGCTAGTACCGGTGTTACTGCATTGTTGCGGTTAGTTGGTGAACTGGGTAATAAGCTTTCAGAGGACGAGTGGAAAGAGATATTTCTAGCTTTGAAGGAAGCTGCTGCATCAACATTGCCTGGTTTCATAAAAGTTCTCAAAAGCATGGATGAGATTGAGATTCCTGACAACTCTCTCTCTTGTTCTGATGAGGATGTTTCTTCTGAGCATGGCTTCAATAGTGACGAGCTTGAGGATGACAATTTCCAGACTGCAGCTTATGTGGTATCGAGAATGAAGAGTCATATTGCTGTACAGCTCATCATCGTGCAGGTTCTCTACCTCCTCCCCTCTCTCTCAGACACAGATAGCCCATGCATACACAAGTTCCTTTTTTTCTTATACTTTTCATGACAATTCGATTTGACGCATGCATAAAGTTGTGCACACCCACATCAAGAGGGAAGCAAGGTTCCCACTTTACCCTATGCATTCATCAAGGCGCACTGAATACAGATGTTTAAGGGCATTGGTTGCTTCATTGTAGTTGTATACTTTTCTGGACATGACTGTTTTGGAGCCAGGGTAGATGCTCTTGAAAATGTTTGTGGAGAAAATAAACATGAAAATTTTGTGCATCACTTGAGCATTCTGATGAGGTCTCTACTGTATTCTTTTCGAATAGTTTTTAGCTTTGATATGCCTCTCTGTGATGGCATCATATGTATATTGCTACCTATGTTTTATTTCTTTGTGATGTTGATTATCCTTGACCTTCAGGTTGTATCTAATCTGTACAAGGCACATCTCCAATTCTTATCAGCGGCCTCTATCAAAATTCTTCTTGATATCTTTTCCTCTGTCTCGTTGCATGCCCATCAACTGAATTCCGATGTTACCCTACAAAAGAAGCTGAAGAAAGCATGTTCAGTCCTTCAGCTCTCCTATCCTCCAATGGTTCATTTTGAAAATGAGGCTTGTCAGAATTACCTCAACTTCCTCCAGAATTTCCTTGTGGATGACCCATCTATGTCAGAGAGATTAAATGCAGAAACACTACTGGTTGAAGTGTGTGAACAGGTGTTGAATATTTATCTGAAATGCACAGGCTGTAAATCTACACTGCAGAAACCTGACAATCAGCCACCGATTCACTGGATTCTTCCATTAGGTTCAGCCAAAAAGGAAGAATTAGCAGCGAGATCACCTTTACTAGTTTCCGCCTTGCGCGTCTTAAATTCTCTGCGAAGGGATGCTTCAAGGAGGTATATTTCGCTGTTCTTTCCTCTGTTGGTAGATCTTGTGCAAAGTGAGCATAGCTCAGGAGAAGTGCAGTGTATTCTGAAAGAAATTTTCCAATCCTGTATAGGCCCTATAGTAATGGGATAATTCATTGTTTGACACCATATGCACATTAACGCCACTATACTAACCACAGTTTTGTTCCTCATTAATCGATTGGACTTTGAAATCATTGATATTGAATTTCTTTGTGCTTATGCCAGCTGATCCTATCCCTCTGCTAGATGTGCAACCATTCTTTCTTTTTAAACAAAAAAATTTACAGGTATCTAATCTAAAAATCTTGTAGATTACACTTGAAAAATAAAATCTTTAAACTTACGTCCGAAAATCGTATTCCTCAGAAATTATAATATATTATTTGATGTCAATCGGAAGTTGTGATAAGTTAATATTAAAATGCAGTCCTACCCATAACATGCGGAGCAACATCACCTGATGTGTAACAAAAGCAAGGTTAAGAGCCCACTTTGTTGATTTTGATAACCCTTTCAACAAGATCATACTACTTTGAGCATATATCATTGAAATTCAAGTTACCACTGCTGGAGCCCTATAATGATATGTCAGGTTTGTGTGAACATATTGTGGGAATGCATAGGACAGCATGTACACTTTCTCATCTATATTGACAAGCCCAACAAGATACTGGTATTAAACACCCCTCACAGGCTCAAAGCAAAAATTAAACAACTTAAAAACTTGCTTGGTACTCTACCAACAATTGACACAAACCTCACTACGCAGTAACTTTGATTGAGGTAAGGCAAAAGTCAGTGGAAACTCTACCGGACTATAATAGATGGCTCAGTATGGAAGTAAAAGTGAAACTGCCTGTATTAAACGTACCTATAATCACAATTTGAACTTTATAAAGGAATGAGATATGGTGAACCTCCTCGGATAATGCCACTAGGGAGACGATTAAAAAAAAAGTTATTATAAATTCTATATGGACTATATTATGGAACTGAAGATTGCAAGGTTCTCAATTGAATCATTAGTGAACTCTTACAATGGGAACATTTGAAATGATTTCTAATAAGGGACGGAGACATCATCTTATGTAGACCTCTATCACATAGACGAGACCAGATAATGCTTAAACATAGGTTAAAGACTCAAAACCAGAGAAGAGGAGAGGGAAGAGCCAAATGGGTCATTAATTTGATTATCGGTGGTGATAGTAGTTGTAATAGATTTTGGTTGAAGAGGTTTGCTTGTTACAAAGTTATTAGTTTTTTGCTTCTGAAACTTCAAACTCACGTGCTTGTCATGTGGCTTTTATTTTTTAATTTTTTTTCAGTTTAAACAAATTAGATCGTGTCTTTAGGGATTCAACAGTTCTTTCTTTGTGATATCAAGCACTACTTCAGTTGCTGCTATAGTGTCGTCGTGTTTGCGTCAATTTCTGTTTTCAGTTCAGTCCAGCACTATAAAATGTAAAGCATTAC
>JANZLD010000237.1:79058499-79070498 GCA_026413575.1 Erythroxylum carthagenense
GGACAATACTGATTAAGGTTGGATGCCGCGGTATAACCCGCAAACACTCGCCGCAGTATAACCTGCAAACACCTACGAATGGGGGGTGGGGTCCAACAGAGTAACCCTGACACAATCGGTTCTTGCAGCATTACCCATTTTTACCATGCAAACAGTGCGCCTGTCCAGACAGTTATGTGATGACTTAGAGCGCATTATGCGAGCTTTTGTCTGGGGTTCGCAGGAGGGACATCATAAGGTCCATCTTGTTAATTGGAAGGAGGTGTGTAAATCAAAAAAGGCTGGAGGACTTGGGCTTCGACGAGTACGATATACTAATGATGCTCTTCTCATGAAACTTGGTCGGGGGTTGCTCTCTAATCCTTCTGCTTGTTGGGTACAAATCCTTAGCGCTAAATACCATTTTGATCCTTTCTATCTTCCTACAATGCTGGATTGTAGACGCGCCTCTTCGATTTGGTGCGGCATATCTTCCACATGGCACTTGATACTTGCAGGTATTAAATGACAAATAGGAAATGGAAAAGCGATTCGCTTCTAGCTTGATGATTGGGTAGCGGGCTTCGGACCCTTGGCTTTATTAACGCTCAACCCTATTCCGAAAGGTCTTTTGTTTGCACCAGTGACCGCATTTGTGACCGCAGCAGGGGGCTAGTGCTGGGAACAATTCTAGCACCTTCTTCCCTCCACCATATGTACGATCATTGTTAGTATTCTACCTCCGCGTGCTGAGTTTGATGATGATCGTGTGGTATGGGGCCCTAATCCTAAGGGGACCTTTTCTACAGCCTCTGCCTATGAGTTGATTGCAAATCTTGGAGATACCGGTGATAGTCATTTCTGGGACTTGATATGGAAGTGGCAAGGACCGCAACGCATCCAGTCATTTTTTTGGCTCCTTGCTAAGGGGAATCTTTTGACTAATCAGCAGCGTGTTTTTCGACATCTTGCTATGGATGAGGGGTGCCCCCATTGTGGTCGGCCTGAGACTGCTCTCCATGCTATTAGAGATTGTCCTCGAGTGCAACAATTTTGGCGACAATTTCTCTCCCATACCAATATGGAGTTGTTCTGCAGTTTTCCTCCTCAAGCATGGATAAGTTCAAACTTCTCTCAACATGATGTAGTCAGTGGTTTCAGATGGTCCCTTTTATATGGGGTGTCTTACTGGTACTTGTAGATCTGGCGCAACAAATGTGTCTTTGAGCCTGAATTTTCCTAGCCACTAATTAGCAAGGTGATGGTACAGAATTTTGCCTCTCAGATCGGGCAAGCGAATATGGTTACCTCCCGAACAGTTGGGGGTTCGAGTTCCCCTATTACTAGAACTCGAACTATTGGGTGGGATAAAGGCTAGGATAAACCAAGTGTGGGATGGATACGATTGAACACAAATGGCGAGCAGCACAGGACTAGTTGTTACGCTTCAACGGGGTGGTCTCCTCCGCGATAGCTCAGGCATTTGGCAAGAAAGCTTCGTCCATGCTATTGGTTTTTGTTCCCCATTAGATGCTGGGAGGCACTATTAACACGATCCTAGACGGTTCGCGTGCCCCATGTTTTTCGTGAAAGAAATCGTTGCGCGGACTGGTTAACTTTTTATGCGACGTCTTTCGCCTTTGGCGTTACCTTTTTACAATTTCCTCCTTCAAGATGTCTCACTATCCTCTTAGAGGACATGTGTGGAGTTTTAATTCCTAGGTCCTCTGTTTAGCCCTGCTTTTTCTCCTTAAAAAAGAAAGTAGAAAGCAACTCCGATTATGAATTTTTGCGAGTATGTTCATCTTCCTTTAGTGTCAGCCTGAAGACAAAAGAGGCTTCCAAACGCCTCGGTTCGTGTTTCCAACTTATGATGAAACAATAAATACATCCATTCTAAATACATAAACAAAATGTGTATACTTCCTCTGCAAGTTACCCCAACGTGCTAACAATTCAAAATGACTGTGATGTCCTGAGCTAATTACTTACAGCACTAAAAGGAATGTGTATCCAATAAAAAGGTCTCCAGTGGCAAATTTAAACGACTAGACAACCTATCCTAGAAAATCAAACTTCAAATGCCTTAAAACAGTTTCTTGAGACTTCGTCATCAAAGTCAAGAACAATAACTAGAGGAGTTTACGCAACGTCATTCTGCACTTCCTATAGACCTGATTGCTCAAATGGAACACGTACAAACAGTTGGCCGTGCAGGGTCACCACAGCAGACGTTTGATGTGGATCAATTCTAGCAGGTAAGCTGACCACCTGAAATCAAAATTCAAAATTCCCCTTATTTTTGCAGGATATACAGACAATATCCACGTGATATGCTCATTTAACAAATTAAAAAACCACCTTTTCCTCCAAATATCTTCCTTGGAATAAATATGCATTCCCAGTTAGCAAAATATTTTCAAGAATGGGTCAACAGGGACCTCAATATAAAATCCCTTCCAATGCTAAAAATCCAAACCCTCAAAAGAGATTTTGTGGATATTAAAAATAAACAATACTTGAAATCTGAAAGAAAAATTACAAGTCGATTGAACTAGCTTCCTTTGCATACCTTCTTAAATCGTGTAACACCCCATGGATTATCCAATTGTTCTGGTTCACCAGATATAATTAGGCGTCCTGCTGGATCAGACTGAACATGTACCTGATAAACAAAAAATGTGCAGCAGTGTGCCAAGCAATAACTTGTGGTAGAAAGGATTGAATTAGGCAAATAATCATGCTCAACAAATGTTTAATTTCAAAAAAAGCATTATCTACTTGGCATCAAATTCAGGACCATTCATTAAGACTAGACAAAGAGTCCTGGAAACAACTGCATAAATGTGATGGTTGATGCTATTGTTATTACCATTTAAAAAAAGGTCATGCATTTGAACTTCCAGCGGGACATGCTCCATGTATATCTGCATTAAGACTTCCTAATTTCTTACATAAGAATGAAGTTTGTCTGACTCAACTAATGCATTAAAACTGGGACTCATTTGCTTGTGTCATCATACTACAAAGTGAAAACATTGGAACGATATACTGCAGAAGTTAAACGTATTCTGCAGCAGTAACAACTTAACTCTCAGATCAATCCTAGTTTCAAAGAACAAGACAATCTTCTAGCAGGGTGATGTACTAATGAATTAACAAATAAAGAAATTCAAAAAATATGTTTTACCTCCTCACGCAGTAGCCCCGGAACTAATGCATATACCTCAAAGCACTCATTCTGTAAACAGTCAATAACTTAGACATGGCAGTGAATTCAGTAGCCAAAAGTTTGGAAAACATCTTGGAAAGATAAAGACGAAATTAGAGAGGATCTTACAGTTCTTTGCACATTAATTTTCACCCAGTCTGCTGGAGTTCCAATATCAATAACCATTGTGTCCCCCCTGATAAGAAAACAAATGGTGAGATTTTTCAAGAATAAAGGGAGCCTCTTTAACATCTTCAGGATTAATACAAGACCAAGAAGCAAGTGATCCTAACTGTTGCTTCAATGTTTTCATATGAGAAACATGGCCATCACGCTCAGTTGTTGCCCTTTTCCGCTTCAACAATCCTGAGCCAGTCAACCAAGCAACGACTTCATAACATGCTGATACTATAAAAACTTCTCAAGATGTTGATCCAGCGAACAGGGCATACCATTTGTCTTCAACTGCTTGTCAATTTTTGGTGTAGGATTCAAGTTCTTATCCTGGCATGAAACAAAAGTAAAGCCATAGTAAATGAAAGCATCCTTTTCCACCAAGATGACAAATGGTTTAATGTGAAAAGAAAAAAACTAAATGATAAAAGAACCCTTCTTTTTCATATATATATATATATATATAACATTCTCCATATACCTTAATGATAGGATGACAAACCTGACCATTGCCAAGAAGACGCTGGGAATGCCAACCCTGCATGGCACGAGTTGCAGCATCTCTCCGTTGCCTACCTGATCCAAGAGCTTCACTTCCAGCAGCCTGCAATCAAATTCATAGAAGTAATCATAAGATACAATCTACAAAATCCCAAGCATTTTCAATATCCATAAATCAATTCTATAAACTTTGCTATAAATCAGAAAAAAAAAAAAGCAGCAAGCAAGGATATTGAGCTTCTAATACAGAAATGCAAAAGGGACTGAATTTGGAACACAGTCACAGAATCCCAGACATTAAAGACAAGGAAGAAGATATATGGAAAATCTGCTAAACAACTGCTGAACTAAATGCTTTAAAATGTATGAATAGAATGAAAAAATTTACTGCCTTATCAACAAGACAGCTTTAAAGAAACAACATCCTTAGGACCATCAATCTAACACAGCCATATTTTTGTGTCTAACCAGCAGTTATACAAAATCATATATCTGCTACACGGAAATAAAAGAACCCCATCCACTACATCCACTGATGCCTAATATTTTCCTTGTATACAAAATCATATATCTGCTACACGGAAATAAAAGAACCCCATCCACTACATCCACTGATGCCTAATATTTTCCTTGTATACAAAATCATATATCTGCTACAACGAAATAAAAGAACCCCATCCACTAAATCCACTGATGCCTAATCTATTCCTTGTATACAAAATCATATATCTGCTACAAGGAAATAAAACAACCCCATCCACTATATCCACTGATGCCTAATCTTTTCATTGTCCATTTTTATTCTGCTCAATGATCAATAAATGCCTTTTCACATTCACATTGACAATAAGTCATATATTCAATCGGAAAACCAGACAAAGGATGTCTTAAGAAGCAGTAGCGGCAAGTATGTTAGCATTAGGAATTGGATGAGCATTAACACTAGGATAAAACTTTGAAGTTGCTAGCTAGATGATAAATCTGGAGGGTGTAACATTGATTTGCAACTTAGGTATTGTGCTTCGAGGCACAATTCAAGAAGGGCTCCAGCATTTATTAAGAAATTGGATTTGAGGTTTACAGAAGGACTTTTTGAGGTTTCCCTCCTGATTAGCTAAATGAACTTACCTGATTTTCAAATCTAATTGCAGATTCTGTCAAGCTATCAGAAACAGAGAGTTCACCAGTACGTATTTTATGCTTTTCATACTCCAGTAGTGCCTGCATACAAATCACTATAGACTCTAAGAGGCATATATTCATGAGAGAAAAAGAGTGAGAGATGTAAATGACTGAAGAACTAGGATTTCATTATGCTAAAAACCTTTTCATAAAAAATTCGGAATGTCCAAGAGACAGTAGTGCAGGTCCTGTCCAAATGGAAATGGTGCAAAACTTTAGAGATTAGAATCAAAATGGGAACAATAGCTTATCCACTGAGTAATGAAATTTTGAACATCACATTTAGATTCAAATTAAGATCAGGTAATATTATTAGTGCCATGCCAAAAAGCAAGAACAATCTATATCAAGGAAAAGCATTCCCTAATACCTTCAATGGATCAACCCACTAATCAAGATAGATATCAACTAAGCAAATAATCCTTACTTTGGTGGTCTAAATGATTCTCCCACTTGCCGCCATAACTTACATGAAGTAACCTGAGAACAACCAAATGCGAAAACAATCCATGAAAATATTTCTTCAATATGCAGAAGGCAATCAAAAGCTACCTTCCTGGCAGCAAAAGAGCATGAATCAAGTCTAGAAAATCCATCAGATCAGTTAACAGCAAAGAATGTTTTAAAGCAAGAAGCTTCTGGTACATGGATAATCACACCCCACAGTCAAGCCTCCAAGAACTAGAATTCTTATACTCTATAAGTTAACTATTAAAGGAAAAAGTATAACAATTAGAATTGTAAAACTCTATAGTATAACAACTGTAGTATAACTCTGATTTAAAAGTTAACCTATTACCATATATTTCGATAAGTACAGAATTTCAAATGAAGTATAATCAGCCGACAGATGGTGAGGAAGTACAGGTTTATCTGCTGCCTTAATCAACAAATAAGGCAAAAAACACACTTACTCAATACATGAATAAAGTAAAAATGTGAAGTATATACAATCGTATTTTGCATGCAAGCTTCCAAACTTTGTTGCCCAAAGAAAGGGGACATGCATTCCCATTGTCAAGACATAAACTGATTTTTTAATCATACTGGAGGCAAAAGTTTGTGAACACTCAAAAGTACAACCAAAATACCAATTGAAGCATGCAACTAAAAGCTTATCACTCTGAAATTTACACAGTCGATAAGTAGATAACACAGCTAAATTAGCAAAGCGATGGTGGCAGGAAAGAGTTATTAAATATATTTCAGGGAAAAAGAGCCCAGGGAAAACCTGTTCATAGCCTCCTAGTTTGATCACTGCTCTCCACAACCTAAGCAATATAGGAATCAGGACTCGTCACATTACTAGGAGAAAACCTATAATAGGATTTGATGATTCAAGAAAAGTGCCAAACTTACTTGAGTAAATTCAGCTCTTCTTTGTAAAACTTTGGGGCTTTGAATTCCAAGTGATTCTCTCTATAAAATGCTTCGACATCCATCATAAATGCTGCTTGTTCCTGCTCTGTTCCAGACTCATAGCCATCAGTTGAAGAAGGTTCGAAAGGAAATGAGTTGTTTGGAGTCTTCATAGTTACTTTGTGTCCCTCTTCCAACTTGGATTTTGGATGTTCCTGTTTGATGGTGGTAAGCATAGATAAGTCGTTCTTCGTCATGTCATCCTTCAGTACCTTTGTATCACTCTCTTCAGCATTGGCAGCTGAGAGACGCTCCATCGATTCCTGTCCTTCTTCATCATCTTTGACTTTAGACTCCAAGGGTTTATCATAGGTGGGAAGAAGATCCTTAGGTGTCTCCTTTTCCGGATCATTATCATGACCATCATTAGCTTTGGTGTTCATAAATTTGTCATTGAAAGAACATGCATCTTTTGATTGCTCTCCTTTCCGTTCAACTTCAGGTTTGGCCTCAGAAGAAGTTTGGTTCAATTCCAATTTGGGGCTGGTGTCTGAAGAAAGACCAGACTCATTGGCAGCATTTTGAATATTGTCCATGGACTTGAATTCAAGCGCATCGTTGTCGCAGTGAGCTGCATTTGGAGTTGGCTGGATGTGAATATGCTGAGTTGCATTAGGATTAGCAGTAAGCTCAACAGAAGGAGGACCTTCAAGATTTTTGTTATCAGGTAACTGAACAGGCTTTTCACCCAAGGACTGTGAGTGTGATTGATCATCCTTCTTAGTTTGATCATCAAGTTTAGGTGGCACAGAAGCGTTAAGAGAAGGATCCAGAGTATGACGGACATCTACCGAATGAGCATTCTTTTCATCATCAGCACTGTGAGTTGGGTTTTTTACAGGTTGATGCTCATGAGAAGGGGGCAAAGGTGGGGCATATGGTTCAACAACAACATCAGCATCATTATTATCCTCGTTGGGTTGTTGTTGCGTAGGGAGGGTATCTTTTCCCGCTTCTTCCTTGGCATCAATCGCCTCACAAACACTACTGCTACTGCTACTCATGATGAAGATGTGCAACTGTTGTCCCCCATAACAATAAGATTAAAATCAAAATTAACCAACCAACAGACTTAAATTCATGCAAGTGAATTTTGAGAGTGTGAAAGTGGAGAAGGGGAAGAAAAACAACAGGAAATCGTTAAGGAAAAAAATACAAAAGAAATTTCCATAAAAGAAAAAAGACATACATTGTCAATTGAGAGTGAATAGCTGAAATGATAACCAGAGGGAACGCAAACGGAATGGAAGCATTACCTATCTCTTCTTTTCTGAGCAACCGCCAACAGCACAAGATTCCCACCCCCACCAGTCCTCTGTAGTTCAAATAGAACTCTTCGATGCGTAATACCCTAACTACAATAATAGGAAAACCTAACGATAATTGATTTGAAAGAGAATGAACAGAAAGAAAGAGGGGAAGAGAAACATGAAAGAAAAAGGGTGTCTGTTTGTGGAAACTGGACAAGGAATCGATGGCGGTCGTATTTGACCCGATCAGAACCCAACATGATTCGGGCCCATTCTTGTGATGGTCATATCTCCCATGAAAATTAAACCAAAGATGTCTCGGGAATCTCAACTATCACACAAGGAAATCCACAAACAGCTCAATCCGATCCAACTTAATGCGATCTGGTTTGACCCAATCTATTTCGAATGGATCTAATTGGACTTGAGATTTAACCACCAAATTCGATTTTATCCGACCATAATTTCAAATTAATTTTTTCTTTATAATAATTCAGAAACAAATTTATGTTTGCAACAGAAGCTTTCTCGATTTTTATGATTTCTCTTCCATTATTATTTGTTATATATAGTCTTGATAGGATATCACTTTTGTTGAATGACACCCACTTGATTAAATCTTGTGCATATTATGAATGTTTTAGATGCATTTGTGTTAGTCATGTTATAACTTTATAATGATAATAAGTCATATGTCATAAGTACATCACTGTCATGGGTCATTATATATACAAGCCATTTGTCCAAATTATAGGATGCTACATGTTAGAACATAATTGACCCATTATTCAATATTTTTCTTTAGTCCAACATTACACCAAATTTTCAAAAATTCACCAAAAATTTTAAAATACTTGAAATATTACCCAATTTGTCAAATCACATTTTAGTCACATTAATAACTCAATTATACCCAGAAAATGTCATGAATGCATGTACAATCATATTGATGTGTAAAAATGTGCATGTCATATTTAGCATAAGCATGAATTGAACTTTCTAATTTCTCAATTATTTTTCATAATACATAATTCAAGTCTCATCAAGGGTAACAAGATGTTACAAAATGAGAGTCTTTTAGCTTGAAAGCATAGTAGAGAGGCTAATGGAGTGCATAACTCAGTTCCATAATGAAGTGGATGAGTTGAAGGGGAGGGATAGGACCTCATCGCAGCAATTAGAGCATTCGCCTTCACCAGCTGCATAGCTTAGATGGATAAGTTAACATATTTGATGTTTTGCTATTCTTAAATTTTTGTATAAATGCTTAATTTACAGTTATTTTCAAGATACTTATTCATGTACATTATCATGTTTTATTATATTACCATTAAGTGAAGATAATATTGACTTTATATTTATCAATCAATGTTATATCATTTACAGAAATTAAATGTACCAAAAAATAACATCATTAACAGAAAACTCGAGTAAGAAGTGAGAAATGGCGGGTATAGTTAAATTTCTTGACGATTTATAATAATTTGTCGCTAATTACCAATTGAATACATCATTCGATTGATAATTAGTGACATATTAATATATTCTATCAATAGTTAACAACGAAATTTTGTTATACCATCGGTAAAAATATACCGACGAAATAAACAATTTCATCGGTATGTTTATTCCGTCAGTATATTTTTACTGACGGAATAACAAAATTTCATCGGTAATGTACCAACGGAATAATGTATTATGTCGGTGTATTTTTACTGACAGATAATATTTTTCGTCGCTAAATCTAGCGATCTAAAATTGTAAATCTATTGGTAAATTTACCAACGGAAAACATTATCCATCGCTATATGTTTACTGACAGAATAACAAAATTTTGTCACCAAAATTACCTATGACTGTTTCTCTAATAACTTTTTTCGTAGGCAATTTTCGTCGCTAAATTTGTTTCCCGATAGAAAGTCTTATTTGTTGTCAGTAATTTCTATCACTAAACCATATTTTTCTTGTAGTGTAAAATGTTATCTTCTTCTATCTTCTCAAAGACCTAACATATACTTAACTTATAAGATGCTTTTTATAAGAGGTAAGGGAGTGCCTACTACTACTAGATCATGCTCATCTATGAGCACTCCCAACCCTCTTACCAAACTGGTGATAATTAAGTAACTACCTGTGATGGAAAAATTGTCCTAATGCAAGCATACTTAAACTAACTTAATGAAAGCATGCCCAAAGTTCTTCCTATTCCTTTGTTACACATAATAGATAAGGAAAAGGTCTTTTTGACTCATCATGCCTATGCTTTCCCATTTAAAACATGATGATTGCATAAAGAGTTTGTGCATGTACCTTATCATTAGAAATTGAAATCTCAAAGCCTTAAAAAAATTATGATAAGGCATCACTATAGCTAAGACATGTCAATAATTTTTAGAATCTATCTCTCTCTATTCCTAATCTATGGATATCTTGCTAGGTCGTAGTTTTGAGCATGCTCCTCTAAGTGTAGGCCAATGTGGACCTCGAACTGATTATAAACAAGACTGTGATCTACAACTCCTAGCCAAAACTTGAGGACTAAGTCATCTTCCTACGACATCTTATTATTGTCAATCTTTAGGATTCATATAAACTCCAAAGTTAGCTCCTTATACACCAACTCTTAGATATTAAAAAAATTTGAGCCACCTATCAAAGGAGATAATCTCCCTCATTCTATTGACTAGGTCTACCTTCTATAGTACATCTAAGTTGATGTACCTAGATGCCTTTAATTGAATAGTTTAGAAGGATTCAAATCACTTCCTGTGAACCTTAACAGGAAAGTGGAACAATAGGTAAATTGACTACTCTTAGGGCTCTTAGGGTATAACTAAAAGTGGTAGTGGTTGTAACATCCCATTACTTGTGGGAGAGTTAGAATGGTAAATGTGAGTGACTAATGAGAGTTAGAGATGCATTTCCATGTTCATGCATGATATGTCATACACTTATACATGAATAGTGAATTTATTTGCACATGAAAATAATTGTACATGCATTTATGAATAATTCTGGGTATAATTGGATTGACCTATGAATTTTTAGATTTATGAATGTTTTTACATTGGAAATATTAGTGATTGGTAAAAATAACGTATTTGTGTATGTTGGTAAATTTAGGAGTTTCCTTTGAAAATTTTGGAGTATTGAGAAAGACATATTTATAATAGGAAACAAGAAATTAAAAGAAGCTTTGGGGATAGTTGGATTGTAAAGATGACAGTCAAGGGAGTTAGTTTCAAAAGAAACTAAGTTGGAACTTGGGTATTAGGTAAGTGACAAGCGTCACTTAGGCTTTTGTACTCTTGCTAGAAGTAGGTTACTATTCTTTAATAATTGACAGGTTAAGTCTTGTCCAAGTCCCTTCTTTATTATCATCTTTCTAAAACTTCCTTTTGAGACCCAGAGTTTTCCACCAAATACCTTCTAATAGACTTCTGTGTTTTTCCTTTCTTTCACCAACCTACTTTTCCATTTGTGTCCTCTACCCTAAGAAAAACCAGAAACTAATCATTTCACTCAGTGAAGTACCAAAATTTTGTGGAGATTAGGGCTTGAAGATTTTGGAGTTTCAGCAGGTAAGTAGTAAATAAATCTTTTAGAGTTGAGGATTCATGCAACAAATTGCTAAGTTACTTTCATTTGCATGAAAAATGACATTCATGTGTCTGTTCATAAATACTGTGTTGTTGGAGGATGAAAAATCTGGTTACGGTGTTAATTTAGTGTTTGAAAGGTTATGAGCATTGAGTGTTGTAAAAGTGATTTTTAGAGTTGGGTGGAAGAGATAATTCAGGTAGAAGATGAATTAAAGGTAAAGTGTTAAAAGTTGGAAAAATCTGGAAAAGGGTTCACTGAATATGCTTCAGTATTTTAGCCATAACTTTTTCTCTAGTGATCCAAACGAAATGATTCTTGACTCGGAGTAAACTACGAACGTATGGCTCCATTTCATATGAAGACATCAAATTTCAGTTCTATCTCTAAGAGTTTCAAAATGTCACAAAGTTGAGAACTGGGTGCAGGACGTTGAGAGTTGAGCAAAAAAAATTCGTGTTCCAACTTCGGGAAGAAATCTGGACCTAATTTAGATAGATTCTAGCAAAGTTACCTTCTGAAAAGTTGTAGAACTTTTTTTTATCTTTCCAATGGTATATTATATGAAAATTTGAAGTAGACGATAGAAATGAGACGATAGAAAAGTAGACGATAGAAATGAGACGATAGAAAAGCAGACGATGGAAATGAGACGATAGAAAAGCAGATGATGGAAATGAGAC
>JANZLD010000237.1:79153292-79173106 GCA_026413575.1 Erythroxylum carthagenense
CCAATCTCCAATGAGTGGACCGATCGGCCCCCAAGTCGTCTTGATCGGGTCCGGGCCCAGAATGGCCGACCCGACCAGATATTATAACTTATGTTAATAATAGTGGATCATTCTATATAGTGCTATCCCAGTTAGGCATGTGTCATATCTATACCTTAACGCAAGGGGTATAGGTAATAGTAATTAGTTGTGTCTTTCCTACTTCATATATATATATATATATATATATATTGTAGTTTCCTTTAATTTAAGAATATAAATATACATACATCTGTATAGTTAATTTGTTATTATATATAAGTTATTGTCCTTTATATGAGCGCACGCATGCAGGCACGCACACATGTGAAATATTAAAATAAAATATCTTGCATATTCACTACTTGATCTATTACGTAAGGAAGAAGAATTGTATTGATTTCAATTCAAGGAAGATTGGATTAAGTTGAGCAACAAAAATACAAGAAATTTTCAGTTCACCGCCATTATCTATACGAGGAACAATTTGATAAAATCACTTCACAATAATGGACATGTTTGGGAAGGAGATCTCCTTAAGCAAAATTACAAAACATTTAAAACATTCCTATAAAATGAGCAGTGCACCTTAATGCCAAGATTCTCACAACTCTCCCCTATGATTTTATTAGGATTGTCCACTTGAGTTATAGATAAAGAAGTACTCACGAAGTTAAGATATTGAGCCCATTATAGTTTTCAAGCATATACGGTTTGAACCCTGCCTCCTAAATAATACTCTTATTGCTTTAATCCTCAATGTTCCCTAACTGCAATTGATCAAAGATAACATATTGACCTTTGTAAAGTGGTTGTCAAAATCATCTCTAAAGTTATGACCACCAGAATTAACCCATATTTAGGTTAGTTGGTGAGTCCTTACAAAAGCAACTTCATTCTGAGATTGACAATATGATAATCACTCGAGAAATTATTCAGTTTTTGAGCAAGAAGAAAGGAAGAAAGGGCTTTATGATTTAAAAAAGGGGTTTATGATATGGGTAGATGGAATTTCATAAGTTGTATTCTTGATGAAATAAAAATCCTCAAACAATTAAAACCTTAGTTGGTTTCATTTCTTTTTTTCTATGGGAAGGAGAACTTGAGAAGTTCAACCTTCTAGAGGACTTTGATAAGAGAAACTCTTCTCACTCTATTTATTTGTGCTTTGCATAAAAAATTACATTATTTAATCATATGTGAACCGAAAAGGAGAGAGTAGATATCTCTCATAATTTCTAAAAAGGGTTGCCTATTTATCACTTATTTTATGCAGATGACAATTTTCTTTTCAGTGGGACTTCCATGTATTAACTGAGTTCTGTGTTAAATTGTCTATAAAACATCTGTATAGTGTTGAGACTCGATGTTAATTTTGATAAACCAAAATCCTGTTAAGCTCCAAGCTAGTTATTAAACCTACTGAAGACATTGTTCGATAGGTTAGGGTACCACTACTATATACCAAACTTTTCTCTAAGAGGCCTGTTCAGGCTAGAGAGTAAAGAACATGCCCATTACTGAGAAAAAAATCTCATTAAGTCAACTCTGTCATCCATCCTTTATATACTATGCAAAGTATCAAACTCCTCAAATGAATCGCTTTCTATGGGGAAGTAGTAATGCAAATATGAAACTACACCTCGTCTCTTGGCAGACTATGCAAATCTAATAGCGAAAGAGGGTTAGGAGTCAAGAATATATGAACCAAACATTTATTATGATGTTATACACAAATCAAACCAGTCACATATTGATCTGGTCCAATTTGAATTTTATATAATTTTTATGTTAATAAGTTGATTTATAATCCCCCAATTCACCGATTACCGTTTTCAGCGAGACGTTTATCTCTGTCAACGTAACTTTGTATACTTGGAGGCATTTTAATTATATTTTAAATATTTAATCAGTATAATTTTGATTAGCATTAAAAATTAGATAAAATATTTTAGATTGAACTAAGACATTTTTATCATTTCCATACGTCCACGTATATCTTCAAAGAGAAGCAAATTAGGAACCCCGCCAAAGACCAAAGAAAAGAACGGGCAAGACCAGAGACCATGGAAGGCAAAATCTCCAACGAGAAGTTGGGTCTGATGCTTACCGATGTAACGTGGAGATGCCGGGAGAGTTTTGTGGCAGTGCAGTAAATATAAAACGTTTTGAAATGATGACTAAACAAAATACTGGAACTAGGCAATGTTCACAGTATTAAAGTTGCCAACTGGCACCCGAGAACCATACCGATCACATGTTATTACAAATCTGAACTCAACAGACAGTAGCAAATACAGTAAATCTAACCCATATTAATCGACTCACATATAAATGGCATTCTATCAACATATCATCAAGCTACAGGAAGGCATCCTTTTCAAGCAATTTCAGAACCTCATGCTGGTTGTTCAACTTTGCGACATCAATCGGAGTCTTACCATCCATGTTCTGAAGCGTACTGCACCACACCCACAAAAAGTATAATATGTAATATGTTAATGCGAGTCTGAAAGCCACCACGTTTAATTAAAAGCCCTTTTTACTTACACGGCAGCGCCATTTTTGAGGAGAAGGGCTACACACTCCTTCCTTCCATAACCCGCCGCATAATGAAGAGCAGTATTCTTATTTTTATCCAATGCATCAACAGTTGCTCCAGCCTCGAGCAGGATTTGAGCACACTTCACCTGGGTCAAGTTCAAGTGCATTTTCTTAATACCAGGCACGCAAACCAAGAAATTGGCTCAAACTACATCTCAGAAACACATAGGCAAGGGTTTTTCTGCCTTAGGTATTAACCCACTGGCTTTTCATATTCCAGCAATGCTGACATGGCAGACCAACATTCACCTTAGATCTTTTATCGCAGGAAACCTAAAGAATCAGGTGTGTTCGCGCTTGCGAACAAATTGTCTTTTCCAGTTCTACTTCTATAGAGAACTACAATCCAACAAAAAGAATCTGTACCCACATTATTGCATTTCAGTTAGCTTCAGGCATTCTTTTTTCTTTGTTTTTCACCGTTTATAAACTGCGTATCCTATAGGCCACACAACTTTATTCTAGGAAATCTCAAAACTTTCAAAGATTAGGTTCCATGTTCTGGTGTACAAGCTAAAACAACTCTGTACTAATCATAGAAAAGAATGTGATCATAATCGAAGTTATATAACTCTCTGAAGTGAAAAGAGTTTTTATGCATTTTTTTAAAATTCAGAACATTCATCGGGACTAGCTTTATGCAGACAAAAAAACAATACAAATACTAAACGGAAAAAGATAACAGAACTACTAAAGTTGAAATGGAAGTGAAATTGGCTGCATATCTGCAAAAAGTCACTAGTGAAAAACAACTTAATAGAAAGTTGATAACCCAAACTAAACAAAGAACATACTATTAGGAGATCTTTCTCTCAGATGGCCAGATTAATTGATCAGACAAGACCATAGACTTTCATAATTCCTTTTGCCATGTTTGCAGTTTAAATTGGAACAAAATGACAAGAATAAGAAAAACATGAGTGCGTAATCATTTTTGCTCCAGTCAATCAAAATAAGACCTTAGCAAGTCGAATCCAATTGACAAGTTAATTCACCAATTAAGCAATGAAGTCTCAAAGAGTAGCTTAGTGCAGTTCCAATTAGCTGATTTACTAGAATCACCTCACTTTTCAGTGCATTTCTCAAAAGCCTTGGGGATAATAGGTCTCTGTTTTATCTCACAAAACTGATTTTTGACAACCACTAGGCAATCAAACTATGTCAAATCAGGGCATATGATCACAAGGCTCTCGCAATATTTCCTATTTTGTCTATATCATGAAAAGAGATGGTTTTAAGTAGTCATACCTCTCCATAACCACAAGCAAAATGCAACGCTGTTCTTCCTTCTGAATCTTCTTCATCCTTGTCAGCACCAGATTCTAGTGCAGCTTTCAAACCCTAATTAATTACCAAGCATAAGATTACTAATTATAAGATAAAAATATTTTTGAAAAATAACATCTTGGGGATAGGTTCATGACAAACTTGTCCCAATTACCCGCGCCTCATTTTGAAGGACAGATAATTGAACAATATGTATACCAAATGGATATCATGTTGATTTAGAATATTAGGAATTAAGTGACATTTGAATGAACAAACAAAGAAAAGGAAATCGCCAAAGAAACAGATAGTTGACTACACCTCAACATCACCAGTACTGGCACAGCTATGGACAATAGATTCATCCTCATTACCCCCTTCATCTGCTTCATCCTGTGCAGAATTGTCTGCAGAAGTGGCTGCTTCTCCAGAAATTGCAAGACCCATTGCTTGGCCCAATTTCTGTAGAACATCTTTGTCGTTCCAGTACCTAGATGAACAATATTTTCATTTAATTGTTAAGAGCACTGCAAAATAGTGCAAGCTTAACTGTTCCTCTTAAAGAACATCCAGAACTCATCACTCAATAGCAGAGAATCCTTGCCCAAGAAAAAAATGATTACTAGAACCTAAGTAAATTTATGACCAACCTCATCATTGCATCTAGACCACCAGTCTCTATCTCTTCCAGGATAGGTTTTAAAGAAGGATCTTCCCTCAACCTTGCCATCCGTTCCTCAATCTGATCTTTATGTGTAGGATTTGAAAAACTTTCAAGCATTTGTGACATTGAAGGATCCTGAAGAGAAGTATATCATGAAGAAGAATTTTCCATAAAGCATACACAATAAAAAGCATACAGTCACATGTAGTGGAACTCCAAAGAGTTAATGACATGTTAGAAGCATGCACGTGCATATACAGTGTTGTGGAATCAGGGACACGACACGATGTGCACACACATAATTAAACATAACATACAGTAATCACTAAGTTTCCACCGAACAATTGGACTAAAGAAACTAAAACAGGAAGGAAACAAATCCCACATCTAATGAGAGAACCAGATAAATTAAGATATGGTGATAAATTAAGATATGGTCAAGTTAAATACAACAGCAAACCAAATTCCAAGTCAACCACCAGAGATACCTGCATCAGTGTATTGCCAAGACGTTCCGCCATAGTCATAAATTGAGGATTCTGCATAACCTGTTGCATGGTGGAATAGTACTGTTTAGTATCAAACTGAGGGATGCCATCTTCAACTGCTGCACCTTGAAGACTTTTTTGCAGCTGCTCTGCCATTTGGTTGAATGAAGGATCTTTTGCTATCTGTTCAGCCAATTCCTTGATGCTAGGGTCCTATATAACAAAATCTTAGATCTCAATTAACAAAATTTTAAAAAGGAAAAGTAACCAAATTCTGACGCACAGGACAACTATCAAGGCATCATAAGAGGTACACACAGCATACCTGATATTTCAGTAGCCTAAACCTTTACCCAATAAGAAGATACACACACAACAATCTTTTCTACGGATAACTATTACAAATATGACCTCTGACACAAGAAAACCTCAGAAATAAATTTTTTTGTCCAATTTATCTTTTCACAATTGGCCTTTACAAGTGCTAGCCCGTGCTAGCCCATCTGAATACACGATCCAACTTGGAACAAGAAACATCAACATGTTGAGTACTCTCAGCCAAAACCTAAACTAAAAGATTAAAAAAAAAAGAGTAAATTGTTAACTTATGCCCAAACCTCCAGTTTTCCCCCAATCGCACAGCATGTACCCTTCTCTACAGTTCATGCAAATTGTTTTTGTGCCACCTAAAAATTTGTGCTCTATAGATGAACCTTGCTCCTCTGTTGGAAATAATGAATAAAGAAACTGAAAGCAATGAAAACAAAGCCTCTATGATAATTAGAAATAAGGTCAATAGCACCAGTTTTATAAGAGTTATTACACAAATGCAAAAAAAAGAAAACACAAAGGCATTAAGAAAAATGGCTTTAGATTATAGTGTTGGTTAAGATTGGGAAAAACCTCATTTAACACAATGATAAAACATTTCTAGACTGTGAGAAGTAAATTAATGCAAAAGAACAGTTCCGTCACATAAAGTAAGAGAAATGACATACATTAAGCAGGCCAGTCATAGCTGAGAAATCAAAAGGATTGGAAGGAATTCCAGCTCCTGCAGATGGTGCACCGCCTTTCTGTCCAGACTTTGGGTCTGTAGAGGACGATTCCGGTTTTGAGTTTGAGTTTTCGGGCGATCCATTTTTCTCATCTTGAGAGAAGCCAAATAAAAGTAGTGATTATCTACCTGATCCCAGATTGTCAATTTACAGGATAATCACAGGCTAAATTAATCACAAAAGAAAAAAGTGGGGGACGGGGAGCCAAAGCCCGTTGTATTAATTGATTCACAAAAGGCCCCTTTGTCCTAATTGATTCACAATAAAAGGGAAAAAAATGCTTAACAAGCAATGCTTTAAGGAATCAATAACATGAAAACGGAAAGAAAGCCAAACAGAAAAGGCACACCATATAAGTGTGCCTCGATCTTTGATCATGCTGGAACTAAATACCAATGAAGAAAGAAAATCGAACTAACAGATAAACATCTCTGCAAGCCACCAGTTGCATCAAGATGCTTTTACAACATAAACCGGCTCAAGACACAACAAAACTAAGTACGCAACGCAGAGCGTTAACCTAAATACGGTTTGAGGATTGCCAGTTAAAAGATATTAACGCACAAACTTGAGTGAAAAATGGAAGTCAATAACTAAAAAGCTCACCAGATGGAACATCCTTGTTCGAATTCGATGCCATATCACGCCGGACTGTGGAAACACAAAATCTTACAATTAGAATTAAAAATATCCAGAACGAAAGAAGATTTAACTGAACTTGCACAAATCAATGACAAGAAAACCTGATGTAATATAGTTTTTTCTTTTTATTTTGGGAAGAGAAACCCTAAGAATTTGACACAAAACGTGTGAGAAGAAGCAATGCGAATAACTACAGCGCAGCAGCAACGTTTTATACAAGGCAAAGCAAAGGATAGAATGAACGACAGCATTGATTGTGGGCCATCTCAATCCTCATCTTCTTGAACGAGTGGCTCATCCCATGACTAATGACCCATTTGCCTTCACACTTTCCGTAAATTACAAGGACTAGGCCTTACTTTCCCATTCCATGTCTCCGCTCTCGGGCCTAGGATTGTTCTTAAACTCAGTATTCTTTAGATCCGATCCAATGTCCAAACACTCAAGAACAATCCCATCAAGTTTTACAAAACGACGACGTTTCAAGTCTTTTTAACAATTGTGTTAAAATATAATATATTCTCAAAGTGTATTTTAGAATGAAGTAGAAATATAACGAAATGAATATTTTTCACTTAAAATTTAAACTCTTGGAACCTAAACCTTAAATCCTAAATTCTAAATCTTAAAATCCTAAAAAATATATAATTAAAACTTAAAAATTCAAAACTTCAATATCAAAAATAGTCCATCTTAATTTTCATATTAAGATATCTTATAATGAATTTCTAAAACTAAGAAAACAAATGTTATGGATATGCTTTTGTTGCATTTAAAATGTAATTCCAACATAAATAATAAATAATTACTTTTATTATATAGTTTTTAAAAAATTAAATTTAAGATAATAGCATAAATTAATAATTTTAGTATAGCAATACAATAACACTTAAAAAAGATTATATACAAAATTATCGAAGATTATATAATTATTAAAAACAACAAAGATAACATACAGTAATAGTTTACTGAAATATAAAATATAAGAAGATTTAGGGAACAGATCATCTGTTTCATAATTATTGTGCATTGCATCTAGTGTATACATTTATATGAGACTCTAATACATACATTTATATGGAACCCACATAAATGTACGAATTAGATACAATAAAACAACATTGATACAACAATTATAAAATAGGTGATTTCATTTGGAAGATTTAGGATTATGCAATAATAAGCTAATATTCTTAATTGTAAATACTATGACGTTAATCTCTTCAAGTAAACGCATTCATAACCATCTTCTGTAATTTTATTATTGTGGTTTTTGTCATCCTTAGTCATCTTACCAAAGTTTGTTTTTCTACATAGGAGAGAAGGTCAAAAAAGGGGGAAAAGAAAGGTTGAGGTTTTAATCAAGAAGTTAAAAATGGGAAGTCAAAACTGAGGAGTGCGATTCGACGTCATTTCTCAAGATTATAAAATAATTGGGCCTGCCAAGCCAATAGTTCATACCTAATTCCCGTCTTACTAATTTGTTGCTATGATTTGTCTCCTTTCGGAACTGTTCCCCTTTTGTGAGATGTGAACGCGTTTGATCAGAATCTTCAGTTCAAGCTGATGCGTGGCTTTGAAATTGTGGAATCTAATGAGCTCTGCACAGCTAATTTGATTGTTGTTTGATCTACAGATATATACTTCTTAGAACACTGATGGATATACACTTCTTCTCTGTTTTTCTTAAAGTTTCCTTTTCATTTTCCACAGTAATTCGGCTTGAAACGCATACAGATGCTGGCACTAGCAAACCTTGTGTGAAGATATAGAGTTGTTCAAGTTCGATTGTTTATTTGTTTGGATTGGGAAAGAATTGATTTTTGGCGTTCGGACTTTGTTACTCAGAAGGAGAAGGCAGTGGTGGTAGATGGGATCTTGCTACTCCTCCTCCGTGGGGAAGAAAACTCGGAGTAACGGTGAGATCCTTGGAGTGGAGGAAGTGAGTAGTCATTCATCAGCAACTACGGCAGCTGAGACCCACCGGAGGAATAAGAAGAAAAGTAGCAAAGAAAATAAATCAGCATGTGACGTTGATGAAAGCGTGCTCCGCCACATTCCTGGCAGGATATTTACTAATGATGCCAGTAAAATTGCGAGCTTATATACTCAGCAAGGCAAAAAGGGCACCAATCAAGATGCCATGCTTCTTTGGGAGGTTAGTAACTACCTTCCCCCACCGCCATGCCCATCTTCTTTCTTCATTCTAAGCACCTTGCTTTATTAGCTTAGTGACCGTATAGTTACTGTGTACACTTGCAGTTTTCAGAGATTTGAAAAAAAAGGTTTCTTCTTGGGTTGGAGCGTGAGCTTTTGAGTGACTGGAATGCCCTTACTTGTTTAAATATTTTCCTGAGCGATATAATCTGCGAGATCGTCGTTATCCGTATTGACCCCAGCCTTTTTCTTCTGTTAATTTTATTAGTAACTATCGGCATTTTCATTCATGGCCTTAAGATAGTCTATGAGCTTGCCTTGTATCTGAAACAAGTTATATGCGCCTCAGCCCTCAAGGATGAGTCCTTTGATTAAAATATTAAATAATCTTTTACGCTCGTAGCAAGCTTTTGAAAAACAAGCCCTTATATTTAGAATTATGGAATGCTTCCCCCCAAGTTATACCACGCAATCGTAACAAGTATTTCCATTTGAGATACCTCTCTTTCTCACTTTTTTATACACATTGTCCTTGCATTCTTATTGATTGCCTTTTTTTCTACCTTCTTGATTTTTACACGTTCTTCTTTTTGTTGAGATCGTATATATTCACTGTACTATTGTTGCAATTTTAGGTTATGGCTTTTACTTCAAGTCAAACATAATATTGCGAGTTACCTCTTTGTCGTCTATGTAGTATAAGCAGCAGTTGCTGCGATACCATTTAATTGCCACCTAGTAAAGTTCTGGAATGACCTATTTGGAGTAGTAGCTTTTACAAAATAAAAATCCATATAATCTATATGCCTAAAAAATTACTGAAGGTTTTGTTAGATTTAAGAAAACCTATGCTAATGTTATTTTTGGTTTTTCTAGCGGAGACTAGAATTACAACTTTGAACAGAATCTGTTAGTAATAAAAAGAAACCATTTGCATCTCACTTCTCTTAAGCTCATGATCGAAGATTGCAAATTCATCAATTAGACATTTTTGGTTACCTGATAAATTTATCTTTTCTACCTCTTAAGTTTGAAACATATTACAAGTTCAATTTCTTTTTGATTGCTCCAACTCATGATGACGATATTGGGATGGTTCTGGAATAGAACTTCAGCTCGAGTAGTGATACAGTATTTTGTGGCGTATTTGATGGTCATGGTCCTTTTGGTCATATGGTTGCCAAGAGAGTCCGAGACTCGCTTCCCCTTTTACTGTGTTCCCAGTGGAAAGCTTCATCCAAAGGTGAAGAGGGCTGCATTGATAAGACTGGAAACAATCTCACAAGTACAAATTCTGAGGAAACTGTATCTGTGAACACTGAAGATGAACCATATGATTCTTTAGAGGTAGAGGAAGCTGAAAAACTACCAGAAGTTTATCTGCCACTTAAAAGGGCTTTGCTAAAGGCTTTCAAGTTGATGGACAAGGAATTAAAGTTTCATCCAGCAATTGATTGTTTCTGCAGTGGAACAACTGCTGTGACCTTAATAAAACAGGTACTTATCTTCTATAATTGATTTCCATTTGGTACTTATTTTGCATTTGTGTATTGGTTTGCATTTCCTGTAACTAAGATAACGTACACAATTATCTAAATTTTTTACTAAAAGTTGTATTTTGTGTATTACAGAGACTTTTTTTCATAAATATTGTATTTTTTTAACCAATTAAGTACTAGTCTAGGAATTCCTTCATTTTGAAATCCAAATTTGAAGTGGCTCTTTTGTTCATTAGTCAGGGAGAGTTAATTTCTTCAAATTTGAGTGTCCAGTTGTCTAAACCAGGTTAATTGGGATGATTAACTTGTCTAATTATTTCATCTAAGGCCACTCTGTTAGGAATCTCGATAGAGATTGTATAGCTGATAGTATATTGATAGTATAGTAGGAAATAACAACTGGAGCAAGCTCCCCCTCTTGGACTATCCAGGCCAACTTTCCCTAGCGATGATGATAGTAAAATCGTTGCTCTCTCTGTTCTCCTAGACAGCTCTATATTCCCCTCCTTCATTCTCTCTCCATAACAAATTTCTAACAAACTTGCCTACATGGCAATCATTCCCCCTACTTTCTAGCTTGCTTCTACGAGTATGTTTTGATGGGCTTAGTTGGTATGGGCTGGGAAGAGGGTGGATTGTTATCAATTCCCTCCTCCTCAAAAGACCCCTTGTCCTCAAGGGAAAATAGTGAATTGTCTCTTGATGTAGTCTGTATCCTCCCAGGTAATGTCCTCACAATCGAGCATTTGTTGTAGAGCGTATGGAATAGGGTCCTTCATATTAATTTTCCCTTCTCATTTCTTGGTACTCCATCGAATTACAAACCAACTCCCAATCTTCTTGCTGTCTCTCGTCCACTGGTGCTTTCTGTCTACTCTCCCCAACTTTAACTTCATCGCCCTCCCAAGTAATTAGCCGAAACCGTTTATCTGGACAGTGGTGGAGTGGGCCGAAGGTCTGCCCACACTTAAAACACAATCCCTTAGCCCTTCTCTCCATCAGTTGTTCGTAGGTCAAGTTTCTCGTTCCCCTCCATTTCTCCTTCCCTGGTTGATGGCCTTCAGTAGTGGTGTGTCGGTTTTCGTTGGGTAATTCTTTTGCTTCATTCTTGGTATTACCAGCTGCATGGGTTGGCAGGATTGGTTAGTTAGTGCTGGTATTATATAATCGATACCCAAAACTTGAGTGGGAGCTTCCGTGTTTAACTTTCCCTTCTCCTGGCCGTATCACCCCTTCACCAATTAGCTCTCTCTCTACTTTCCTTGCTATAGAAATTAATCGAGTTCGGGTTGGGGGATCGTGAGTGCGAACTCTATTTTTTACTTCTTCACGCAAGCCTCTCAAAAAATAACTCATATACCACTCCTCTGGAAGATGACCAATCTGCGACACAACTTTCTCAAATTCATCGATATACTCATCCACCGAACCACGTTGGGAGATTGACTTCAATTTTTTTATCGGGTCACCCTCGTCCTTCCCCCCATAACGATCGAACAACGATTGTTTGAATCTTTCCCAAGTCATACACGAGTCCAACTCACGTAAAGTCATGAACCAATATAACATCGAACCCTCCGTACAAATCTGAACCATGGGTAGACGAAGCTTCGGAGGGATTTCATGAATCACAAAGTAGGATTCAGCTCTCGTGACCCATGCGAATGGGTCGTCCCTGTGGAAAACAGGGAGGTCGACCCTACGCGCGACATTCCGATATTCCTCCCATGCGCGTTCTGTAGCATTCGAAGAAGCGTGGTCAACCTGTCGGCGATCCCCAGCTCCTTGCGGTCCACCTGTGGGTCTGTCGTTGTTGGCGGTAACTGAAGAGAGGTGCTCGGCTCTGTCACCACCAGTTGAAGAGGACGCATGATGGGTAAACGCCGATGGTTCTTCTTCTTTGCCCATCTTCTGTTTCTGCGAGTTTTTGGCCATCAAGGATTGAAACCAATCCCTCATCTCCGACTGTAGTAGATGTTGCGATTTAGTGATTTGATTTGTCATAGACATTCCCACGTGGATAGTATTTACTATGATGTACATATATGAACCGGAAATCCCAATTGGTAGAGTTCGCTACACAAGTCCAATCTGATCTAAGATTCTCATCTTGACTCAGGCATGGAATTGAAAGGTGCCGCTCGTTTCTAACCAGTTTGATCTCCGTGTCCCCTGCGAGGTGGCCAATAGTGATCTCAGTCTAGCGGAGCTCAGCTGCGATTGAAGATCTTTCAAAGTGGTGTCATGCGATTTAATCATGCCCTCTTGTGCCGAGAGGGATGATTCCTGCCTTCTAAGAGATGCCTCTACTGCCGATAATCTAGCCTCCATTCTAGTTTGCATACAATCTCTACCCCTTGGTCTCTCAATGAAAGCACCAATTGTTAGGAATCTCGATAGAGATTGTATAGTTGACAGTATATTGATAGTATAGTAGGAAATAACAACTGGAGCAAACTCCCCTTCCTGGACTATCCAGGCCAACTTTCGCTAGTGATGATGATAGTAAAATCGTTGCTCTCTCTGTTCTCCTAGACAGCTCTATATTCCCCTCCCTCATTCTCTCTCCATAACAAACTTCTAACAAACTTGCCTACATGGCAATCATTCCCCCTCCTTTCTAGCTTGCTTCTACGAGTATGTTTTGATGGGCTTAGTTGGTATGGGCTGGGAAGAGGGTGGATTGTTATCACACTCTATATGTTATAGGAATATGCAATGATATAAGTTCTTACTTCTGCCCAAGTTGTTTAGTTTTGGGTAAAAGAAGTGGACTTCCTTTATAATTTCTGTAATTTTAAATTTTCTTTTATTATGTTAAATTGTTTAAAGAAAACTTTGTTGTATTAGAAACTTTAAAAAGGGATTTTTTATTAAGTTTTTATCAAGTTATTGTAACAAAAACTGTCATCTAATTGACAGTTGTGCACATGACAAAGTCTGTATGACTGTTTTGATCTAGCATTAATAACAGTTTATTTTAGAATAATTCGACAGAAACTTAAAAATGTTTTTTTTTTCAATTTTGATATGACAAAGTTTTTTTTAAATAATTTAAAATGATTAGTGTACTTTTCACAATAAATAAAACCACAAAGGAAGTTTGTAGCTTATACCCTTTAATTTTGGACATGCATTAGTAGTGTTTTGTTTTACCTCAAATTTAAAGATTCTCATTTGAATAGTGTAAACCTTGATTTCAGAAAGAATCTACATGATGTCTCAGGGTCAGGATATTGTAATCAGCAATGTTGGTGATTCCAGAGCAGTTCTAGCAACCAGAGACAAAGACGATACTTTACTTGCAGTACAATTGACTGTAGACTTGAAGCCTGATCTGCCAAGTCTCTCTCTCTCTCCCCCCTTATGTGTGTCTGTGTGTGTGTCACCAAAACACTATAAAATGTGAATGTGCAAACACAAACAGTGAAAAAGAGGTCACGCATGTTGTGGTCTGTGATCAGATGTTCATACAAATTGTCCAGTTATTAAAAGGAAAACAATAAAAATTAATTATATAAAGCAAATTACCTTTTATTAATGAAACCTAAACTTGATTTCTTGTAAACAGGGGAAGCTGCAAGAATCCAACAATGTAAAGGAAGGATCTTTGCATTACAGGATGAGCCTGAAGTAGCAAGAGTTTGGTTGCCAAATAACGATTCACCTGGATTGGCAATGGCTAGAGCTTTTGGAGACTTCTGCCTAAAGGATTTTGGGTTAATTTCTGTCCCGGATGTTTACTATCATCGCCTTACTGAGAGAGATGAATTCATCATTCTTGCCACTGATGGGGTATGTTTTCTCCTTCCTTCTAAATTGCTTAATGTAATTTTTTCTATGAACTTTGTTGTAATTTTTCCAATTTCTGTAGTTGCAAGCTCTTTTTGTCACTTCTGTTTTATCGTACATTGTTTCCACTCACAATTTTATGCTACAGCCATGTATTTTAATACATAAATATGCACATGTGAGTTATTTAATGCATTTAGCTGGTTAGACCTATTTGCCATCGTATAACTGAATTTCACAATTGCTTTTGTGTTAATAAACTTGTCTCCTCACGTTAATACTACAGATATGGGATGTCCTCT
Source organism: Erythroxylum carthagenense (assembly GCA_026413575.1). Classification (NCBI taxonomy): domain Eukaryota; kingdom Viridiplantae; phylum Streptophyta; class Magnoliopsida; order Malpighiales; family Erythroxylaceae; genus Erythroxylum; species Erythroxylum carthagenense. The sequence goes on from JANZLD010000237.1 coordinate 79,167,783, forward strand.
CCAATAAAGAAGCTGTTGATATTGTCGCTTCTGCTCCTGGACGTTCAATGGCATCGAGAGCTCTAGTTGAGTGTGCAGTTCGAGCATGGAGGCTTAAGTATCCTACTTCCAAGAATGATGATTGTGCTGCTGTATGCCTCTTTCTTGATCATTCTGTGAATGTAGCATCAGAAGAAGGGAACATCAAGCCGATTTCTGTTGAATCGATAGTTAATGTGGCAGAAAATAATAAAAATACTGGAAAGTTTGGAGTTCCTGATGGTTCTGATGCTCTTGTTCAGGAGCATTCAGGGACCATAAAATCTTGCGATGAAATTGTACCAATCTCTGAGTTGGAAAAGCCTTCTGTAAAGTATCAGGGCCAACCAAAAAGAAGCCTAGCAGAGTGCATTTCCGCTGCAGATGATGAGTGGTCAGCGTTAGAAGGTATAACGAGGGTTAATAGTCTGGTGAGCCTTCCTAGGATCTTGTCAAGTGATAGCAGGACTAATAGTTGGCGGAAATGGTTATCATATAATTAAGGTCTGTTAACTTTAAGCAAAATCTGGGTTCAGTTATCATTATATTTTCTTGTAAATTGGTTTGATGGCCACCATTGACTTTGAGAACATTCATATCTGGAAGTTGCTGATGCAAATTGAATGCTGCTCTTATAACCATGCGAGCACATTCAGGCTTTTTGATCGAGACGTTCACGCCCATTCTATTGAAGTGCAAATGGTTTGATTCACGAATTTGAAGAATTCACTTAGCGAAATCCCATGTTTCATGTATCAGCCAAAGAAAGGAATGATCCATCAGGTATCAGGTTTGGGACAGGAAGTGAGAACTGAATTCGTTAATGATCATATGCATCAGATTAATGTTGGAATGCATAAGCTTGTTCGTCAAGTAAAACTGAAGTTACGCTGACTATATGTTTCATTACTGAGGCCTTTCCCCTGAAAGATTTGACAATCGTTTATGCATAGGTTTCTATGAAGCATGAATACTGTACATGGATAAAAGATCTGAATATTTTGAGCCCGGGTTTCCTTCTGCTGTTCACCATGCACCGTATGCATTTTCCATATAGGCTTCCCAAGAATCAAGATTCGTGTGTTGAAGTCAGGGTAACCGAATATCCATGATTGTGGGGGCGCATGTGAACGTTCAGTGTCATAAATTGGGGCATTCACGTTTGGCGCATGTTTACGTATATTTTGGTGTAAGTGGTCACATTTACCTTTTGATGTTTAGGTTCATTTTTTCTTTTTCGTCAAGCAAGCATATTTTCATCATCATTTCTGATACGAACATTATAATAAATATCAAGATTCCTTAGATTTATTCACTTAAAACGAAAGTTGAGGACCTTGAGTGCAGTTGAGGTTGAGAATGGTAGCTACGAGATAAATGATAAATGAGCAAGGCAGATTTGAAGGAATCAAATTGTCTGTGGCTGAAAAGGCAAAAGATTCTCCATCTGAGAGGATATTTGACCTGTAAAGGTAAGCTATCCTATCTTGATGTCAAAATCTGGTATCATGAATGATGTATAAAAGCAAGGTGGGGGAGGAAGGAAGCAGCTTTTTAATGCTTGCACTCCAGAGTCCAGAACTGAAGAGAAAATGCCACCCATGCATAGGACTGCAGAACTTCTAATAAAATTTTATATACATAGTAATGGTACGTAAAAGGAAGCGTGGCTGCCAAAGTAGAAAAAGAAGTATATCTTCTTCTTCGTCAGGTCCGTTCGCACGTGAAATTGAGGTAACAGGTTCAAGAGTGAATTGTAGTTCTCTTACAATCACAAGCGCAGATACTGTTACCCAAATGCAGTATGGTTTTAAAGAGAATTAGTCACGCCAACATTAACATAAAGTACTCTTAGTTATGCCTGTAATAAAAAATATTTCTCCATTCGTATGTGCAGGCTAAGATGCTTCTTTTCATATGATGTATATATATTCAGCGGCTTAGGATCAGGCACGATCTAGATTATCCAGAGTATCAGACTAGATTAAGTTAATCACAAAGTTAGATACAAGTGACAGCAGTATTGACAATGGCTTTACTTCTCGGACAAGTGTTATTGAAAGCCATTTTTACAATGAGTGTAATTTTATCTTCTTACTGTAAACTTCTCAATCTATTGACCTTGACATACAAAAAGTTTAAGCATCTCCTCATATGAAAGTCTCCTTAAATTTCATACACTTGATACTTGGATATCAATTTGGGCTCTCATAATTCATGTTGTTGAAAATGACTAGCCGATTGTAAGGAGTTGTTCTCAATGATACTAGATGTAAATTGGGTCTATTCAAATATTCATGCAGAATTGAAAAATAAAATTAATTTAATAAATATTAATAATAAAATTAAATTTAAAATATCTTCAAAATATATAAATTTCAAATAAATTTAATTTAATAATTAAAAATATTTAAAATAAATATTAATTTTAGATAAATTTAATTTTAAAATGATTTATTTTAATAAAATAAAATAATTTTAATTGATAATTTATTAATAAATATTACAAAACAGATTAAAATAAATTTAATTAATTATTATTTTTGAAATTTATCAAATATATAATTATCATTGGTATTAAAAATGTAGAATCAAACAAACTCTGTAAATAATCTAAAAATTTTTCTTGGTTTGAGTAAGAATGAGTTAGTACCTAAGTTCATAATACCTCTAATACATAATATATAGATAATTTATATTCATCTTGTGTATAATTATAAACTAAAAAAAAAATTGGACAGCTGATATTAACATTATTGATGTAAGTCGCAAAATAAGTATACTAAAACATTATTTTCTATAAATTCTAATTTTTTAATAGTCTATATTGTAATCTTTCCCAGGGTATCATTCCAGTTCTGGTTTTTGTTCCCCACTCCACGTGGGGTAAAAGTGAATTCATCTGTTCATATTTCATCCTTTAGCTACGATGTTCTGATGAATGATAAAGGCCGAGCAGAGCCAGACGCTTCACAAGTCACCGTACTCCATGAGATGAGAGCAAGCAAAAGACAACACGTACGGTGTCAGTCAGACAACATATAATTTAATTCCTTCCACATTTAATACTCGGCCTGTTTTCCCCGGGAACGGACCACTCTTCCTTTATTCTCGTAAGCCCTATGGTCTGTTATAGGGTGACACAGAAAATACAGACGAAAATTATGACATTTTTTTGATTAATTCTTACTAGATTAACGCTTTTCAACTAAACCACGCACTGGTTGAAGACATTGACCTAACCAAGTCGGATTGCAAGTGGTAATCTGAACCTTTCACTCCTTTAACACTGTCTTTCTTCATATCAAGTTTTCTCTTCAGGAAAAGATAATAAATTTCTCGTAAGATATCTGTATAATCACTTCACGATTCATTTGCATATCGTCTCGGATGAAGCCTTTTAAGGCCGACTAACCCGATTGACTCCTTTTGATGCCTTCAAATATTGCAAATTTTTAGCTGGAACTTTTGTGATTCTATGAGCACGTTCTAAATTTTAAGTAGAGTCAAATCATGTTAAGAGATTTTATATCATACTATAGTTAAATTGGTAAGATAAAAAATTTAAACCAGTAAGACAAGAGAATTAAAGTTGAAAAGGTTCAATCAGTATTAGACCGTCATAAAATCGACTAAAAATTGAAATAAATTAAAGAACTTGAAATATGATTTAAAATATTATCATTATCTATCGAAAAATTTAAAATTTAAATAAAAAATATTGTTAAACAAAAATTAATTAATTATTTTTAATTTATAAAAACTTATTAATTTACCAAAGTTGACTTATTAATTAATAAACTAATCAGTTTTTAATAATAAGAGTTATAAAAATAAATCAAACAAAAAAAGTAAGACAATCTAAGATTTTATGGTTGAACCAATTCAATCAGTTGGGTTTTTTATAATGTGATGATTTAGTCTCTTTTTTCTTCTAAATCAATATCAATATATCCTTAACTTGTAATTTAATTTATTAAATAATTTCATTTAAAACCCGATAATATTTAAATTTTTGGAGAGTTCGAGAGTTCATCAATGCCTAGCAATTGAGGGTTCTTGTCTAGAAGTATCTTATGCATGGTTTGACTCTGGCATGTCCATATGTTACTTAACTGTGTACGAATAATTTTTTTTCCCAATTACTGTAGACGGCCAGGCCATGTATACAAGCTCAAGCCTTATTAAAGTATCGTAATATTGTTACTAAACTAAAGATTAAGCACTATGTGAACTAATTAGGGTTTTATAGTTGTCAGCGAATCTTCCCTTTGTTTTCTTAAAAGGCTGCTTCAGGCCAATGATAATGATCATAGGGAGTCGATGCGGTTTTTGACTGACTGGAAGCAAACTAGAAGACGCTACCCATTTCCTCTTTTGTTTTAATCTGTCTCTCTCTTATGACAATCGTGTGAATTATCTGATCCAAGAAGTCCTCAGAAAAGATTCCCATGCACAGCATTCTTAAATTACTGCATATACACAGCCATGAAAGAAAGAAAGAATAAATAAATGACTTCACCATAGATAAACTCTTTTTAAACTCAGCCCCGTTCTGCATTAATTCAGCCATTGGCTTACAATTGATTCACTTTTAACTGTTTGATTAAAATTGTTAATGAGCTCATGCTGGATTATTTCTGAAATGCAATAGGTTGATGCCAAGTTTATTTTTTATGCTCGCTTTCCATGTACAGGATTAGGAGAATTAATTGAAAGTCTCTTTTAAGGTTTGTGGGTTTTACCTCTTGCGTAGCTTCTATCGAGTAGTCAAATATTGTGGCTTATCCCACACTAAGAAATTATAGATTTGTGGGAGGTTGTTTTACTTATAAAACAACCCTCCTCTTTCTAGTTTTTGATCATTCCAAAATTGTCTTTACTTAAAACAAAAATTCCTTCTCTCCTTTTGTTATATTTCACATGTGTTATTTTTTGAAAATAAAGTATATCTCTTTTTGAGCCGCCTGACATATTTACTGCGTTGCGTAAAAGGCAAATTATCGTTTCACGTGATTACCGTTGCTTGCATTGTGTATGCTTCGAGGATATTTATACAAGTCTTGCCCGTAACTGCTCCTTTATTTTATCTGGCCTCTTCTCCGTTTAATAAAACCTCTTAGAGTAGTTTCTGTGGTCGTGACTTTCTGCGTGACTTTGTCATTTACAACGCGGTTCTTTATCTTTTTCTTATTGCTCCAAGTTACTTAGCATTATTTTTCTACTTGCCCTTTTCATAGAATTTCGTGCCTAGATTTTTAGTGCTAAATCCGTTGTATTTTGATTTGATTATTATTCTTTATATA
>JANZLD010000237.1:79195810-79218278 GCA_026413575.1 Erythroxylum carthagenense
AAGGCTGTGTACTATCGGACCTCCCCAGACCCTGCTTCATTGCGAGATTTCAGACTGGGTGATGATGATGATGATGAATGAGATATTAATTCAGTAGTGTTCGAGCAAGTAGGCATAATTGATCGAACCTTGTTAAATTCTGATATTTTTTATTTGTCTATTTAATAACTGTTGTTGCGTATATTTATAGTAAATTATTGCGCTATTAAATTACATGTTTAGGAAAATTCTGTCTAAGAGGTTGGGTTTTAAATGAGACCCTTTGTAACCCCTCCAGTCTTTCCTAGGAATGTAACTGGTGTAATTTTTCAGTACAATCGTTCACACTCTATTCACCTAAGCAATAGTTCTTAAGGTGAATTTGTTATATTGGTAGAAATTAACCAGAGTTCCACAACAATAAGTATCAAAGTCAAGATTTTTTCTTAGTATGCACTGTGGTTACAGAGTTGTATGATCTTCCACATTATAAAAGATTTTTCCTTAGGCTATTGGCATTCCGCATTAACAGCTACTGAATAGAAATTGTAGCAGAGATGATAGAAATTAAAGATATGACTTCTATCTCGTCTATTCTAACAAGGATTGCTGTGACAAATGCAAGACTTGTGGTAGAGATTTTTGATAGCACGAGTCATTTCGGCATGTAGGAAAGTGAGGTTCAAGACACTCTTTTTCAGCAAGGTCTTAACATTGCTAGTAAAGAAAAGAAACTATATGATGTTGAGGAGAAATATTGGAAGACTATAAATCATTTGACATACAGTAAAATTCGATCGTGTCTTTCCAGAGAGCAAAAGTATGCTTTCTCAAAAGATACTTTTGCATCTAAATTATGAAACGCATTGGAGGAAAAATTCTTAAAGAAAAGCAATCAGAATAAACTCCATATAAAGAAGAGACTGTTTCGTTTCTCTTATATTCCGGGTACTATTATAAATGATCACATCACCAGTTTTAATTAATTAGTTACTGATTTAATAAATTTGGAAGTGACATTTGAAGATGAAAATTTTGCTTTGATGTTGATGGGATCCCTTCCTGAGGAGTTTGAGTTTTTTGAAATTACTCTACTTTATGAGAAGGTTGATGTGTCTCTTAGTGAAGTTACAGTTGTTTTGTATAGTTATGAATTGAGAAGGAAGATAAACGAAGAACGTACAAGTAGATCGGCGGAAGCCTTGGTAGTCAGAGGCTATTCGCAGAGTCGGACTAAAGAAAAGATAGGGAAATAGAAGTCAATGCTCAAATTGAGCAGAGATGAATATGCCTTTTGTCAGGTTAAGGGGCACTGGAAAAAGGATTGTCCAAAGCTGAAGAATAAAAACAAACCTAATAAGGAAAAAGTTGTTGCAAAATCGAATGTTGTTGAATGTGAAGATGCATACTTAATCTTTCATTGGTTGTTACATCCTCAAGAATCTCTTCTAGTCCATGGCTACTCGATTCAAGTTGTAGCCATCACATATGTCCCAATAGGGATTGGTTATCTGATTTTAGAGAGCTCAAGGGTGGAGTTGTCTATATAGCAAATGACAATCCCTGTACCAAAAATGGGATTGGTTCAATTAGCTTGAGGAATCATGATGGAACAACTAGGACTCTGATAGATGTTAGATACGTACCAAGTTTGACGAAGAATCTCATTTCTTTGGGAGTCCTAGAATCAAAAGGCTACACTGTAAATGCAACAGTTGGAGTAATGAAAGTCATCTTTAGTGCACTTTTGGTAATGAAAGGAATTCAAAAAAATAATTAATAACTTGCAAGGTAATGCAGTTATTGGAACAAAAGCAATAGCTTCTAATGATGATCAAGAGCTAAAAGCAATAAGTTGTGGCATATACGTTTAGGACATGTAGGTGAAAAAATCCTAAAAGATATTAGTAAATCAAGGATTGCTGAAAGGAGTTCGAGCCTAAAAATTAGAATTCTATGATCATTATGTCAAAAGGAAACAGATAAGAGTGAAATTCAACATTGCAATCTATAATATGAAGGGTATTTTGGATTATGTTCACTCTGATGTATGGGGACTTCCAAAACAACTTCTTTGGGAGGAAAACACTACTATGTGACTTTTGTTGATGATTTTTCCCAGAGAGTATGGGTACATACTATGAAGATTAAGGATGAAGTGTTGAGAGTTTTCCTTAAATGGAAGAAGATGGTGGAAACTCAAATAGCCAGAAGGATTAAACGTCTTTGTACAGATAATGGACAGGAGTATAGAAGTGATCCATTTTAAAAATTCTACAAAGATGAAGTTATTGTTAGACACTTCATAGTCAGGGAGACATCACAACAAAATGGGGCTGCAGAATGTATGAACCGAATATTGCTGGAGAAAGTTCAGTGTATATTGTCCAATGCTGGGTAAGGCAGAGAATTTTAGGCTGAGGTTGTTACATATGCATGTCATCTCATCAATCGCCTTCCATCAACTACTATTGGTGGTAAAACATCTTTGAAAAATGGTTTGAAAAACTTGTTAGAAATTATGATTCCTTATATGTGTTTGGTTCCACTGCGTACTATCATGTTAAGGAGTCAAATTTGGATTTACGTGCATAGAAAGCAATTTTCATGGGGATCACCCTTGGTGTGAAAGGATACCGTCTTTGATGCCTAGAGTCAAAGAAAATAATCTTTAGCAGGGATGTTATCTTTGATGAAGCTACCATGTTAAGAAAGGTTACAACTGAAAATATTGAGCAGATAGATGGTATTCTAAAATAGATAGAGTTTTAAGGAAGAATTGTTACCCCAGCAAATGATGAAGTAGAAGCAAAAACTCCTATGATAAAAGAGGAGCCAAATAAAGAAAAGGTTTCAACGAACCTCCTCAACAACAATTACTAATTACATTGAGCAAGCCGAAAAGGAATATTTAAGTACCTGCTCGTTATGCTAATAAGGTGGCTTATGCATCTCCAATTGAAATTGATGACGTTCCTACTACTTATAAAGAAGCAATCCGAAGTTCAGAAGAAGATAAGTGGAGGATAGCCATGAATGAAGAAACACATTTCTTTTATAAGAATCAGACGTGGAAGCTAGCTATTCTCCCAAAGGAAAAGAAGGCAATTAGATGCAAGTATATGCAAAGAAAAATGGATTTCTTGACAAGAATAATGGTCACTACAAAGCAAGGCTGGTGGCCAAAGGCTATGTTCAGACGGAGGAAATTGATTATAATGAAGTTTTTTCACCAATCGTAAAACATTCCTCCATTCAAATTTTGTTGGCTTTCGTAGCATAGTTTGATATGGAACTAGTTTAATTGGATGCAAAAACTACGTTTTTATATGGATACTTAAAGGAGGAAATCTATATGACTTAGCTTGATGATTTTAAAGTTGTTAGAAAAGACAATATAGTGTGCAAGCTTGAAAAATCATTGTACGGATTGAAGCAATCTCTAAGGCAGTGCTACAAGGGATTTGACAAGTTTATGATGGGGCAAAAGTATACAAGAAGCAAATACGATCATTGTGTGTATTTCTGCAAGCTACAAGATGGATCTTACATCTATCCTCTCTTGTATGTTGACGATATGCTAATAGTTTCAAAGAATCTAAGAGAAATTGAGAGATTGAAGATTTAATTAAATCAGGCGTTTAAAATGAAGGATCTAGGTGAAGCCAAGAAGATTCTCGGCATGGAGATTAACAAAAATAAGGAATTGGGGAGACTTTGTTTGACTTAGAAATAGTATCTCAGAAAGGAACTAAAACGTTTTGACTTGAATGAAAAGCCAAAGCCTGTTAATACTCCACTCCCTCCTTATTTCAAACTCGGTGCATCTTTGTCTCCAAAAAATGATGTAGAATGATAATACATGTCAAAAGGATCATATGTAAATGTTGATGGTAACTTGATGTATGATATGGTATATATAAGGCCCAACATTTCATAAGAAGTTAGAGTTGTGAGCAAGTATATGCATGATCCTAGTACAGAACACTAACAAATTGTGAAATGGATTTTATGATACATTCTGAACATTGTAGATGTTGGTTTGATATTTCAGCGGGGTAAGCAAAATGGTCAATGTGTAGTTAGATATTGTGATTCCAACTATGCCGGTGATTTAGACAAGCGTCGATTAACTACTGGCTATATGTTTGTTCTTGCAAAGGTACCATTTAGTTGGAGGTCTACCTTATAGTCAACAGTTACTTTATTGACTACAGAGGTAGAGCATATGGCAGCTATAAAGGCTGTGAAGGAAGCAATTTGGCTTCAAGGATTGCTTAGTGAATTAGGAGTTCGACAGAAGCACATCAAAGTGCATTGTGATAGTTAGAGTGCTATTCTTTTAGCAAATATCCAAGTTTACCATGCAAGGATGAAGCATATCGATGCTCGTTATCACTTTGTATGAGAGGTTCTGGAAGAAGGTGGAGAAGTAATCCAGAAGATTAGGACCCATTGAGAATCCTGCTAATATGTTGACAAAGGTGGTGCCTGCAGTTAGGTTCCAACATCGTTTGGACTTGACCAATATTGCTAAAAATTGAAGATGATGGGCGCTGTAAAGTGCATTTCAAGACACTACTAAGGATGAGTTTTGTGAGAAATTTGAAAAAGTGGAATTCGCCAAGGTGGAGATCTGTTGAGTAGTCAAATATTGTAGCTCATCCCATAATCCCACATTGAGAAATTATATATTTGTGGGAGGTTGATTTACTTCTAAAACAACCCCCCTCCTTTTAGTTTTTGATCACCCAAAAATTGTCTTTCCTTAAGACAAAAATTTCTTCTCTCCTTTTATAATATTTCATTTATATTATTTTCTGAAAATAGTGAAATTTTAATTTAGTAGTGTTCGAAGAAGTAGGCATAATTGTTCGAACCTCGTTAAATTTTAATGTTCTTTATTTGTCTATTTAATAGATATTGTCGGGTATAATTGTAGTGAATTATTGCACTATTAAATTACATGTCTAGAAAAATTTTGTCTAGGAGGTTGGGTTTTAAGAGAAATCGTTTATGACGACTCCAGTCTTTCCTGAGAATTTACCTGGCGTGATTTTTTAGTATAATCGTTCAAACTCAATTCACTTAAGCAATTGTGCTCAAGGTGAATTTATTATTATTGGTAGAAATTAACCTAAGTTTCATAATGGCTTCATCATTATTTACCTGTTGTCTGCTGACTTGGGATTCTAGGCCTAAAAGACAATATTGAAAGGTGTCTCGAGTATGGAGTTTTTGTATCAAAGTTAGTAGTTTGAGAGTGTGAAGCTGTATCTGGTGTATAGTCTCATACCAAAATTTGTAGTTTAGGAGTGTGTTTGGTATATTGAAAAATGACATACTTCTATTCAAGTTGGACAAATCCCTTTTATACTAAGGATGATACAAGGAGATGTATTCATATAGATGAACTACAAATTTGAAAGACAAGGAGCGTGACTTCTAATGGGACTGAGCATGACCTTTCAAAGTAATGGTTTCTTGGTGGAGGATAAACATGGATTTTTTAAACGAGACAAAATATACGTTTAATTTTTTTAAAAAAATAAAGAGAAAGTTTTTTTTTAATGTATTATGTGTTTACTTAATAAAGATGAAATTTTCAGTTTTCTATCCAATCTTTGGCCATCTCCCATAAGTTTTCTATATAGATTTGGAGGTTGCAATTAGCAATTTTTCTATTGTTGCAACTAGTGACCAGAGGACACCAACCTTTATCGTGATTACTTCACTGGGAAGGATTAATTAAGTAGTATTTTTTGTTAGAATATAATTTGTGTTTGCTATGCTTTTTTGGGTTTTCTGGGCCTAAAGAGTTTCTGAAGGATAGCGACCTAAAGCATAAAGTAAACCAAGGGGTAGACACAAAATAGTTTGGAATTTGAGAGTTTCGGTTGTTGTATCCATCTCCTAGCATCTGCATAATCTTCTTCTACCTCTAATATGTTGTCTCTACTTTCGATTGGGAATTGAGCTAATTGATGTAGCATTAGCGAACAACCAAACTGAACTTCGATTAGGTGGGAGTGTTGGCACCTCAGTCTACATACTAAAGAGGAACAATAAAATTTTTTGCATGTTAGGGGTGGTCAGTTCAGGGAGCTACCGAACAAGTAACTTTTCAGTTTTCTTTTTAAAGATTGGTTTTCAAGAATTGTTTAATTAATTAACTAACTAGGTAATTCATTTATTAATTAATTAATATTATTTTACTACTAGTTTATCATTCTACTTTATTATTATTACTATTTTATAATAGTATTAGTAAATATTATTTTTTAATTACATTTATTGACTTTTAATATTGCGAGTGTGGGAGTATTTCTTGTTTGAATAGGAAGCAAAAGGAGGAGCAACTGACCTTACATTTCTAAAGGGGAATCAACGTGAGTCTTACTATAGCGACATTTCAAGCAAACAACGATAAATAGAACTAGTAAATACAAAGTTGGTGTGTGGCATCTATAATAGTTCAGAACGATTTGATTTTTATTTTATTATTCTTCTTCTAACATTTATGTCTCATGTTTTAGTTTTCTTGTAGTAGGAAGTTGCTATTAGTGGTCTATTTGTGGATCTTTTAATTTTAGTGTTGTGGATTTAGGGTTACTTGCAAACCCTTACACTTGTGTAGTACAACTTTTGGTTACTAAATATCAATCTTGCTTCTCTTCGCTGATTACTATTAGAGTCAATTAGGGGCTTCTTTAGGGGCCTATTATACATGTCGTCTTTATCTTGGTTTGGGTATTAGGACAGGGGTGGCGGCCTTGAGCTCTAATGTGAGTACAAGGGTTAGTCCTTTGGTGAGGTCTGGGTTTAGAAGAAGAAAAGATGCTGATAGATTACAAATAGGTGTTCTTAGAATATTGGGTCCCTTATAGGGAAGCCTTTAGAATTAGTGGAGACTTTAGATAAGTATAAGATTCATATATCGTGTGTGCAGGAGACAAGGTGGACGAGGGCTAAAGCAAAAGAAATTAATGGATTTAAACTTTGATGTTCAGGTGGTTCGAGGGTATCTTAGTTGCCAAGGAACTTATACAACATGTTGTAGGAATCAAGAAGACTAATGATAGGATCATATCTTTAAAGATTGTGGTAAAGGGAACTATTATAAATGTGGTGTGTGCATATGCACCTCAAGTAGGATTGGATGAACAAATTAAGCATTATTTTTGGGAAGAGCTAGAAGAAGTGATTCAATAAATACCCTCCAATGAGGGAGTTATTCTCGGAGGAGACTTTAATGGTCATATAGGATCAACCTCGCATGGTCACTCGAGCATATGGAGGCTTAGGGTATGGTGAAGGGAATGGTAGCGGGAAAACTTTATTGGATTTCGCAGTAGCGTTCCAGTTTGTGACAACCAATTCTTTTTTCAATAAAAACGAGGAGCATCTGGTGACTTATAGGAATGTAACCATAAGGTCTCAGATTGACTATTTCTTAATAAGATGAAGTGATCAGTTTAGCTATAAGGATTGTAAAGTGATACCTAGTGCTTACGCGTCAACTCGACATAGATTGTTAGTTTTGGATCTTTTTATTAAGGATTGAAGGAAGAAGAGAAGTCCTAAAAGGTGTACTATAATCAGATGGTGGAATTTGAAAGGGGATATGGTGAAACAATTTAAAGATAGAGTCATTTATGAAGAAGATTGGAGTTTGGTCAAAGATGCCAACCAGATGTGAGAAAGGGTTGCAACTCTTTTAAGGAACACATTTGTAGAGACCTTAGGTAGAGTAGTAAGAGGGAGTCGTGGTGGTGGAATAAGGATGTTCAAGAAAAAGTTAAGGTCAAGAAGATGACCTATCAAGCTACATGGGATAGCCCTATAGAGGTGGAGAGACTTAGAAATAGAGAAAGGTACAAACTGGCAAAGAAAGAGGCGAAGTGGATAATCTGGATTAATAAAAGTAGAGCTTACGAGAACCTATATCAAAAATTGAATACTGAGATAGAGAAAGGATATTTTTAAATTGGAAAGAGCTAGGTAATGCAAAGCAAAGGATATGGATCAATTTCGATGCGTAAAAGATGAAGCAGGACGATTGCTTGTCACTGAAAATGACTTCAATAGTAGATGGCATAGGTATTTTTATTGTCTTTGTAATGAATGCGTAGAGGATAACATCTGTTTAGGTGACCTTAGCTTGTCTGAGAGATTTCGTAACTTTACTTACTGCGAACACATTAAAAGGGTTGAAATTAAGAATATGTTAAGGATGATGATGGGTGGTAGGGTTGTAGGACCTGACGAGATACCCATAGAGGTATGGAAGAACCTAGGTGAAGAGGATATTACTTGGCTAGCCAAACTTTTTAATGTGAACCTTAAGTTTACTAGAATGTCAGACGAGTGGAGATGTAGTATGATAATTCCTTTATTCAAGACCAAAGGAGACATCCAAAGCTGTAACAATTACAAAGGCATTAAAATACTTAGTCACATTATGAAGTTATGGGCGAAGGTAATCGAGAAGAGAGTAAGAAAGGATGCTCATATATCATAAAATTGATTTGGCTTCATGCCAGGAAGGTTTACGATAGAAGCTTTACACCTCCTCAGAAGGTTAATGAAATACTACAGAGAAAGACAACATAACCTTCATATGGCTTTTATTGATTTAGAGAAGACATATGATAGGGTTCAAAGGTAAATCATAAGGAAGTGTTTAGAAGTCAAGGGGTAAATCATAAGGAAGTGTTTAGAAGTCAAGGGGGTTCTGATGAATTACATATAGATTATTAGGGATATGTATGATAGTGTAAAAATTAAGGACGATAAGAGCAGATACTAAGCCTTTTTCTATAGATATTAGGCTATACCAAGGTTTTGTTTTAAGTCCCTTTCTATTTGCAGTAGTAATTGATGAGCTCAACAAGAACATCCAAGGGAATGTACCTTAGTTTATGTTATTTGCTGATGACATTGTTTTTGTGGATGAGACAAAAAGGGGGTCAATGACAAGCTCAAACTGAGGAGGGATACATTAGAATTAAAGGGTTTTAAATTGAGTAGAACTAAAACTGAGTATGTGAAGTGTAATATAGGGTGGCTACAAATATGGTGGTAAAGATTGGTTTAGATGCTATATCACAAAAGGAGTGTTTTAAATATTTAGGATCTATTATCCAAAGATTCGAAGAAGTTAATGAAGACATAGTTCACAGGATCAGATCAAGGTGGCTAAAATAGAGAGCTGCTTTAGGAGTTTTGTATGATAAGAAGATGTTACTCAAGCTTAAAGGTAAATTCTATCGTTTAGTGATTAGGCCAGCCATACTCTATAGGGTGGAGTGTTGGCCCATCAAACAAGTTCATAGTCATAAGCTAATAAAAATGGAGATGAGCATGTTCCTTTGGAGGTACAACCTTACTAAAAGGGATAAGGAATGTAATAGTAAGGGACAAATTAAAGATAGCAAATATTATGGACAAATTAAAAGAGACAAGGCTTAGGTGGTTTATATAAGTTAAGAGCAGACACTTGGATACTTCAGTGAGAAGATGCAAGACGATCGTACTTAGAAATAGTAAGGGAAAAGTAGGGAGGCCTAAGAAGAATTAGGAGGAGGTGATCAAAAAGGATATGACAATGTTGGAACTTACCGAGGACATGACCTACAAAAAATAGCGTGATAGGATTCAAGTTAAGGATCCCTCGTAAAGAGATCCTAGTAGTTCTCCTATATATTTTAACTCTTGCCTATTACTGTTACTACTACTGGTAGTGTTATTGTAATTATTATAACTAGGATCTTTTGTATTGTCATTAATATTATTATAATTATTTTCTTTATGATTATTAATGTTAGTATGATTCTTCTTATTATTATTTTCTATTACTATTGGTATTTTTTGTTTTGACTATTATTTACATCTATCATTTTTTTTGCATATCAGTAATATTATTTTATTTATTTATATATATTTTTATTTTATTTTACTTTAATTTAAAATTTAAAATTTAAAATTTTTTTCTTTTTTGTTTCTTCTACTTTATTCATGTGAGTCATTTGGAAACAGTCTATCTAATAGTTAGAGGTAAGGTTGCATACTACTGGATCTCCCCAAATCCCGCGTCTTAACAGGATTTTTACTAGGTGTTGTTGTTGTTGTTGTTGTTGTTTAATAAAGATGAACTCTTATTTATATAAAAGAATCTATATTCGGATGAAGAAATAAAATCATGAAAGACATTACTAGGAACAATTTAGATAGCCATATGGTTATCACAATAAAAGATATTGATGAGTGTATAGTGATCATATTTTGAAGTAACCAATGTAAACAAATAAGTTCAGAGGTAGTATCAATTATGGTTTGATATTCAACTTATGTACTTATGTACTAACTTAAGGTTAAGTTTTTTGTTTCTTACTATTTTTAGAGATTAATAAATATCAAAGAAAATGTAGAAACTAGTGGTAATATTGATTGGTACACTACAACAGAAGGCACATTTATTGACAAAAAATTTCATCACTAAATGTCACAAAATCATCGCTAATATTCATTCGTGACAATTTATACTTGTATTCAAAATCATAGCAAAATTCCAATTACAAAAAACTATATGCGATGTTTCACCAAATCGTCGCTAATATGTGTTTGCTATGAATAGCTTTCATAGTGAAAAAACTATAAGTGATGTTTTTAAAAATCGTTGCCAATAAGTTCGGGCAATGGTTCCTTTTCGTCGCTAAAACTTATTAGCTATGTTTTTAAAATTGTAGCTAATATCTTTTAGCTAGAAAAGGAAGCATAGTGAAAACTTATTAGCAACATTTTAAAAAATGTAGCCAAATATTTAAGTGATGTTTTGAAATTTTAAATATACAATATAACTAAATGTTATATCATGTACATTATAATTATTGGTCAGATTTTTAATCGATATTATTGTATGTAATATTTAGAATTTTTTGTTATTTGATTTATTATGCAAAAATATAATAAAAATAATTTAAAATTAGAAGCATTGTATATAGAAATTAAATATCATTAAATATGATCATGTACAAGATGTTGATTACAATTTCAAAAATACTTAGATACCAAATAAAAATAAAAATATTAGTTTAATGACTAAGGATTGTATTCATCTTCAATACTTACATAATTCAGGCCGAAGTAAATTTTTGACCAACTTTTTTTCATTACATTCTAATTTAACATGAACCGATTGGTTGTCCTTTTTAAGATATTGAACATATTGTGGTCATGATGAGGATCAAACAATTGGCTTTGGCCCAAACCCAAGATCTTTGATGTAGCTAGATCGTATTCCAAGCACTTGTTTCCACATTTGACTCATTTCTGTCAGATATTGATGTTTGCAATAACTCCTGCATTTTATTATAAAATTTAAAAAATAAAATTAATATTTAATTCAAATATTATTAGTTAGTACTATATAAATAAATAAACTAAAAAATTACACAAATTTTTATACTTACATAATTATTATGCGTTTCTTCAGACATCCAGCCTTGACCTTCATTATAATGTGTTAGTTTGTAGAGTGTGATCCTATCACACTATTCTCCATATAGTTTCTTTTGACTCTATTTTATGAAAAAATACCAAACAAAATAACTAATATTGTATTTACTAATGTAATTATAATTTGTAAACAAAGAACTTATATATTCATTTCGTAAGATAACAAATGATTTAGAGCCTTGGTTGTGTGGAGTTTTCATTTTCCTTTATTAACCTTGACTTTCCCATACTTTTCCTAAATAAAGAAAAGAAATAGTCATCAAATTGTGTAACAAGATTAATGGAAGCAAATATGATGAGAAAGAAAACAAACCTTAATTGGCAGAGGCTCCATAGTCATATATATTGCTCTAATTTTTTGGAGAGATATGTTCAGGAACATGTTTACTTGCCTCCTTATCCAAAGGAAAAGATTTATAATATTGATATAGTCGATAACGATGATCCCTAGTCTTTTGTTTCAATAGTGAAGTCACACGGTTTGAAACATTATGGTTGTCGATATCGACAATATTGTGCTTCATCTATGAACAAGTAAAAGTGAAATTAATCTTTAAATAAGTAAAACAATATTGCATATAATTAAACAAATTGAAAATTTACTGAAACTTTATCCAAAGTACTCTGTAGCAAGTTGTCTTCCTTCAACTACTTCGTATGCTTAAGGTAAGACAATTCAGTTTTAGAAATTACCCTTAACTCACTTGACAATTTAGCTGATTGAATCCTGTTTACATGACATCTTTGCAAGGTATCAATATTTATAGACAACTTATTGTTCATTGCAACATTCATTCGTTGCAACTCACAACCTTTAGTTATACCTCTACCTCTTTTTCTGACATTGGTATTTGAACCTGAAAACAAATGAATAATGATAAGAAAATACACATTAAACATGTAAATATATATTTGAGCATAAGTATTTGTATGTGTTAAAGATTAGCAAACCTGCAGATCCCTTGTACTATTTGAGACAGATGGAGATTGTTGCTGACAATGTTCATTGGTGGATGAAGGCGATTGTTGTTGTTGGCTAATATTTGTTTGATCTGGTTGTTGTGGAGAGGAACAACTTCGAAACTTGCCACCTTTTTCCCTTTGTTTCTACTAGGTGACATTATTTTGGATATTTATAACTCAAATATCAACAATCCGTAATAACATAACTCAAACATAAATAATCTGCATTAACATAAGGAAAACATCAACAATACGCATAAACATAAGTCAAACATCATGAATGACACATAAACATAACTTAAACATCAACAATCCGCATAAATATAACTTAAACATCAACAATAGTAATAACATAACTTAAACATCAAAAATTTTCATAAACATAACTCAAACATCAACAATACGTATAATCATAACTTAAACATCAACAATAAATTTCAAACAATATAAACTACTTTTTTATTACCTTCAATTATCATGATTAAGATCTTGAAAATTATCATCATTAATTACATTATGATCACACTCTTCATCACTATTATATCGGCCTAAGTATCATCATTGTCATATAACTCATCCTTAATATAGTCTTCATTTATTTCTATAATAATATTCACTTGTATTTCATCTACTTATACTATATTGGGATCAACATCTCTTCTATGGAATGATGATATATCTGTATCTTCTATTTGTATGGCTCCATTATTTATCTTTCAATTGAATCCCTTGATGTACTTCATCACCATCTTCACTCATTTGACCATTTTCCCTTTCATAAAAATAGAAGAGATTTTAGTGTTGAAACTTTTGATCAACCTTCCAATTGTTGCCCATTAAGGTGTCGTTGAGGTAAAAAAAATTTCTTCATTTGACTTGCAAGGACAAAAGGGTCATTATCATACCATGTCTTACTAACATTGATGCTAGTAATATTTCCATTCACTTTTATGTCACCAAGATTAAACCATTTGCACTTAAATAGAATATCCTTTTTATCCTTGATGTAATGCAACTTTATTATTTCTTACATGACATCGTAGTCAATAAAATCATCGTCATGGCATCCCTCAACAACAACCCCACAACTTTGGCTTCTATGTCAACTGTCTCTATCTTGTTTGTGAAATCTAACTCCATTAACAATGCAACATGTATATTTTTTGCCACACATATGAGGCTCACTTGCCAAAGAATATAATGCTATTATCGTCTCTTGCATGTTACAGTTATGTGACTATATCATCTTTAAAACAATATATATTAGAAATTAATCTAACATAAAAATTGCCATAAGTTCATAATATTCCATCAATAACTAACTCAAGTCCTAAACCATGATGGGAACTTAATCTTATGTCTTTCTTCAATATTAATAATCTCTTTGCTTCGAATGGAATCTTTGTGCTCTCTATTTAAAAAAGTAAATAGAGATAAGGAAAAAAAATAAATAGAGATAAGGAAATAGAATAAACCATAAAATTTAAATATGAAAATATGAATCAAAAGTAATATACATACTCCATATATATATTGACTTCCTCGTAATTGTTCAAAATATACCAATGCCTAATTTCAAGTTCATCTTTAGTTAACTCCGTATATTTTCCAACACTAAATGACCTTCCTTTTTGGGAGAAAATTGACAACACACCATCTTAATCAAAATCAATGGTACATTTTTGTCTATTAAATCTTGTCTCCAGGTCATTTACATGCATTAATCAAAATGTAAAGCATTCATTCGCTATATAAGCCTTTACAATAGACCTGTCAAGTTAAAATCTATTACATAAATAATGCTTAAGAGAGCATAAAAACCTAAAAAATATAAAACATTAATAATTGTTACTAAGTAATAACTTTAGAAAAAAAGTATAAGTTAATATAAATTACCTTTCAATGGGGAGCATCCATCGAAATTGAACCGATCCACAAAGTTTTGCCCCGTATGGTTAATGACTGACTAAATGCACCATAATATAAAAAGAGATGGGAAAAAAATGACTTCAAACTTACATAGAATGAAGGCTATATCTTTTTTTGTTTTTTCAAGCTCTTTTACTTTTAATGTCTTGCAACATAATTGTTTAAAAAAATCACCCAATTGTTTCAAAGTTATGGACATATCCTTCGACAAACACCCACGTATTCTAACAGGAAGTAATCATTGCAAAAGTACATAACAATCATGGCTTTTCAATCCCGATAAGTTTCCCTCTTTAACATTGACACAATGGGTTATATTAGATACATACCCATTAGGAAATTTGATTGATTTAAGAACTTGACAAAAAGTTTGCTTCTCTTTTTTTGACATATTGTAAGAAGCAGGTGGAATGATGTATTACCCATCTTTTCTTTTCAAATACAAAATTTTCCCTATATTCATGTCTTCTAAGTTTAATCTAGCCTTAATTGTGTCTTTTATTTTTCCATCAATCCCTATCAAAGTTCCTAAAATATTATCACAAATATTTTTGTCAATATGCATCAAATCAAGATTATGCCTCAATAGTAATTCCCTCTAATAGTAATTGAAAAATGTACTTTTTTTAAATTCCAATTGAGCTCAATAATACTTTTCTTTTGCTTTCTATTACTTGGGTGATTTCCAGGTGTAATGTCACCTAAAAGTAATAGTTGATAAACCACATCACCACCAAACAAGTGCAAAGGAGATTCACCCAATTCTACTTTGTCATTAAACAATTTGCTTTTTTGCCATCTATGCCCATTTTTCAAGTAGTGACAATGTCCCGTATAACATATTTTACTTCGTAGCCTCATTGAATGAGTTTGATGGTTACACACAAAACAGGCCATATATCCTTTAGTACTCCATCTAGACAAATTTTCATAAGTTGGAAAATCATTTATAGTCTAGAAAATAACCTCATGCATTATAAATGTGTCACCTTCAATAACATCATAAGTTTCTAATCCAACCTCCCAAAGATGGTTTAAGTCATCAATTAATGGTTGCATGTATACATCGATATCCTTACCAAGAGCAATAGGTCTTGGAATAAGTAAAGAGAATAACATAAAAGTCTCCATACACTTCCATGAAGGTAAATTGTATATATGACATTAGAATTACCAACCGCATGTTGTAAGAAGTACTCATATTACTGAATGGATTAAATCGATCTAAGGCTAATCCAAGTTAAACATTATGACAATCCTTTGCAAACTATGGAAACTTTCCATCAAAGTCTTTTCATGCCATTAAGTCTGTTGGATGACGCATAATGTTATCATCAATGTGTTTCTCTTTATGCCACCTCATATCTATAATTGTTTTTGTTGACATAAATAACCTTTGCAGTTATGGTTTAATAAGGAAGTATCTCAAGATTTTATGTGGTATCTTTTTCCCTTTCCCATCATCCACTCACCACCTTGATGTACCATAAATGGTACACTCTTTAAGATCTTTATTGTCCTAATCCAGGGTCTCTTAATAATTTCTTTGCTTCATAGTAAGATTTGAGAAATTTGTGCCCAACAAGTAATTCATCATTAAGTAAGTCAATTAACATGTCAAAATACTTGCTACTTCATTTATTATAGATGTTCAAATGCAATAAATTGACGACAAAATATAGTTGTGA
The DNA here is from genome assembly GCA_026413575.1 of Erythroxylum carthagenense. NCBI lineage: Eukaryota > Viridiplantae > Streptophyta > Magnoliopsida > Malpighiales > Erythroxylaceae > Erythroxylum > Erythroxylum carthagenense. The sequence continues at coordinate 79,211,887 of JANZLD010000237.1, forward strand.
GAATTTGGGCCATCCTAGATATAATTCTTCTTGAGCAACTTTCAATAATTTCCTGAAATTATCTTCAGTTATACTACCAATTATTTTAGGCAAACTAGTTTCATTCATAGTCTCCATATAATTCCTGTAATCCTCTAACATCTCATAAATCCCATCATTACCATAGTCATTAATATCACAATCTTCTACATTATTATTGTTACTATCATCAACACATGTATCAACACTTCTACTATAACTTGCTTTTAAACGTTCACCATTATAAAGCCATGGGGTATAAAACTTATATATGCCTCAGATTAACAAGTGATTATATACCACATCTTGACTTTGAATGTTTACATTTAAGCAATCTATGCATAGACAACGAATACGACATTCAACACCTATTTGATCTTTTACAAATTGCATGAAACTCTTAACTCCTTCTAAGTATTCAACGGACCATTTTGATGAGACATCCAACTTTTGTTCATCTAGCTATTCAATTGAAAGTAAATAACTGAATTACTAATTGCAATCAGTACAAGTTTATAAACTAAGTTTGAATTAAAAAAATACTATAGTATATGGCATTGTTACACCATATGAATCAAGAAAGGGTCTTTTCGTTGTGATTCCTAAGTTTGTGGAATATTTTACTGATAAACCTCATGGGAGCTGCATCACAGATTTCCAGCCTATATACCATCCTAGGGTTTATTATGCCTCATATCATCCATAATTATATGTGAATTTTTAATGTTAATACTTCTCAGTTAATCACTATAAGTTCATAAACTAATTTTGAATTCAAACAAACACTATGATACGTGGCATTGTTGCACAAGATGAATCAAAAAAGGGTTTTCTCACTTCCTAGGCTCATGAAATATTTCACCGGTAAGTCTCATGAGAGTTGCATTATGGGTTTTCAACCTATATACCATCCTAGGGGTTTATTATGCCTTCGATCATCCATACATATTTGTGAATTTTAATGTTAATAATTCTCGATTAATCACTACAAGTTCATATACAAAACCCAGGTTGTCCTTCCATTCACACAAATTCTTCTTTATTCAAGCAAAATATGAAAATTAAACAAAAATTTGACAATTTACCTAGACGGACTGACAATCGGAGACAACGAACTACGAATAAGGAAAGTTAGTGAATATGTTGTGAAATTTGCCTTGATTCTAATCAATTAACCCATTAGAAGAAATGAAGAACCTTAAACCAAAAGGCGTATCACACAAATTAAATTTAAATGTTTATCTAGGTTGATCATATAATTAGCAATGCTTGAATGAGACTTGGTATGTATAGAATTGAAATCAAAAAATTATTTTTTTGGGACAATACATGGAGTAATATATGAAAGTAGCATATATTACATAATAATTTAATTTGCACAATTGAACTCATCCTTATTGACTCTTGTTTAAATTTTTTTTATTACATAAAAGTTTAAGTAATGCTCCAACTCTCTCTATTTTGAAAATCTTTTTGTGAAATGAGTTACTTAATTGGAGACTTGATGAATAAGAATACAAATAGTAAATAAAAGAAAAAAACTCAAAGGTGAAGCTAAGACACATCATCCACTAATATTGCAAAGTTTAAGAATACATTTTAAAGCAACAATTCCCATAATTTCAAAATTATGGGATTTTGTACTAACAAACCAAATAATTTAAAAAAAGTTCTTCGATAAACCAAATAATTCAAAAACCCAAATAACAATTAACCAAGACTCACCAATATCTAGCAAAATAGTCCAACCACTTATATGATTATAAATCTTTGGTAGTTGATCATTTGATTTTTACAATCCCATCATTTACAACTAATATAGTTTGTATCAAAGGGTACAAGCAAAAGCAAGACATTGATATGAAGAGATATTCACTTATGTTACTTGCTTGGAAACAATTTGTTTATTAATATATCTTGATGTCCAAAATCATTAAAGGATTCATTAGACGTCAAGTTTGCTTTTCTTAACAACTATTTATAAGAAGAAGTATGCATTGAGAAATCAATAAGAAATGTGGTTCAAGGTCAAGAAGATAAAATGTTAAAGTAAAAAAAGTATTATATAAACTTAAACAAGTGATAAGAGCTTGGAATAACTTAATCAAGTATTACTTTTAAAAGAATACTTTTATTATATGCTTTCACAAATATACTCTTTATATTAAAAAGGATAAAGATGGTTTATTACTTTTTATTTAGATGGATGATCTTATCTTCACACAAAAAAAGTCAAAGACATTTGAAGAGTTCAGAGATTCCATGAACCTAAAGTTTGGGATGAATGGCATGGAATTGATGTCTATCAACTTAGGAATCTAACTAAAGAAAATTATAAGTGGAATTTTCATAAATCAAGAAGGACATGGAAATTAAGTTCTTAATAACTTCAATATTTTAAATAATAAGCCAATTAACACTCCTATCCAATATGGAATAAAGTTAACCAATTTTGTTGGGCATGAGAGAGTAGATCCAACATTATGTAAAAGTTTTTTAGAAAGTTAAAGGTACTTGACATATGTAAGACTAGATATCTTATTGATAGTTGGACTTATTTGTTTTATGGAGATAAATTTTGAAGTTCACTTAAGTATAACTAAGACAATTCTTTGATTATATAAAATGTACTATTATAATGTGTTTTATAAAACTCATTATAAAATTGAGTTTGTTATAATGAAGTTGTCAAAGATCTTGATGATACTACTGGTTTATTTTCTTTTCAAGAAATAAGTAACTTCTTGGTGTTTAAAAAACAACATACATTCACATTCTTTATATGTAAATTGGATTATGTTGTAGCTATTTTTTTTTTGTAATTTTCATGTTATTTGGTTAAAAAGTTAGGGATAAATATATTGAAACAAAAAATGAACCAACCATAGTGGAAAAAGCTCAAAATACTCAAACCACTTCAACAAAATATCCTTAGGAGACATTTCATCAAACACGTCATATGCGGACCAAATTCATCACTAACTATTAACAAAACTACTGTAATTTTCATTATTCACCAACATAAACGCATTTAAACAAAAAATGAACCAACCGTAGTCTCAAAAAATGAAGAATACTCACCTCACATCAACAAAACTGACCACTATATAATCATTTAACAACAACAACGAAAATAGAAAAAAAAAACCGAGAGCAAAACATGAATGACTAACCTAGACAAGATGGATGGTGCAAGAACTACTAATTAAGGAAGAGAAGACCGCAATTTGAGAAGAAGACAAACAAATGACGCCATTTTCTACGAATTTATAAACATTGCAGCCATCTATGAATAATGACATCATTTGTTATTCACAATTGGCGACGATTTATGTAATCGTTGCCAATTTTGATGTCCTTTGTCGACAACCTCACTTAATTGTCGTTAAATGCATATTCATCGCCAATTCTTTTCATATTTATTAATTTTTTTAATATAGCAAATTTTTAACATAAATAAAATTATTTTTACATTTACAATCATTGACAATTATTTTTACATTTACAATCATTGACCATAATATTAAATTTTATTTTTAAGAAATTAATATGTAATATTCATTTCTATTTTTTACTATATGCAAAATTTTAATTATATTGCAATAAATCTAATTATATATAGTAATTAATATATTGTTATATGAATGTTATAGATAATAATTGTTAGTAGAATAATGATTTATGAATGCATAGATAATAGATAAATTTTCTCATATCTTAATTATGTTATATATCAATCTATTTAATCATAATTATGTATTTATTATATATAAATTTGGTATTGTTATTAAAAATTTATATATTATATGTAATTTTGTCATCAAAAGTCAGGTCAAATGGTAATGGGCCACCATTAGGCGACGATTTTCTGAACCGTCGCCTAATGGTATATTTCTTTCAAATTAATAAAAAATGATGTTATTTTACTTAACCACAAACAAAGTCATTTCGCTTAAGAACAACAACCTCATTTTGCGTACAATAAACGACGTTGTTTTCTACTAGGTTATTAACACAAAAATGAAGTTCTCTTCATTTTTCATTTTTGTGTTAGTCATTGTGTTTTTGAAGAAGCATTGTCTCCTCTGTGGTCTTTGTCTCCTCTATTGTGGTCATCACCATCAATCGAGTGTCATGTCCTACGATAGTACTATTCTTCTTTTCTATTTTTATGAACCCTCCTTCTATTGTGCTCTATTTTCTGCTACATTTTGGATTTTATGTAAGTTTTTTTTGTTATTCTTATGTTGTATGAGTTTTTATTTGTGTTTGTATTTAGAACATGGTGAATTGTGTTTTTATGTTGGTTTGACCTTTTTTTCCCTATCTTCAATGCTTCTTTGAGGAAAGCATATTAACTGTTTGATGAAAGATCTGTGAGAGTATTTAACTTATAGAAGGGATGTTTATATACTTCATTCTGTTTTCAACATTTAGTCGGTTCTCTTCACTTATCATCCTCCTCTCTCTCTCTCTCTCTTAGCTTTCTCCAGGTTTGCTTCTTCTTCTCTTATCTTTTTCCCAAGTTTGCTATTATGTATATAACTTAAACTTTTATATTACATGTTCAATATACAATTGTTTTTCCTAAGTATTCATCGATCGGATGAAGTGTATCTTCAACAAGAGAATTGGTTTAAATCTAACATTGGACTTTAGCTATGTTGCTTTTTATCATAATAAATAGCAAGTTACTGGGCAAAAGGTTTTTTTAGCGTCGATAAAAAGGAATGACCTTTTCTTTTTGTTGCTAGGATTTATATGGTAAACTTCCATTCAATTTTGGATTAGTTCATTCCACCGCTGAGAATTTATGGGATTTGATTACCAAAAGAATTTAATTAAACATAATGAATTTTATGCTAAATTGATTTTTCAGAATAAATCTTTTAACATTAATTCATCGCGGAATGTTGACGTGGGGACTAGTTTCTGATGGCAGAAATGAGCTCCGCTATGAGGAATGTGGCAAAATTCTCCTTTATGAAGAACAAATTGATGAACACCTAATCTCTTGATCAAAGTGTAATTACCGCTTGTCTTCAATGGCCAATCTTCTTCTTTAAAGTTCTTATTATTACCATCTAAATTACCTCTCTTCCTTAATTATCTATATCTCATTTTCTATTAGGAAGCTATCAGATGAACATGTAATTGTATATACTATATGTTGTGTAAAGCATCCTTAAATCTTCAAAAGAAAATAAGTGAAAATGGAGGCGGTGGCAATGTCATGATAGTTGGTACAGGATTAGGGAAATCAATTGTTTTGGAACTGTCATCAATTCAAATTACTATGTTTGTTCAATCAGGTATGCATGTGCTCGAATTTGGGTTCGTTATACCATTTGACTTTATTAGCTATTTAAATTTTATACTAATTGTTTCTTAAGTGAAACACATCCTACAGGTGGTTCATCTAATTCAGTGATCCGTATCGCATTTGAGGATTCGTTCATTGTATCTTCTACTAGTTTAGTTAAAGCCAAGAAGTTGTCAGAAGAGGATGTCAATAACCCAACACTTGGGGGAAGATCGTTGACTGTTTCAATTGATGTCTTCAAACGTGCAAGGACCCTTCTTAGGAATCCAGACATAGGAAACTTCTTTACCTCTTTTACCGAATCTCATATAGCTTGGAATTAAAAAAATAATTATTTCTTTTCTTTTTCGATGGAATAAGTGTGAAACTTTATTTATTTAACTTGTATGTGTAAGAATTGTTAAACTTCTAACTAAAATATTGTAATATTTACCATATATCATTATATTATATTGCTTACCATATTTCAATATTTATATGTATTATTATTTTATTGTTAACAAATATTAATGATTAAGAATAGTAATCAATTTAAATTTATTATATCTTGATCTTATTAATATTAAAACTTTAGGTATGTTTATCCTTTAATATCCAAATAATATGTACTTTTCAAATTTGAATTATCTACGATGTGTTTTTCAACAATATGTTTCAAACTTTGAAAATATTTTACAATTTTTAGATGCTCCATTTTATTTTCGTGAAATAATTGTATAAATAGAGATATAGTACTATGTACAATAGACATCATTAAAGAATTATTTGTGTATAAATCCATAGATTTAAACAAATTCAAATGGTTTTATGTAGTGCCCCCTTACCGTACGGTACACACCGGGACTCCCGCAGGCCGTTTCGACGCGTATCCCACGATAAAGGTGCACTACCGAGCAACCAACTAACATCCACATGGAATCACAATATAAATATCACTAAAAATTGAAACCAAATTTTCTTTTTCATTTCTTAACCTCAAATCCATAATTACATAATCTTGTCCAAAGCATCAGTCTAAACAATATACAAGGAACTGATAAGTCCTAACTAG
>JANZLD010000237.1:79218378-79246037 GCA_026413575.1 Erythroxylum carthagenense
AACCCTACATTACCAAATCCTCAATTATTCAAACTAAATCATCAATCTAACTCAATAAATCAACAAATCAAGCTATAATAGGCAAGAAAGAATCAACTTACTTGATTAAAAGCCTCAATTCTTAAAAAATCACACTAACCCCAACTCAACGACACCCACGGCAACAACAAACCAAACCCATCTTCATCTCTTGTTCTAACTCAAGCTAAAAGAAGTGATTCAAGGACAAGGAAAGAAGCAATCCAAGAAGAGATCCACGAAGAAGGAAGGAGAGATTTCTCTCAAAAATCAAAGGCCAAAAGCATCGTGGAAGGCAATAATTTGAAGGTTAGGGTTTAAATACAAAGGAAAATAAGGCTTGTTTGGCAATTTTAATTGCCACAAGTCCAAACCGAACAACCTCAATCCAATTTCTGATTCTAATTTCTCCCAAATTCCAATGGTTCTAACCCTAATTCCTCAAATTAAATTTCTAATCTTTCTATGTCATTGGATAATCAATTTTGGAACCGGAAATCAAATTAATCAGTCATCAGGTCAATTTTTCGGTCCTGACCTATTACTCCAAAAATTCTGAAAAAATTCCTATAATTCCTCAAAAATTAGAAAACACCTAATTGTATACTCTAATTTCATAATTCAAATTCCTAACTCTCATTTCCAACTCAAATTCAATTCTCAAGCCCAATTTGACCTAACTATCTCCAATTTACCAATTTACACAATCTTATCGGGAATATGTCATACATGTATACACGTACGTATGCCAGTGCAATAATTACCAAATTAGCTAATTATACATAACTAATAATGCATGAACATGCCACAAATGAATGCCCTGAACTGTACCCATCCCATCAATGACGGGATGTTACATTTTGAATGCATTAGCTATTTTAAAAATTTTATAAAGAAGGCAAATGAAAAAATATGAAAAATCATATAAATGTCCATTATAATTAACCATAGGACTATTAAGCACACTTAACATTAAAAAATTATGTTTTAACATTATTGTTTTTAAGAATACTATTACACAAAAAAATTCATCAAAATTTTCCTAAGAAACACATTGATATCAACTTTTAGCGACGATTTTAAAAATTCATTGTCAAAAGTGGAACTTTTGTGATGACTATGGGGATCATCGCCAAAGGCTCAACATTTCACGATGAAATTTCTAAAATGTCACAAAAGGTCACACAATTGGTGATGATTCATATAAATCATCGCTAAATACCTTAATTTTATGACAATAATGAAAAACATGGCAAAAACCTTCACTTTTGGCGAAAATTTTGGAATCATTGCCAAAAGGTGACTTTTAGCAACTATTTTCAAATCGTTTCCAAAAACAACATGGCTAAAAGCTAGTTTTGTTATAGTGGTAGAATCACCAACCAATCAGTAATAAAATTAACTTTTAGGACAAGAGATGAATGTCAATAAAGTTAAAACCACAAACTAAATTTACTTTGATAAAACAGATGATGCATGCATGAAGCATACATTAATTGATTAACAATGTAAATTGTATCGACAATGTTTGACTGTGAGATAAATAAGATTGTCAACCAATTATTAATAGAGAGTGTTATCACTAAAAGAGTACCATTACTAGTAGAATTTGGGAATTAGACTTCATAGGAGTGTGTATAGTTTTAAAATACGTGAGGCATTTAAGAGAAATAAGGTCAGTAGCACTCTTGGCTTGAGTCAAGTAATATTCAGACTAGTTAGATAAGACTTTAAATCCAAAAAAGAAATAAAAAAACTTTAATCCTTCGTGTCGTATTGCTAATAAGGGAAGGTTTTGAGATAAGTAAAGCTTTGAAATAATTTCCAATAATAATAATGCCAACAATATAAAGAAAAAGTATAGTGCATCACTATGTAGTCTTATGAAGAAATGGTGCATAATCATAAGGACTAGATTTGAAACCAAGTTGAGTGATAGATACTCAAATTGGAAACCTAAGATCATGGTACTTATTTAAGGCCATAAAGAACCTTTTGCAATTAATGAACCTTATTAGCTAGGTAAATATAGCTAGGAGACAATTATATCTGCACCTTTTTTTAGATAAAATCACCATTGAAAAATTCGTTGTTAACGTTTATTTAAAATAAAATATAATATATTTTATAGTGCCAAACTTGGAATTTTTTTCATTTCAATGTCAAACCTTTTGCATTTTCAATTAAGTGACTAATATTTAAAACTCATACAACTCTATTTAAAACATTAGTTCTACTTGTTTTCCGATAGTATGGCTAGCTTTTGGCCTTGACGTATGGATGTCCATATAAAAAATCAATGGAAATATAAACATCCACATGGAGTAATACATAACCTATGACCCAGATTCTTTAACTTATAGCTTATAGCCCATATTCGTAACCCACCCACTTTATTCTAAAATAACTCACATATCCCTAACATTTTATCCCCTCTTGTTCAGTTCTAATAACTCAAAGTCAAACATCAAAAGTCAAAAATTTGACTTTTCTTCTCCTGATAATTGTTGTTTTTATTTAAGAAAATTAATCGGTTTGGGTTTTCACCTTTAATAGAATAATAGAGCCAAACATCTTTGTTTGTCACTTTTTTGGTCGTTCTTTCAGTTGCGTTTTCCTTACATAAGTGGTGACATTCCTTATGTTTCATCTTAGCATTTCTACACACTTTTAGTGACTCACATAGTCCCATACGAGTGTGTGCACCTATATACAAGTGTGTAAGTTGTAGTGACTCTATTTCTTACATTCTTTGCCCCATTTTTGCCCTAACTCATTTCCTTTTTGCTTGCACTTAGGTGAATAAGATCAAACATTGATAGAACAACACCAAGGATATATTTTTAGCTCATTTTGGTTCTTGTTCCTCCAACTTGCATCAAAAGCAAAATATAAATCAAAATAAGTATTTTAAGCACATTATAACATTACTCACTAAGCATTAGGGAGTAAATATATATCCAAGCAAGCATTTATCACCCAATGATCCATTAAGACATATGGATTGAAATCATGTTAAGGTCATTCACAAGGTTGAAAGCAATTGATCTACTTACCAACTATCACACTTTTGCTTAAAATAGGAAGCTTAAGATATTTCTTAAATTTTAATGGGAGGTATCAGGAATTGAAAGATTACCATAATCTCATCTTTGAGATTACTTTAATTTAAGTTATTGGTCACTGTATATAAATCTAAGGATGTGTTCCTTTAAATGCCTTATTTAGCTTTAAAAATCATTCTAAACAATTGTATAACATGAGCAATCATCTCTACAACTAGTTGCTGAGCTAAAAAAGTTTATGGAGATCTAAAGTATAGTCTATACTAAAAGGTATGAATTTTATGTCATATTTTAGTGATTTTAGTAATTCCATAAGTAGTTTAGGCTCTTTTTCTATTGGCAAATATAGAAAGCAACTAGTAGATATATGCATACTTAAGGGAAAAAGCATGCTCAAAAGTGGCCTCTAGTGCTAGAGATTTTTCCACAAATTATAGATAAGTATGAGGTTGAGAAGTACCCCCAAGAGGTTAAAGTAAACAAATTGTGAATATATGTTATATAAGTTCAACATTCCTCATTATATTATAGTTAGACTATCATTAGAGTCTACAAGGGCTTAGTTCCCTAAGCCTGAGAAAATAAGCACATATTTTACAGTTTTTACAACAGGATATGATTGCAGTTCTATAATATGGTGTATAACATTATTAAAGGATACAAGTATGTACCGAGTCATTTTTACCTTCACTATTAGGGTATTATTATATGTTACATGATTGTATATCACCTATAAGATATGGAGTCATAAAAAATGTTGTTTATATATATGCATCAATTTAGGACTATCAAAAAACATTATAGACGATTCAACTTGAACTTAAGGGAGAGATGGGTCGTTCATCATCTTTACTAGGAACAAACAAAGGTAAGAAAATTTTATTTTTAAAGTTTCGAAGATGAGATTTCAAGCTTACATAGGAAAATATCAATTCTTATTCTAAGTAAATAATTTGTGATTGATTGCTTATAGCTAACTTTGGCTAATCACTGCCAAATAATATTTGCTATGTGAGGGTAAATATATAAGAGGTGAAAGACATAGACCTCCTGTGTAGTTTAACAAACCTTAGAATAATCTTTTGATCTTTAAAATTCTTCAAAAAATTGCTTTTATCTTTCAATTTTCTGAAAAAACCCATTCTCTTAGACGTCATTTAAAAAATAGAAACATAACACATACAATATGAATATCATATATAAACTAACCAAATGTCATTAATATGGTAACCCAATTCAGTTATTAAACTTGATTGAAACCAATTAATTCAATTTAAATTAATAATTTAAAATAATTATAATAGATTATTAGTTTGAGTCAGATTTAATAATTTTGGTTTAAGTATAGGAATTAGAGTGAATCATCATTTAAACAACATTTGATTAGTCCACATTTGATGTTTACACTATATGCATTGTATCATTATTTTTTAATCAAAGTCTAACAGAAGGGGTTTTTCTGGGAAACTAAAAACTAAAAGGGTTTTTTCAAACATTTTAAAGACTGATGAATTTTTTAAGGTTTCTTAAATTACATAGGAGTTTATTTCTTTTATCCAATATATAAATCACTTTGAAGCGAAGCAAAGGAAGCGGTTGGCTAAAGTTAGCTAAAAGTCGCTATTTATATACTCATTCGCTTATTCTAATAGGAGTTACAATAACCACATAATATTAGGCAAAAACCATAGGTTTCGCTAGACAAATATCTTCTTTGTCCCTAAGGATGTCAAGTGATTTTCCTTGTTTTGTTATTCTCTCCAAGTCTCTAACCATTAAATGTGTTTTTTTTAATAGATGTAGATGTGAATATCCTAAAACTCATAAAAAAAGTCAATAAGAAAGAGAGTAGTAGTGTCGCAACTCCTTCAAAAAATGAGAAACATGAATGCTTCATCTAATCAAAATGTCATTCCCATAAAGAATGCTAAGAACATGGTTGCTTTAGAGTTGGTAACTAATACAACATTAACAATTTCCAGACTTATCAAATATATAAGACAAGTCAATTATTCAAATGTTGAAGAAGATGTCTTCTTCATTAAACAGAAATTAAAGGTGATCAATTTCATCTTTAGGATGAACAATATTAGTCCTCAAGTCTATAAAAGTATGGTCCTCCATGAAAATTACAAGTACCTCAAAAAAATGAGTGGGAGACAATTTTCCCACTTTTAGAGCACAACATATTAGAGGTGAGCTACTTTTCCTATAGAATTGTTCATCATACTTCTCTTCTTTTTTGGGGGCATTGTAACTTAGTTTTAATACCTATCTTCCAGGCCTTAAGTTTACTTGACGTATGCATCGAGAGGGCTATAATAAACTTAAAGAGATGACTCAAGGTTAACTTGCGACAAATAATGAGAAGTTTACTAGAGCCTTGGTAGCTCTCTAAAAGGAAAGGAGAGGATGGTTACATAACTAAATCTTATTCATGAGGACAAGCAAACATCTAATCATAAGCTTGTGATGTCAAACATGTAGTTAGAGGAGTTCATGAGGGCCCAAACGATAACTCAATAACATGTTTGTTGCTTCTTTACAAAAAGTAAAACCTTTGAATCAATAAAATGATATATTCCTTTATCAATGACTTCCACAAGCGAGATAAAAAGTTCAAGGAAAGAGATAGATTAGGTAAGACGTTTAATATGAATCATTTATGCGTCACTAAGCAACAGAGAAAGACCAGCACTTAAAAGCTTTATCTTTGTATGAGAATAAAATTATGAATATAAATGATTAAAATGAGTGATCATGAATTTATAGAGCTTGTCATGTTTCAAAAAAATTATCATTACATATGGTATCAGAGCAAGAGTTATAAGGAATTTATGGTTCTCCTTTAATGTTTATTTCTCATAATTTTAAGAAACCTTGTTAATCCTAGTTTGAAATTATGGAAAGCCTTAAATTTTGTTTCTCATAGATTTGATGATTTTGAATGTTGAATCGATATTTGGATATATACAATTTAAAAAAAAAAGATGAGGATACAAAATTGTTAGGGAAAAGCTTCCAGTGACAATGTCAAGTACTTGAAATAAAGTCCCACCAATAACAAGCATTGGCAACATAGCCAGCGCAATTGTGAAATAAAATTTTCAAATTTTAAAATTTTTTGAACTCGTAATTGATGCTAATGAATTGTAATTTTATGGGTAAATTGAAACTCATTACTATCAAATGTTTTTGAAATCACCCAAAGGTTGTTTGTTTATTTTTATAACAAACGAGAATGAATGTAGGTAATGTGTATACACAATTAGTTGTGTTTAGATATCCAAAGATAGTAAATATTCTAGTTGGTGTTTGTGTGATTACTAAATTATCTACATATTAGTATCATTATGTGTAGTATGATATATTAATAAATTACCAAAAGGTGAACATTAGTATACAATACATAAGAATCACTATGTGTTATCTAATGTGTTAACAGATTGCCTAAAGGCGAACATTAATACGCAATTTATGAAGTTTTCTGAATCTATGTAGTGTGGTGTTGTATGACTTAAAGAATTAACGCTAAGTTTTAATTTTCTACATCAGCTATTGCCATGCATTCGAATCTCTCATTTGTTACGATGTTTAATGGACTAAACTTCTTTAAATAGAGTGAACAAATTCAGTTCTATATTAAGTTTTAAACCTGGATCTGGCACTTAAAGTTGCGAAACTAGATGCTCTGAATGTTTTGAGCTCTGATAAGGAGAAAACCCATTTTAATAACTGGGAAAGATCAAATTGATTGAGTCTAACGTATATGAATACAACAATTACTGGCAATATTAAGTCTACTCTTCCCAAAACTGAAAGTGCTAAGTAAATACTTGAGTTTATGGAAGAGTGCTCATAGATTGCTGACAAGTCTCTTGTTGGGACTCTTACGAGTACATTGACCATCATAAAGTTTGATGGATCACATACTATGCATTAACACATAAGAGATGATAAAAATTGCAACAAGACTTAATTTCTTAAGAATAGAAGTGGATGAAAGCCTCCTAGTGCAATTCATCTTAAACTCATTTATCATTTGAGTATGGTCCCTTCTAAGTGAACTATAATACCATGAAGGACAAATGGAATGTGCATGAGTTATATAGTACATTGGTTAAAGAAGAGATTATATTTAAGAACTAAGGAAGTTACTCCATTAATTATGTCAAGAAATAAGGAGCTAGTAATAAAGGTAGAAAGAAGAATGAGAAGAAAGTAAAGGGACCCCTAAAACTTTATAAGGAATCATCTCAAATCCACAAGAAGGAACATGATGAATTTAGATGTCATTCTTATAGGAAGGTTGGGCATTTCCAAAAGGAATGTTTTAAACGTAAGGCATAGTTTGAGAAGAAAGATAAAACTAGTGTTTATGTATGTTACGAAACAAACATTTTTAAAGTTCCTTTTAATACTTGGTGGATTAATCTTCTAAGTGACTCATGTGTTAAAAGTCGAGATTAATAATTTAATAAATGGGTCTTTGAGCTTTTAGCCCATTGTGATGGAAAGTTTAAGAACTAATTGATGGTTGTTAGTTTTCTGAACATATTAGGGTTCTGTCTATACCTAAGAAGTTTTTGTCTTCTTACAAAGTATCGTCAATTATAAAAAGTGAGATAGAAAGTTCGAACAAAGAGATATATTGGAAAGATTATTGTGAATAGTTTCCACATTACTGAATAATGGAAAATTGTTAGTATTTGAAAGCTTTATTTTTGTATGAGAATAAAATTATGAATATGAATGATTAAATGTGAGTGATCATGAATTTCTATATCCTATCCTGTTTTATAGAAATTATGCTTACATTAAGGAGGAGATGAGGCGAGTTGGCGAGTACGTAGGAGACAATAAAAAAGGAGCTCGAAGGTCTTTTACAAGTAATTTGATGGCTTCTTGAGCAATTTTATAGGAAATACATGTAGAATAGATCGTACTTTTTGTTTTGAATATTAAACGTTTTTAATACTTTTCCTTTACTAAATATTAGTCATCAAAAAATATTTTGCAGTTTATTATATTTATCATCATATACCTGTTGTAATTATTAAATCCGCATAGTCAAAATGAGAAGACCCGAGCTTACATATGGTGATTCAAGTACATTACACAGTTTGGCTATACATAAGAGAAAGTAACGAAGCCCGTGATGATTTAATCGGATCATAAAGCTTTAAAGACATTTTTCACTTGCTGTGATGATATTTCAAGAAATGAAAGCTTCTTTTATATATATATATATATTCCAACCGAAATGTATTGTATAATAAATTACGGTTTTGAATATATATTCTGGCTGATTATATAATCTCAATAACTGACAAGTTATTTGTTAGTTGTTGCACTGAGTACCCTTTTTTTTTTCAAAAGAAAAGAAAAAATAATATAAAGTCTTTGACAATAGAAGGAAAATTAGTAGTTTTATGTGGCTGGGAAGAAGGAAGAGGAACTCTGCAACTCTTCTACTTCTAGCTATAGGATGTACCACTTCTTACCCGGCGCCGTACTGGGCAGATAAACAATACGAGCATGGTTATATATATATATATATACACATAGATACATACATACATATCATACAAGCTATGTGTATACATATACTACTGTGTGTCTGTCGCGTTTTATCTTACTTACATTGCTGGCTTTATACGCGCTCATATATATTGTATTCCAAAGGTTAAAGCAGAGGGACATGCAAACCTATCATGGCTGCCCTCTGCTCTCGTGGCTGTTCATGTGTCTTGTAGGGTTTTCGTATCTGATCAGATGATGATAATGACCAACTCCAAGAAAACTCATCCCTTTACTTCTGATCCTTCACCTATAATATTCCTATTCCAGATTAAACATATATCCTCGCTCAGTTGATTGTAGTGTTTTGCCAAAGTCACTGCCAATATACTATGCTGGGCTCTCTGAATTCATCTTCCCACGATCAAGAAGAAGACGAAACATCAGATCTACACAACCAGCAAGGTCCTCACGCACCGTCAACATTAAGGGCCAGTACCTTCAGCTCATCTTCACTTCACATGCGCCAACTTCTCATTAGCTGCGCCGAGCTCATCTCTCAGTCAGACTTCTCCGCCGCCCGCAGTCTCGTCTCCATTTTGTCTGCCGGCTCATCCCCTTATGGGGACTCCATGGAGAGATTGGTCCATCAATTTGTTAAAGCCCTTTGTCTCCGCTTAAACCTTCACAGCCACAGCCACAGTCTCAGCTGTATGTTGATTAACACTAATAATATTCCTAATCCTCTTCCTCCTGCTATTGGTACTAGTAGTGCAGGTATTGGCAGTGGCAATTACATGATGACCAACTACAATAGTAATATTGCTAGTTCTTCCGAGTCTCTTCATTCTTGCTATCTTTCCCTAAACCAAATAACACCGTTCATAAGGTTCAGTCATCTAACAGCAAATCAGGCCATCTTAGAAGCCATACAGGTAGGGCAGCAGGCCATTCACATCATCGATTTTGATATCATGCATGGAGTGCAATGGCCTCCTCTGATGCAGGCCTTGGCCGACAGGTCTAACAGCACCTTCCACCCTCCTCCAATGCTTCGGATCACGGGGACTGGCCACGATTTGAGCATCCTTCATCGCACTGGAGACCGTCTTTTGAAATTTGCGCAGTCCCTAGGCCTCAGATTCCAATTTCACCCCCTTGTCCTCGTCAACAATAGCCCAACTTATCTTGCCCTACACCTTCCATCCTCCATCACGCTCCTTCCAGACGAAGCTCTTGCAGTAAACTGTGTTCTATACCTGCACAGACTCCTTAAGGATGATTCCCGCGAGTTAATCCTCTTTCTCCAAAAAATCAAGGCCTTGAACCCTAAGATTGTGACTGTCGCTGAAAGAGAAGCCAACCACAACCACCCACTATTCTTGCACAGGTTCGTGGAAGCCATGGACCACTATGCCGCTCTCTTTGAATCTCTGGAGGCAACACTTCCTCCCAACAGCAGGGAAAGGTTAGAGGTTGAGCAGATATGGTTTGGAAGAGAAATCATGGACATCGTGGCTGCAGACGGAGACAACAGAAGAGAACGCCACGAAAGGTTCGAGTTTTGGGAAATGATACTTAGGAGCAATGGTTTTACCAATGTGTCCTTGAGTCCGTTTGCACTTTCTCAGGCCAAGCTCCTTCTCAGGCTTCATTATCCATCAGAAGGTTACCACGTTCAGATTCTCAACAATACCTTCTTCTTAGGTTGGCAGAATCGTGCTCTTTTCTCAGTCTCTTCCTGGCATTGATGAATAAAAATAAAGTAGCCTAATTATTCATTATTAATTACTATCGAGATGCCAACAAACAAGCAAGCTAGCTACTCTTGATTCCGGAGTGATTTAATTCCCTGCAATCACCACAAGAAGAACACCAGTTAATTGGGGATCTATGTGATTAATCTAGTATTCTTTCCTCTCTTTTATTATATATGATCCAACAACACGTCAGAAAGAAGTCTCATTATTAGCATATTGATCTTTATTCTCTGCTTTACTTTATATATATTAAAAAAAAAAAAACCTACGTTGAGACACTCCTATCAGCAATTTGAAACCTTAAGAATGGAAGAGTTTCGCAAAGAAACAAGGTGATAAACCAGTGGTTTCCCACCGTTCATCATCACTTGATTAATATTTGCTTAGTACGCAGTAGAATTTGTCTTCTTAATTGAAAATATGTCTTTTAGTTTTCTATATAAAAACCAACCATATCTTCTACGCGGCATCTACGGAGCTGCACAACAGTATGGAGAAGTTGATCCTTTAATATTATTCCATTCACCAAGTTTATGGCAGCATCTTCTCTTAAGAGGCCGTTTCCTTTCCATATATTTTGGTGACCGGTTAGCTGGTTAAAAGCTCCTAATCTTCACTTCCAAGATATAAATACCGCTTTTTCACATAATGCTGTCTCATCTTCTTGTACTGTTGCTCTCTTTGTCCTCAGAAGCAAACCATTCTTGTTCCCCAAAATTCTCATGTCTCCTTCAATGCTGTGCTTTCAAGAGTGGATGCATAAGGGGTTTCTTGTTTTTTGTATAAAGAATGCGTACGTGCCTGTTTCTGTCTTTCACATCATACCATTAATTACCCTAATTTCTGCCCTTTGTCCCCTCAACAAATTCATCGAAGTAATAAAAACCGAACCTCTCCTTGCCTCCTATAGGACTACGCACATAGAAAAGCTTCTTGTGAAGGATCTCTCGTGTCCCGTTGTTTCTCATCAAGGACCACTAATCTCTCAGCCTTGCATGTCTTTTTTCCTTAGTCGTTAATAATAAAAAATGTAAAACAAATGATGGGCGACAATGAGGATTATATTTGAGTCGCTTGAGCTGCGAAAGGGATATTAGCATGCATGACGCAAGGAGTCTGAAATGAGGAGAAGAAGGGTGAGGCAATGCTACAATAAGCTTTTACGAATTCCATAGCTGACACTGATAAGATGGTCAGGTGGTGATGGCCACGCATAGTAAAAGAAAGAAAGCACATGACAATGCTTTATAGCTTGCGTGTTGGAGTTAAGATTTATAATAGTTAGGGTTGGTGCACGCATGACATGATACAATCAATCAACCTATCAATCTATATCTCTACCATTTATTCATCCATCCATCTGTCCATCTCATTCAGACGTTACCGCTTGCGCCTGTGCGTGTTTCATTTGGAGCTACTTCTTCTTCCACAGCTATATCCCCCTCTTCATTGCACACAACATCCAATTATTACATGTCCTAGGTTCAATTTAATGATCCAACTCCACTGTGTTTATAAAACAATTAATACTAATTTTAAAGATAGTGAGAATCTTCCCACATATTAAATGCGTCTCTTCTCGTAGACCATTCATTGTTACAAATAAACAATCGAGTTAAAGCTAACCCATACAGCATATGCGGTGTTTGCTTTTCCGGGTCATGTCAGAAGTATTCTTTGCTTCGAACACAATACTAGATTCGTCCTTTGAATTTCTCTAGTCAACTATTTCTGGTGCAGTAATCACACAACCAAAACTGAAAATGCTATTCTATCTCACCACAAGCTCTAGTTCCACTCTCTTGCATCTCACACCCCTTCCTTGTCACTAATCATCTTATAGAGACTCAAGACCAAGCTTCAAATTATAGAGAAATAATTCTAGTATAATACAAAGCGGCTTGTGTATACTCAACTACTCAAGCCGATGATACATAATGCTAATCAGCAAGGATCTTAGTAATGCTTATAGAAATCTTTGTGTTGGCGGACATCAAGATCATTCAGGGCAAATACAGACTTATTACCACTTATGAGCAGTTCAACAGACATATCACAGTGGACTATAAACTAGTTTTATTTTCAGAAGCAGTATTCTGCTAGATCGTGAGCGAGAGTGTTGACTCGCCAGCACGAAGGTGAGTGAGTCAACGTTTGAAAAGAACCATTCATCTGAAGTTCCAAGGCTCCAAGTAAATTATGTGAAGTAAACGGACAGAAGAAAAATTTAGGCATAACACCGGGAGGATGTGCAACGAAGGCGACAGGCTGATGAAGCAACAGCATATGATAATGATGCATATATATGTATATGTATATGTATATGTAAAAATATAAGCATGCAGGACTCAAACTTGCAGACATATATAGAAGGAAAGCATCTTTGGTTTCATTACTTGGCATGCAAGTTGTTGAAGCCATTAGATGCAGGAAGTTAGCTGGTCCGTGCAGTGCGTAGTGTTATGGCCAATGTCAATATTTGTTCACTTTGAGCACTGTTGGATTTGAAAAGACTAGGCGGAAGGATGATGCTGCACAGGCAAAGTTTTAAGAGTTGCAATTATTGAGTGGAACTAATGCGTTCAAATTATATAATGTTCTTCCTTCCTTTAAATGGGTCCCTATCCCTAATACAGCAAAAGGTTAATAAGTTGTACGATGTTAATATGAACTTTGATTTTTAATATATAATGTCTTTTTTATCTAAACGCTTGCGCCTTAAAAACTAAAAGCACACTATTATACCTCATAATTAGTTGCACTTGGGAACTTATAAAATGTTAATTATTTTAATAATAAGGCGTCATAGATTCCATATTCTCTCCTTAAATATATATTTCTTTATGTTGATAATTAAGCAGAAAATACTAAATCTATCATTAATTATAGATTATTTCCTTATAATACATAATATGATTATTAGTTTAAATTGATATGCATCACTTTCATGACTGTGAAAAGTTTATATATCCCCAAAACCTCATAAGAAGGGGTTTGGAATTTGACTTAGGAAGCTTGAGTTTACTTGTTCTTACTAGACTTCATTGATATATTAGTTATTGGTTTGATTTGATGTGTATGTTTCTACCCGCAATTGATTATTATCATTTCATTTTAAGGTTGACTTTTAACTTTTTAATGATGTATTTATGGCTAATTTTATTATAAATATAATATAATTTTTTATTTAATAAAATTCATCGGTCACCAATAATTTACTATGTTTACATATCAACTTAAACAAAATATAGTGTCAAAGTCTACAATCAAGACAAAGTGATACAAAATGACGGAGTTGAAAGTCAAACTCGAATTAAATTCTATCGAATGTTTGAATTAGAATAGTTTGATTTTTGTTTGTTTACAATTGATTGTAAAAGGGCAAAATGGTCATTTTAATCATAACGTTTACATCATTTGACAAATTTACACTAATGTTTCAGATGGTGTAAATTAAATTTTAACATTAGAAAATTGTTAAAATTCAATCCTAAAATTAATCAAGAAACTTACAACATGTGACTTCGTCAGTTTTTGTCAAGTCATCACTAACCTGACAATTATTTATAATATTTTATTATATATGTGGTCAACCAACTATAATTAATTAACCTTAACTAATTAACTTAACCAAATAATTCATTAACTTAATGACCAACTAAACTAAATAATTAACGTAACAAAGCAGATTCCCAATCTTCATTGGAGTCTGGAATCCCTAATTCATTTACTGCCTGGAATCGTCCATCTTTTGACTAAACCACTCTCTTGTTCTTCCCCTTTTTATCTTTGCAAACTCCATTAAAAGGATATGCTCTTATTTTCATCAGTAACATACCAATCTCAATAAACACAATGAAAAAATATCAAAAGTTGTTTGATGCCCTAAATACCAATGGAGATTAATAATTACTCGCTGCGCTTTCTAGATGTGGAAAATCTGGACAAATCTACATTGGAGGTCACTAGTAGAAAGGAGAGGAGGAGAAGAACAACCATGAGAATGAGCGAATAATAGGCTCGACAGTGATATTTCTTCACTGTGTTTATTGGGATTGGTATGTTACTGATAGAAATAAGAGCATGCCCTTTTAACTAAATTTGCATAGATAAGAGGAGAAGAGCAAGAGAGTAGTTTATTCGAAAAATGGACGATTCTAGGCAGTAAATGAGATAGGGATTCTACACTTTGTTGAAGATTGTGAATTTATTTTGTTAGGTTAATTAATTAGTTTAGTTATTAGTTAATTTGTTATATTATTTGGTTAGGTTAGGTTAAGTTAATTAATTAGGGTTAATTAATTATGGTGGATCCTACATTTAAAATTAATAAAATTTCTAATTTTAATTTAAGAATGTGTGTCTCACATTGCCACGTGAATTTGACATAATAGTGTGTAACTCACTTACACAATAAAATATTATAAATAACTGCCAAGTCAGTCATAACTTTGTAGAAAACTGACTTCACATTGTCTTCAGTTCAAATGTTAGAGTTTAATTTGTATTATCTAAAGTGTTAGAATTAAATTTATCATATAAATCTCAGAGTTAAACATGACCCATTTGCTATTTGTAAAAGTAAAATTAGTACTAAATTTTAGATGTTGAGATCTTAATAAATTTATAACACATTAATAATTTGGAACGACTTATCAGAAATTCAAGGCGTCGTAAAAATCACTGCCTTAAGTTGAAAATTTTCCTCTACAATGCAACAGGACAACAGGAGCCAACCTCAGGGTTAACATCTTTTCCATCAACTTCAGTGCACTTCAAAGGGTAGAGTAAGAATTGTCTCCGAAAATAAAAGAAAGGCAGACAACTGCAGAATTTGTGTGAGATAAAATATGTAAGACAAAATACAGGCGCAAGGTGTTTGCATGTAGAGGAGAATGCTTCCAATGGATGGAGCAAATAAAGATGTGTGAGGCGTGAAAAAACACAGAAAATGAGCAGTTGTATGAGTGGTAGCAATGAAATTAAGCAGATGCATGACACCTTTATATAATAGAAAAAATGCATACGTTGGCTATAGGAATTAAAAGCTATTAAAGAAAAACGGAATGTTAGAGCATAATAACGTAATATGTTATTAGATTTATTGGGATAATAACATTGATAACATTATAAACATTATTAGTAACTGAAAATATATGAATGAATAAATTTTTGGAGCAACAATACTAACAAGCCCCCACTTGGTCCAAAATTTGAGAAACAAACTGTAATAATTTAGAAAAATAAATGAACATCTAGGTGAACTAAATCTTGAACCTGGTGTCCAAGAAATTTTGGAGACAGAACCTGCTAGAGAAATAAATAGTCTTAAAATGTCCTGATCTCATGATCACTCTAGAGAGATAGCCTAAACACTCTCATAGGAGGGTGGCTAGTCGCCCAGATTCAGGTAGGTGAGTCCATTAAGTATGTGCAGCTTACAGCACCGAAACTTGGGCTATGAAACTTATTAAGGATTAAACAACCCAACCTCAATAATTGAATATCTCATTATTATTCCATAAATAATGTACAAATAAATAGTCACCACATAAATTCATCTGACTTATTGAACTTAGTTTCCCAGGACAAGTGTCCATCATGAGGTTACTATATAATTGGGCTTAACCCCATCCCTTTAACATGCTCTAAAACTAATTTTCTATTCAAAGCTTTGGTAAACGAATCCGCTAAGTTTCTCTCTGACTTGACATAGTCTAGAGAAATTACAACATGTCTAATTAAAGTACAAACAATTTTTTGTCTTAATCTGATATGTCTACTTTTTCCATTATATGCCTTATTCTTGACAATATGAATATGAATAACAGCCTATGAATCACAATGAAAGAACACAAAAGAAATTGGTTTTTCCTAAAGCAAGATATCTGCTAAAAAATTCCTTAGCCACTCAGCTTCCCGTTTGTCAACTCCAAAGCCATAAACTCAGCCTATATTGTTGATCTCGCAATACATGTTTGCTTGGATGATTTCCTAGATATTGCAACTCCTGCCAAAGTAAAAACATAATCATTGGTAGAGTGTATGTCATCACTCTTCGTAACCTAGTTAGCATCAGAATACCCCTCCAATACAGGAGGATGACCACCAAAAGATAATCCATAATGCATAGTACCTTTTAAATATCTCAATAAACGACTCAATGCATTCCAATGCTCTTGACTAGGATTATGAGTATACCTACTATATCTACTCACGCAATATGCAATATCAGAATGAGAATAGTTCATTAAGAACATCACACTACTAAGAATTTTAGCATACTCAGTTTGGTTTACACTATTATCAAGATTTTTCTTTAAAGCAACACTAGTGTCATAGGGAGTCTTGACTAGATCAACATTATAGTAACCAAACTTCTTGAAAATTTTCTCAACATAATGAGTTTGATTCAACCTAAAATCAGAGTCGATCCTATCGACTTTGATTCCTAAAATAAATTCCATAGGTTCAAGATCTTTCATATCAAAAGAAGATTTTAGCAAACTCTTGGTAGTATCAATGACAAATAAACTAGTACAAAAAATAAGCATATCATCGACATAAAGAGTTAAGGTTACATAACCATTGGCATCAGATTTCACATAAATGTAAGAATCAGCATCACAAGAGGTGAAACCATGTTTGAAAGTCTCACTTTCAAAATTTTCATACCATTGTTTAGGAGTTTGTTTAAGTCCATACAAAGACTTAACCAACTCACACACCTTTTTCTCTTGACCAGGCACTCTAAACCCCTCAGGCTGGACTATATAAATTTTCTCATCTAGATCACCATTCAAGAAAGTTGTCTTAACATCCATTTGATGCATATGAAGCTTAAATAATGAGGCAATAACAAGCAGCATTCTTATAGATGCAAATTTAGTAACAGGAGAGTAAATATAAAAAAATCCAATTCTTTCTTTTGTTTAAAGCCTTTAATCACAAACCTTGCCTTGAACCTCTCAACGGTTCCTTTAAGTCTCAATTTTGTTTTGAAAATTCACTTACACTCCAAAGGCTTACACCCTCGAGGTAGATCAACTAAAACCCAAGTTTTATTAGACATAATTGACTATAATTTACTATCAATGGCATCTTTCCAATCATAACATCCATAGATTTCATTGCATCCTCATAAGTTTTAGGATCTTCCTCAATAATATAATTCACCACAAAAATATCATCTACTCTTCAGGTTTTGTCACCACAAAGGACATAATAAAGTCAGAACCAAAACTAGTGGGTACTCTAGCTCTTTTGCTGCTCCTTAGTTTAACAATTTTCTCTTCCTCTATGTCATAATTAGTAGAAGAACTAGGGACAAATTCTCTAGGGACTTGAACACTCACTTTCATAGGAAATATATCCTTGAAGAACACTGCATCTCTTAACTCCATAATTGATCCATAAGTGTTAGACCTCTCTTCCTTAACCATAAATCTATAGGCAGCACTATTAAAGGCATATCCCACAAAAATCACCACCTCGATCAAACTTTAATCTCTTAATTTTCCTTTCTAATTGGTTCTCAATCTCAACTTTTTATTTCATAAACATTTCCTCTGCATCACTTTTATTTTTCAATAAGTAAATCTAGAACAATCATCTACAAAGGTAATATAATATCTCATGCCTCTTTTACTCATATGATTCTTAAAATCACCCAAATATGTGTGCACTAAGTCCAACAATTGTGACTCTCTCCCGGTCACTAATTTAAAAGGTTTCTTAGAATATTTAGCCTCAACACAAATTTGACATTATTCTATTTCATTATTGAGTCATTAGTAATCTAGTTAGGTAATAAGTTTAAGCTTTGCATTATCTTAATTGACTTCACATTCACATGCCCAAGTTTAGAGTGTCATAAGTCTAAAGACTCAATAATATAAGCAGAAAGAGTAGATGCGTTCATTTCAATTCAAGTACAAATAAGCCCCTATTACAAAACCCTTTCCTAACAAAGTTTCCATTCTCAGTCAAAACTAGCTTATCAGAATCAAAGGTCTATTTAACACCGGCTTTGTTTAGCAATGCACCAGAAATTAAGTTTTTACATACATTAGGAACAAATAAAATATTTTCTAATGCCAATACTTTTCTAAAAGTAAGTTTGAGAGTGACTTTGCCAACTCCTTAGACAGAAACTCTGTTAGAGTTGCCTGTGTATACGAATTCACCATTAGCAGCATCATTCAATTCCTTAAACAGGTCCTTGTTGGTGCAGATGTGGCATTTGACTCTTGTATCAACAATCCACTTGACCAAATTTCCAAAAAGGTTGACTTCGGACACCATAGTAGTAATGATTTCCTTGTCATCACCAGCTTTAACCATATTAGCTTAAGGCTTAACAAAGCTCTTCTAGTTACCCCGTTGGTACCCCGTCTAGTTTCCTTTTATGAACTGTCTTAGTTTATATCCTTGACCTTTCTTCTTATAGTTGATTCTAGCTTGACAATTGGCGGCAGGAAGGCTTAGCTTGTGGCACCACCAATAGTCACCATCAATCCTTTTACACTTAAACTCAACCTGCTTATTGTTGAAAGACTTATTTTGTCCACCATTCTTCTTGAAGTTATTAGTATTTCTATATTCTACCACATAAGTCTTAACAATAGGGATAAGGGTGAGTGTTTTGGTCTTATCTTGTGCACGGTTGACATCTTTAATCTTTATATGTCCTATCAACTCCTGAAGCTTCATTTTTTTCTTCTTATGACTCAACTAGTTTTTATACTCTTTCCATGAGGCAGGTAATTTCTCAATAAAGGCATTAGCTCAAAACAAGTCACACATGTTCATACCCTAGATAAGGATTTCAACAACTAGATTTTCATACTCATATAGTTGGTTCATAATAGGTTTATCATCAACAATGGTAAATTTTAACCATCTAGCAACTGCATATTTCTTAGTACCAGCATCATTCATCTCATATTTCACTTCTAAAGCATCCCAAATTTTCTTTGCAGTTTTGTACTTGCAGTAAATATCAAACAAAGGATTTATCATATAGTTGAGCAACACTCTTAATGGTATGGTTATCCTTAGTAGTTTTAGGGTCAGTATTGTCACAAGCAATCTTTTGAAGCAATACATAATCGATTTATATTGTTGAAAGTAAAACATAATTTTTTTCATACTATCGTTTAAAATTTCTCCCATCTAGAGGCTTTAATCTAGTTAGGTCGGGTATAATTTTTGAGGCTACGGCGATATGGGTTGAACCTATATGGGGAATAGTAAGTACAGAACTTACGTTGATCTCATTTGCAGACGACATATTAAACTCAAAAGCAAAAATATCTCACACGAAATAATCACACAATATGAAGAAACAACAATGTATTCCAACTTCTACCAAAATAAATACATAGCAACAAAATCGTAGTAATTTCCAACAAACAGTAGTAACGTAACAATAATTTTTCCGACTTAGATTGTTAGAGGAAATAGCAAAAATAATAACTTGAAACAACTTATCTGAAATGCAAGGCACTTGAAAATCACTGCCCTAAGTAAGAAATTTTCCCTTTACAGTGCAAAAGGACAATGAGATCTGACTCTAGAGTTAACACCTTCTCCGTCAACTTTGGTGCACTTCAAATGGTAAAGTAAGAATTGTCTTCGAAAATAAAATAAAAGCAGACAAATGCAGAATTTGTGAGAGATAAAATATGTAAGACAAATATATGCGTAAGGTGTGTTTGTATGTAGAAGAAAGTGCTTGTGTTGGATGGAGCCAATAAAGATGTGTGAGGTATATAAAAATAGAGAAAATTAGCAATTGTATGACGATGATAGCAGTGAAATTGAGCAGACGCGTACAATGCATTCGTTGACAATAGGAATTAAAAGTTGTTAAAGAAAAATGGAATGTTGGAGCATAATAGCATAATAACATTATTAGAATTATTAGGATAATAAAACTGATAACTTTATAAACGTTATTAGTTGTCGAAAATATGAATGAATAAAATTTTGGAATAATGATACTAACATTTATTACATTTAAAAATAAAAATTTTCATCATGCTTATATAGAAAAAAAAAAAAAAGCGCAGAATCCATGGTTTTCCTTAGTATACTAAAAAATAACGATCGTCAATCACATTGTCACTTCATTATGAACAACTTAGAATAATATGTATCCCTGGAGAAGAATATGGCGTGCCACCTTCTCACTATTCTTTGAATTCAATCGAACCATCTCATTAGATCAACCTTATAAAATAGCTCAAGCACAACCTATTTTTTCAACCGCAACCGCACAGCCACCATCTATTAGGTATGTCAGTTTTTGTCCTATGCCTCCCAATTTTAACCCAATGTCAATTTTTTTGATCTAATCCAATTTTAACCCTTAATTTTAGCTCGAGTTGACTAAGTTAAGGGCTAAAATTATTTGGCCAAACTGGGTCACGAACAAAGCACGGGCTGGCCCAACCATGCCTGTGACTCAATCATAATGTTAAAAATAAAATCATTTTTTAATTTTTTAAATAATATATAAAATAGGCCAGACTGGCCCAAATGGTCGGAACCCGACCTAACCGATTGACATCCCTCAATTGGTGTAAGCACGTCCAATCAAAAGCCTATAAAACTTATAAAAGCATACATAGATTCATGCTCTCACAAGGAAGAGCACCAGATGGAAATGAAATGCACCTTTTATATAGAGATGTAGAACATTCCTTTTTCAGTTTGTATGGAAAAAATCATGAGCATTTTGCATTTAGGCAAAGGGCTTGGAGAAATAAATAGAAAAAAAAATTACATCTGTGGTCCAAGTGGTAATCTACCCATGATTTGCTGATAAACCGAAGGATTGGGCTCAGACCTTGGCTCCATCTTTGGTTCTGCTTTCGGCAACATAAACCCCATTTCATTCATAGGGCGTTGGTGTGCTAAATAAGGATGAACTGGCATAACAGGCATCTTCGGTTGCCCGGGACCCAAACCAGCCATTGCCAAGTTGGCCAACCCTGCTTGGTTCATTCCAAAGGAGAAGCTGGGGGAAGATCCAAGCTGCTGCATTCCAGGTAGGCTGAAGGGGCCAAATGGAGCAGACCTTTCAAACCTAGGCATGCTGTTGTGAACTTGTGACGGCTCAGGCCTGTGAGGGTGGGTTTGAACAGCAGTAGTCCCCTGAACAGGCATGGTATTTGAAGTGGTGGAGTTGACATGGCTGCTGTTGCGAGCAGCAGGAACATCATGATTGTGCTTCCCCTCGTAAGTAGTTATCACTGACTTGAGGTCATGTGATGCCCTCTCCACATGCTTCCTAACTGTGCACCCTGCACTAGTACACTTGTAGTAACTCCTGCACATAAGAAAAAAGGCCGATACGTTTAAGTTGCAGTCAATAACACAATTTTCAGATGAAGAGCGAGGACTCAGGAGGGTTTCTTGATAACACGTAGATGATTTTAACTACCTAGGATTTGGATTTCCTTTTACAACTTTCTGCCCATATTTGCGCCAGCGATATCCGTCATCAAGAATATCCACTTCACTGGTTGTCTGGACCACGACTCTAGGCTCACGTATAGCCCTCGTGGCTCCGCTTGTTTCTGTTGCACAAGATTCAATTTTCCTGGGATTTCAAACAACATAAACAATCCTCAGGACTCAAGAGAATTGATACATGAGCTAAACACACAAATTACCGAGCAATGGGATTCTAACCTCCTCTTCGACTCAGATTCATCCCCTTCACCATCATAACCAACACTGGCATGTGTAGCCCGATCATCTTCATCTTCATCATTAGAAAAGGTAGATGAGGCATCCACAGCATCACCTGGTTCTACTTGAGCAGCATTTTGGGCCATCACAAGGATGGATGGATTTCCAAATTCAGGTTCTGCAGATGCTGAAGATGTAACCTCTACATTCTCATGCCTCCAGTCAGGAGCTCCAGAAACATTTCCCTTCTGTGCAGTTCTCCAAACAGGATCATTGTCAGTTACAATTTGGGGACAGGTTTGATCAAGTACATCTAACTGCATGTCCATGAGTGGATTTGATGAACCGATCGCTGACCTTCGATTGGGTGGTGGCTTAAGATGGTTGTGAGCCCCTTTATATATGATCTCTGTAATGTGACCCTCATGAGAACGTTCCACCTTTTTCTTAACTAGGCAATTTGGATGTGTGCACTTGTAGTAACTCCGAGGATACTCACTACCTTTTACTTGCTTCTGTCCATATTTTCTCCAGTTATATCCGTCCTCTGATGGTGTACCGCCACCAATACCAGCAGTGATAGATTCCCCACTAGCTCTTTGATCTCCTTCATCATCTTGCGGGTCACCAACAGGAGGAGATTGTCCAACACTGCCACCCATACTATTAACCACAGCTCTATCTGTAGTACGTCCATCCTTTTCAGGTGTTGATTTGGAGAGTTTTGTTTGAAAATTGAGAGGATTTCTATTCTGAGATTGGAGTTTTATTTGTTCCTCAATATTAGATGGAAGAGGATTATCAGATTGAACTGAGACCTCAATACTGGGGAGAGATTGCTGTGGAACGCTGGCTGGATTTATCTGTATGCAGAAGGCGAATAACTTAGAAAAGCTGAATTACTAATTGATAATTCATATATGCACCAATGTCTAACATGCCTATTGTTCTATATGTTCGAATGTGACAAATCTTCAGTGTTCATAATTTGTAGGACGAGAAAATGACTGTCATCTGCTTGTATCCGTGTGAATGGTTTTTTCTATAATCTCTGGAAGGTTACCACACATCCCAATCAAATGTAACTTACTTTGCTAGATGCGCCAATGAAAAATGAGGAATTTGATTCTACAACAGGCTTGAATGCGAAGGATGATGTATTGAAGTCTTCAAAGAAACATTCTTTGCTTTTGTCAGGTGGCTCAGAAATCGGTCCAGAGCTCTTACTGCTACCATATGGGAGAAATGAGAACTTTCCTGTTGTTGGGGATGGCTGCGCCTGAAGTGATGTTCCGAAGGATTATTTAGTAGGTGAACAACCACCCGGAAAAAGAAAACACACAAATGAGATTCATGGTACCAAGCAAAGAACAAACGTGAGACTAATGATACTAAGCTAAGACTTTGTTTGGCAAACTCCTAAATTATAATCGAGGATAGGAATATCTACTGCTAAATTACAATAACAAGCTAATATATTGACAAGCCATCACGCATCAAGATTTCCACGATGATGTTCTGCTTTTCAAATTTCCTCTAAAAAGGTCAGACTCGAATGAAGAATCATAAGCATAAATAACGCGTGATCTGGAGAAGTTTGTAATAAAGTGAATGCAGAGGAATCAAAATTTTTAATTGGCTTGTTATTATAAGCAAAGAACAGTAGTTATAGTCATCACAACTATCGCCTTAAGCAGTAAACTATTAATATAGACATCGAGGAAATCAATAAAAGGAGTAGAACATGAAAGACATCCTAACAGGGCAAATTGTACTCATTCAATGAACACCGAACTTTTGAAAGTTAAGGTAGTAATCTAAGTCGAGGCCTATTATGGTAAAAGAAAGCTTTAACAACACCTTAACAGCTATAATCATTAGCATAAAGATGCCTGTCAAGAAACCACTTAACCCAAAAGCTTAAACTGTTGGGTGAGGCCAATAATGGATCATGCATTGCTCACAAAAGAAATCACCAATCTACTAGAAACAAGAGAGGCGCAACTTAAGCTTGAGTCCTCTTGATCACACAACACTTTAATACCATATCAAAAAGACATATGTTTAAACTGTTGGGGTAAAGCCTAAGAATGGTTCATACAATTTTTTAACCATGGCAGTGCTGCTGCAGTTAAAATTCAAAAAGGGAAAGGACAGAACCTTGAAGAGACTCCTAAATATAGTGAACTTACTAGCGAGTTTGAAAGAAAAACTGGAGACTCCAACAAGGTTGTTGGGCTGAGACCAGGGGGAATAGTCAAGTAAGGGGATCGAGCCTCAGCGGAGAGCTCAGCAGATCTGATGCTTTCTGTGTTCAACCTCGGAGCATTAAACCCAGCTCTGGCTGCCATTCTTTCCACAAGACCCCCACGAGAGCTTGATTTATGCTCAGATAGAGAAGCCAATTCGGCCGGTTTAGCACCACCGGTATGTAGGACATCCTTGTTGGAATTTCCTACTGATGTCTGGCCTTGTGATCCGAAAAAGAATTCTTCAGTTCCAATTTTTTCAGGATGGTCCAACGTTGTTTTTGAGCTTATATCATCACCTAAAATTGGTGAGAAAAATGCCCTTGGGCTTGGACTGGGAGGCAACCAGTCCCCAACTATAGCAACATTATCTTCGATTCCAGCCATGCCTCAGTGTCTCAGTACGGACAAGTTCCTGGAAGGTTTAAGTAAACATCATCTCTAAAACTAAATTCCGAAATAGTTCCAACGTCCTACACACACAGAAATGTTAAAAGAGAAATAAGGGAAAAGGCATAAATTTTGCTCCCTTAAAGTCACAAAAGGGACGTTGAAGGAGAGAGGGAAAAACAAAAAGGTAAAATCTTTGATCCGAAGTTTAGTTATACGCACAGAAACCTTAATCACCAGACAAAGCTACAATCTTAAATCAAAGAACGGTGGCAGGCATGCCAGAATTTAATAATAAAACTAGGATTTCACGGTTGTGGAAATACATATACCCTTTCCAGCAATGCTTTGCTCCCGTGTATATGATATGCAATGGCGAAATTAATAGATCAAAAGATACAAGAATAAAAGAGTTAACACACATCGGACGGCTTTCGAACTACAGCCGACAATGGTAATGATTACAATCACAGCCCGCTTCATGCATATAAGACATAATAAATGAACACTAATCTTGGAGACTAATGGAGTTTGATGACATCCTGAGGAAACAGATCAAACGAAATCGGTAGAAAACACCCCGATCAAGATTTGATAGTTAGGGAATTGACATTTAAAAGAAGGATACTTAACATTTTTCTCAATAAAGGAAATGGAAATGGAACTCTTTAAAAGATTTAATCCTTATAATTAATTTCCAGTTACCTCTCTTTCTCATCAAACAAAGAGAGAATACAAACAAAAATTCTAAGATGGAAACTTTGGAAAGGTGCAAAATGGATCAATTGTAAGAGTATCAAAAGGCTAAGAAGCTCAGCACACATGTCAGGCACACATTAATAACATTTCTTTTCCGAAAATTCATGACAGAATACGAGAGAGGGAGAGAGAGAGAGTGGGGGAATTATTAACAAGGATTACCTGATTGATTGAGAAGAGTGGTCTTTACGGCCAAGAAGATGATAGGAAGAAGACCCACCACCACCACCACCCTACCACCCTCAAAGACCAAATGACCCTGACTCTGACACAGACCCAAGCCAGAGCCAGACCCAAATCAAAATTATAATCCTCTTTTCTTTTCTTTTTTTCTTCTTGTTTGAATTCAACGGAGAATAGAAAAAGACCAACTTTTTTCAGTCTAGACTCTAGAAAGGGAAGGGAAAAACAAAACAAGAAAAAGGATGAAAAACACCCTCCTGCCTCTCGATCCTGACTATTTTAGCGATACCCTGATTTGATTTGATTCGAAATAAGAAAAATGACAAAATACGCACAATGTTTTCATGATCTGGTAATGTATGATTTTCCAAATTCATAAACAAACTGAACCAAGTTAAACAGAAAAAAAAAAAAAAAAGAAGAAGAAGAAAGAAGAAGTAGCAGCAGCAGAAGATTGAGGAATGGTGGTGTTATTGGCGGGGGACCATAAGAAATGGATGGAATCTTTGAACAATGGAGAGGAGAAAAGATAATTAAGAAAAAGGGGTGATAGAAGAGAGTTCTCCCTATGATATCAAGAATGAAAAAAGAAAAAAAAAAAAAAACACAACAGCAACATTGCATAGCTGCGGTCTCTTCACTTTGGCCTATATTATTTGTAAACAAATTATTCTTTGTTTTGGAGTCCACTTTTGTTGTTTGTCTTCATAAGGCCGTCTCTTTCCCCCTTTTTGCAGTCAAAGGTCCAGTACCATTGAACTCATTCAACACAGCAACAGCAAATCCACCCCTGACGGAAATATTAGACATGGTAAGTACTTTAATATATATTCCTAGTCCTCCAATCAGTATTTACTGGACAAATGGTGAGTTAAGACAAGTAAAAGGAAAAGATGGCAAAAGGATACGATGGGGTGTCGAAGCGAGAGGGATAAGCTGAGCTGGCTAACACAAAATGACAACTGCTCCTGAGTCATTTATTTGCTCGCTAGTTGCTATGACCAATTCCACAAACTGGCCATTATTTTACGGCTAAAATATCTTAGGTTTACTTGAACTTTTTAGAAACTTTCATATTTTAATATTCTCTAAAAAACCTCCCACGCATCAAAATCGATTAAAATGTAAATAAATATTTAACAAAATATTAAATTATTTTGAGATTTTTAAAAAGTAAAGCATACCAGATAAAAAATGTATGTATTTATTCCTTTTTTCTCATTTAATTTATATTTATATTTATTTTTTTGTTAACTGTATTAAACTTTAAACATAATTCTCGATTATAATTTAAGATAATAATAAAAAGAGAGATATTCATATATATTTTTATTATATTAAAATAAAATTATAAGTTAGTATTTTAAATTATAACATTGTTAACTACCCTCAAACTATATCAATTACTGATTATTTATGTGATATATAGTTAAATACAAAAAAAATTCTCAATTTTACACAATTTCCTAATTATAACCAAACTTTAGAAATTGATAATTAAATAGTTAATTTTTTTATTTTTTAAAATATAATCTGATGTTAATTTCTCCATTAACAGAATCGACGTAGCAAGCCACATCAGCTATGTTATGGTAAATGTAGGATGTCATGTATCATGTTAAATTCACATTAGATTTTAATAAAATAAAATTAAAACCCTTTTTGCCCTATTCTGTAGTCCACCTAAAACAAAACCTTAATTTAATTGATTTTGATGGTGGTTGAAGTCCCTCTTCTTGTTCATTCCAAATACACTTGAAAATTTTTTATTTTCTTTTGTTTGAAAATTTTCCATTTTCTTTTTTCTTACTACCTTACTTTCTCTACGTAAAAATTCATCAACAACAAAATAAGAAACATAAACTTTTATCATAAAAGAGAAGCTTTTGTAATTGTATATTTTGTATGTGTATGGTCTTGAGTAATTGTAATATATTAGTTTGTTGTTGTAATAATTCAGCTAATTGTATTTTTACTTCTTGTAATTCTTGTCCTATACTCATAAAGTATGTTTA
>JANZLD010000237.1:79246137-79262341 GCA_026413575.1 Erythroxylum carthagenense
TTGCAGGCTGCTTTTATCGCAAAGGCCAGATGTTCGAGTAGTGTGGCTAAGTCGTCAATCTAATGTCTTAGCTCATAGATTAGCGCGTAGTTCGTTTTCTTTTTCTGCTTTTCGGCTTTCGTTTTCTCCTCCAGCTTGTATCGCGAATTGTTTTTGATTTATTGAAGTAGTGTTTTGTCAAAAACAAAAAACAAAAAAATATAGGCTATTATCTTGGCTTGATTTGTAAGGTTTATATACATTTTTTTATGAAGATTGGTTTTGATTTGGATAATTTATTTTTCTTATCCATTTACTACCTTCCAATTCCTTCATAATTAATAATAATTAATTTAATTTAACTATAACTTGATGTAAAAATTGACTTACACCTAGCATCACGTGTGTGATTTATTATAGTTGATGTGGCTTTTTATGTCAGTTTTATTAACGGAGACATTAACGTTGAGCTATATTTGAAAAAAATTGAAAGTTTAAGTATTTAATTACCGCTTTTTAAAGTTCAGACTATAATTGTAAAATTAAATAAAGTTTAAATATGTGGGTAATTAATCTGACATATTATTAGAAAAAATTATGAAATTAATTATATTTTTATATTGATAACTATGAGTTTCTTTTTATATAATTTTTAAAAATAATTATATTTTTATTTAATATTTAAAATATCAATTAGTTTTATTGACTTAAGTGTACGATATTATCAGATAAAAAAATAAATTTACATTCTTAAAGTATCTCATGAAATTTGTATTTTTAAAGTTAATATCTTTTTATGTGTAATTTTAGTTTGTTTTAGAAGTTCAAGGAGACAAACAATGTATTACTTTACTTTGAAAAATATTATTGTTTGTGTTTTTTTTAATGTAATTATATATCTTGATTTCTTTTTTTTTTTTAGAATATCGAGCTCTAGCTATTGGAACAGGGTATAGCCTAGAAATAGTAAACGACGTACAAAATGTTTTTTAATGTAAGTATGTCACAAATGTTTGCATCATATTCATTTGTCCTCAATTTCCCTTCCACACTCGTGAAAAGGTGAAGATTAGAGAATCATTCATGTGGTTTTTCGATATTATTATAAAATGATATAAAGATTTATTCGATAATAGTTACGTTATCTTTTTACTCGTTAAGATTTTAATATAGTAGATACCTCCTCCAATTTTGTTATCAATCTGAGCATGTTGCAATTATTTTAATTAGGAGATATTGAATTACGATTCATATGATACCTATTGGGACATTAATTGTGAAATTTTTTTTTACAGTTTCTTATCATATAATTACAATAATTGAGTAACTTCAAAACATGAATTATAAAATAAAAAATTATACCTAATTTGAAATTCTTACTGAAACTTTAAACATTTTTTACGTATCAATCATAAGTTGTTTATGCGTCCAACCTCTAACCATATTTATAGAATAAAAAAAAAACTCAACTCTTTAAGAGGAAATAAATAGAAGTGCTAGCTCCCTTAGACTAATTTTTTATATATAAGGGGAAAAAAAGGCTTTAGGGTTTTATTTTTATTAAAATTAAATATTTCAATTAAAATTAAATTCTAATTATAATTACAATTTAATTTTATATTAACAGAATCAAATAATTATAATTTAATTTAATTTTAATAAAATCAAATATCTCATATTTGATCCCTAAAGTTTCTTAAATTTTATTACTAAGTTCAACTTAATTGAAATTGATATTTCTCTTTTTAACTACTATTTATGTGTAATTCTTTAAGTTCCTAATATGTTAGTTATGATTATAAATTATAATTATAATTCATAATTATAATTAGATAAATTAAAACTTTTTCAATTTTATCTTTAATTTCTTTTTTTTTCTTGCCTAAATAATTCTCAAATTGCAAAATCAATCTAAGAAATTGGGTCCAATTAGCTTGTTATTATTCATGATATTCTTTAATGATAAATTGATACTCATCTTCTTCTGACATCCAAAAGACATAAATTGTTAGTATATGTCATGAAAGGAAATCAAATAAGGATTTTAATAAATATTTGATTCCTCACATTGTCACCATTTTATTCAGGTACTTATTAAAATCTGAATTTTAAAAAATGATAATTAAATACCTAATTTTTAATTTTTCACAAATATAATTAGATATTAATCTTTTCGTTAACGGAGCTGAAATGGCAAGTCATCTTAGATGTGTTTTTTTAACACGAAGATGCTAGGTGTAATAGATGTATAAGTCGTATTTTTGTAAATTTTAATTAATCAATATTAAATAAAACAATTAAAAGATTAAAAATATACCTAACCCTGTTCTATCTAATTTCACCCATTGTAGAAGTAAGTCATCTCTGACCATCGTCTGCTTACTCATCAACATACCCATCGTTCACTATATAACATGGTGAATTGAATGTAAAATAGTTGGTGATTTGAAACATGCTGGGAGATAAAACTCGTGAGGACCTTTTTATGAGATTCTTAGCTGCCAACTTCACCATATAATATGGAACAACCAGAAGAGAATTAGAGACTTCTAATTGTTCTTAAATCTCTCTTTTTGCTCCTTGTTAGGTATATTGCACTTTTTAAGACTATAGACTCACTGAAATAATTATGCAGTAACATAGGTAGAAGTCTTTATTGTGAAAAGGAAGGCTTGAACAGAGGGGCATAGGCAACCATTGAAGATAAGATAATGATTGATTATAGTAAGGTCCACGGTGAAGGGAACTGGCGTTGGCAAAATCTACCAAAGGAGGAGGTCTTCTAGTTCATTACAGAACAAACCAAAACTCCTTTTAAGGTTTTTTTATTACAAGAAAATCTCAATGTAAGTTGTTATTTGATCATGTTTAAAGAAATGTAAATCTACTTGATTGATTTAGCTGGTCCTTAATAGCATTGAGGCTTCTAGGGCAAACAGACAATGAAATCAATAACTACTGGAATGATAAAATCAACTTGCAGACGGTGGGCAAGTTGGAAAGTGAATGGTGGACAAATTGGTAAGTGAGCAGACAGTTATGCCAAGAGGATCGAGCAAGCAACTAAGAAAACTTCTAGTTCGTAAACAAGAAAACTTCTAGTTCGAAACAATTGGAAAGTTAAAGATAAAGATGGCAGTAGTTTGTTATGCGAAGAGGAGCAAGCAACTAAGTCCTAAATTCAGATGGGTTAGGGTTTATTGTTTCGTAATTTTTTGTTTTACCTATAATTAATTAAACAAAATTATGACTTATGCATCTCATTACACCTATTATGTTACATGTCCAAAGATACATCTGATGTGGCTTGCCACATCATTACAACAGAAATTAGTTTTAACGATGGAGCTTACCGACAGAAAGAAAGATTTTTCATTGACAGATGAATTTGGAGATCGAAATTACCGATGGAATGAGTCGTCAATGTAGTACTTATAGGTAAACTTTACCGATGGATTTATTAATTATGTTCGTCAGTAACTTCAACAACAAAACACAAGACATCGCATTTTTGTCGAAAACGAATTTACGAGTGGAAGTTGTTTTTCGTTTGTAAAATACCAAGAAAATTTGTGACTATCGGTAAAATTTACTGATAAAAATTCTGTCGGTAAATTTTATCTATGGACTAACAATATCTATCGCTAAATTACCCAATCACCATTTCTTATTTCCTATGTTGAAAATGTTTGGATTTTTTTCTACGTTAACTTAAATGATAATATAAAGTCAATTTTATCTTGATTGGTGATAAATAAATTAAAATTTAGAACACTTATAATTGTAAATTAAGAATTGATACAAATTTACAATAGAGTAGCAGTTTATCTACATTAACTTATCCTAAGCTATATAGTTGGTGAAGGTGGATGCTCCGATTGTTGCGATGAGATCAT
This sequence comes from Erythroxylum carthagenense, assembly GCA_026413575.1. NCBI lineage: Eukaryota > Viridiplantae > Streptophyta > Magnoliopsida > Malpighiales > Erythroxylaceae > Erythroxylum > Erythroxylum carthagenense. The sequence goes on from JANZLD010000237.1 coordinate 79,250,013, forward strand.
GGCCCTACCCTTCAATGCATCCACCTCATTACGGAGTGGGCTATGCAGTCTATCATCCTCTCTACTATGCTCTCAAGCTGAATGACTTTCTGATCATTAGGTGCGCACTGCCTAGTTGATGCAGTTGTACTGATTGTGGAGAATTGCGAATAACATGTGTTTGCATATGACCTAACCTGAAGATCCTTCCATGGCGGTCCCTACCACCCACTTCATTAAGATATGTCTAATTCTCATTAACAATTTCAAAGTGCTGAGACTGTCGTTGAATGTTGTCTTATATTTAGTCTTATCATTATAATTGTTTATGTTAATAAGTGATAATTTTTTACAATTAATATTAAAGTATAAATTTGACTTACATTAAGTTCTCTGAATCGGGTATTGACAAAGATTACACCAACATGCTTCTTAGTGTGGGTGTGCAAAAAAAACTGACATAGTGTTGGCCTCCTGTCCATAGACTTTTCCTACATCAAAATAAAGTATTATAAGTGAACTACAATTTACAAAAATTTTAGGAGAGTTTCTTCTATTTTTATGATTTTACCCATTATTGAACAAAACAATTTACTCAACGACACAACCATTAAAGGCATATGATATTTGTAACATTATCATTATCCATAATATGCATATATTACATTAACATCAAATTTAATACATTAAAGTACAAAAATTAGAATATATGTATAAAGTTTAAATGCTTACAAGTCTCTTTGTATATTCCTGGTGGGTTATAGATCCTCAAGTATATATAGGTAGACTCTCTAGCTTCGATCCTCTACATCATTTATAGAATTGCACTCTAAAATGAACATTGCCTTAGGTGATGTCCAATACTATTATCAATAACTCCAATTTTTTTAAAAAATATAAGGAGATTGTACAACATTCTTATGTATGGAACCAACAAAATCACTATAACGTATACGAGCTCACCTCTACCATAGATTATAAATTATAGCATCAAATTTTAAATCCTAAAAAATTCTTTCTGAAAAATAAGAAATACATACTATAAGTACATATACACTACAATATTTATCTAATTAATGTATAAAATTAGATCAAATAAAAAATACAAAAGAATATATTTTTTATACCTCAAACTCATGATAATAAAAATCATTTGTCGCTTGAGAGATATTCTTCCATGTATAACCCTCAAGATCTATCTTCTCCTTGAACTTGGATGACAGAGTTTTGGAGCACATTCCAAATGGAACCAACCTAATATATACACCATTTTAGATCATTTCAAATTGTTTAACCTATAACTTCAGTATAAACCTATGATGTTATCATGTATTACGAAACTTTTAAATGTTACTCACAGATATTGTTGACAATTGTGATGTAAGTTCTTCCATCAACTACCTTAGCTCTAGTTTAGAGGTCATCTCCTCCATTTGCAATGTTTACTCCTAATATTTATGTCGATATAAGGGTGGTGGATGGTGTAGGGCTAGTAGATGGTGTAGTAAGATACAAAAGGTGACAATACAGGGATTGTAGGTCAGGAAGGTAATGCCTCATCTAGATGTGCAGTAGTTGGACGTACAACACCTAATTCTGTAGCATCTACAGAATGTGATGCTTCACCTGGAAATCATGGTAACCTGAACTTTGATCGCATCATATCATATTTTCTTTTTTTGGGGCATATTTTAAACCTGAAATATGTATTTTATTGAATATTCTAATAATATAACAATATAAATTTAAATATATAACAATATATTGTTGATGCAATAATAAATTTATTCATATAATATTCTATTACAAACACAAATTAATCACTATCATCACTTAATTGTAAATCAAAATCATCATCTCCAATAATATAAATAATTAAAATCAAACTCAGGCACCTCTTCAGATCTTTTGCCCTCCTCAGCCTCTCTAGATAAAATTTCAATCTATTCATTATTTAGATCGTTCAAAGGTTCATTCTTATCATATATTACACATGCATTTATTTCATGAATATCTTCCTGAAATTCTTCACTTTTTATTCTCTTATTTTCTGCTTTTCCATGTAATTTAAAAACACCTCTAAGTTTTGCTTTGTAAACAGCCAACCAATCTGACTTATCTCGTTGTAAGCTAGGAAAAGGGACATAATACACCTAAATCGCTTGCATCGCCAATACAAAAGACTTAAATTGTTTAAATCTTCTTCGCCTGTTTATTTTAACTAGCTTGTATCAGCTATGCACTTTTGTTCCAATATCAAGAGTTGGGTCAAACCAGGTTCACTTAAATATCACACTTTATTTTATTGACAATGCAGGGTACTCAATTCCAACTATCTTAATAATTTTACCATGGTAATATATCAATTCTCCCTTATGCAAACCCCACTATTTACTATTGCCTTGTTATGACCAAGATATTTTGTATGAAATTTTTATTCATTAACAAAATACACCAGATACGATTTAATAGTTTGCAAATGTCTTTTAGCAAGATCATATATGAACTTGTTTTGTATTAAATTTTTTGAGGCGTACAAAAAAATCATATCATATAATATAATGTCATTTAAACATTTTGGTATGATAATTCAACAATTTCAATTATTGCAAATGAAAACATACATATTTCTCAAACCATCGAAGAAAGTGTCTTTCAACTTCTTTATTGATATCATCCTATATTGTTTCGGGCATTAGCTCGCGTAACTATTCCTCATATAATCTAAAAGCATTATTATCTATTTTAGATATGAACAACACTAACTTCGAAAACTCAAATAATCAATTTGAAAATCAACTTAAACTTACTGTACAAAAAGTTGAACCTTTTCACAATTCAATAAAATATAACCATAAGTAACCTCTATTTCTTTTTCTATTAACATTCTTCTGGTTGAATATCCATATGTTCATCCTGGATATGTGAAAATAGATAAGTTATCATCAACATCACCCGTTTCTCCATCATCTTTATTACGAGAAACTTTTATTTGTCTTATGTGCACATGCAGCTTAAAATAATGTGAACATTATGTACTTGCTTCCTCGACTAAATAAGCCTTACATATCGAACCTTCAACTTTAGCCTTGTTTTTTCACATTTTTCTTCAAGTGATACAAAAACCTATGTTACAAATAGGGTTATTACAATTCTATTATTAAACATGCTATAAGTTTTATTTAAATATTAGCTATAATTACCTCTCAAACGGATACATCCATTAATATTGAACTAGACTAGCAAGTTTAGCCTTATGCACTAAAGTTACGGGTAGATGCTTCATATGGTCATAGAAGCTTAGAGGGAAAATACCTTCTAATTTGTACAAGATAACTAAGATTTCCCTTTTTAGTTTTTCCATTTCAACCAACTTTATTTCAGATGATATTAAACTCTTGAAAAATAAACTTAACTCTGTTATAGCTTCTCAAACCTTATTCTGTAGCAACTCTCGAAATGCAATTGAAATTATCCTTTACATAAATACATACCTTGCTAAGTTCGAAACATAACCATCAGGAAATTTTAAACATTTCAACCATTCACAAAAAATTTCTTTTGTTTTTTGTCTAAAATGTAACATGCTTTTCGATATTTACCAGTGTAAAGATCTTTATCTAACTTATTCCTTCGACAAAAAAGTTTCAAATCATCACGTGATTTTGGATTGTCCTTTGTCCTCCTTTCAATGTTCATTATGGTGTTGAACAAATTGTCAAAAATATTTTTTCAATATGCATCACATCTAGATTATGACATATCAAGTTAGTTTTCTAATATGGCAAATCTCAAAAGATATTTCATTTTCTCCAAACAAAGATTTTACTAATGCTTTTATTAACTTCTTCAGCTTTAAATTATGTAACTTTCAGCAACCTTAATTCATCAATCTCCTGCAATATCAATTCACCAGCTTTGTGAGGGGGAGGAGGTTTATGTAACATCCTATTCTTAATGAATTTTTTATTATTGCATCTAAATGGACGATCTGGAGGAAGAAATTTTCTGTGGTTGTCAAACTAAAATGTTTTGGCTCCATTAGAAAGATAAAATGCATCAAAATCATTGTCATAGTAAGAACAACCTAATTTCCTTATTGTGCTCTATCCAAACAATCTAGCATACGCTGGAACTCACTAATAGTCCACATCAAAGTAGCTTTCAACAAAAAAATTTGTTTCAGAAACACATTATATGTCTCCACACCAAATTCCTAAAGATGAGGCAATTCGAATACCAATGGTTGTAAGAATATATCAATTTTATATTTTGGATAATTGATATTTGGATTTGTAGGGCCTGACACAATCATTGTTAAGAACATATAGGCCTCATTCATACACATCTATAGAGGCAAATTATAAGGAGTAATTATGATTGACCATGATGAATATTGTTGACCGGATTGATTAAAAGGTTGGAATTTATCTATCGACAATCCTAACCTAACATTTCAACTTTCAGTTACAAAGTGGGTCTTATTGAAATGTTTCCTTATGAGTGCATCTAATGGATGGCTCATTATTTCATCTTCCTATTTATGTTCATTATGTCATCTCATGTAAGATGTAATGACATCATAAGCGTATAATCTTTGAAGTCTCGGAGTTAGTGGAAAATAATACATTTGCTTCCAGGGTATTAATTTATGTTTCATAGAATGTTTTCTAGGTTTGAACCTAGATTGACCACAAAATTTTCACTCTTGTAATTCCACATCATCTCCCCAAAACAACATACATCCCAACTTGCAACAATCAATTTTTTCAACTGGCAAACCAAGACCTCTAATAAGTTTCTTCATTTTGTAGAAATTATCAACCATTGCATGATCAGGAGGCAATGATTCATTATACCAAGCAAGAATTTTATCCAAACTTCGATAAAAAATATGTCCTTCAGACTTCATGTTCAAAATTCGAGCAATTGAAGATAATTGAGTCATGATATCACAATTTTACTATAATTCTTGGTCAGTTGATTTTACTAAGTCAAAAAAAAATTGGATTTAGGTTTGGTTCTTCTTTAACATTTTTCATATTTTCCTTAAAAGGTATAACCGAATACTTCATAAACTATTAGGGTGCAAGGATTTTTAGTTGCACCCATATTATTTGTCATAATTCCAGTCGCTCCTTCAAACCTATCCACATTTATTGACGAGTTTACTTTGTTACCCCATGAGGTGTTACAAATTGATGGTTACATATGTTGTGTCTACTTAAAATAATTTGGAACAAACCATTCTTTTAACAAATGGAGATTCATTTCATCAATAAGAAGAAAATGAATATATTTTCACTTTCTACATGGGCATCTAATCTTTGGACCATCTATATATGCAAGTTGAGAACATGCATAGTGAATAAAAGCTTCAATTCCCTCAATAAATGCAGGATTAATGAAACTATCGGGTGTTAATCTTCTATACATCAAAGATCTAACAACATTACTAATTTATACAAAATTGTTATTTAAATAAGTGATTGTAATAAGATATAATAATCATTACAGTAGTATATATCCATATTAATCTTACAAAACTTTTATTCTTTATTGTACACATCATTACATCCTTCATTTCCCCTAAGTTTTTATGGGTCTCTAATCATTACCCCTCTAAATTGATCCCAACCTATCCTATTATATGATTTCACAATTAGATAACTCAATCACAACCAATTCCACTTTAGTAATTGGATAATCACCACATTATAAGTCATAAGAACCTTATAACTTCATTGAATCAAGCATTTAGGAAGATAAGACTTAATTAGTGGACAATATATGCGAGTATCAGTCAAATAAAACAATTTGCCAACCAATATCTTGTAAGAAGTGACATTAATAATTTAAAAAAAAGGCACTTACATATATTAATTCCAACATTAGATCGAGCAATCACATTGAAGTTTAAGATGCTAAGTTTGAATTAATCACATTGACATTCATTTCCAAAAGTTTCAATTTAAACAAGTACTATGGTACGTGGCATTGTTAAAGTAGATGAATTGAGAAAGCAAGTTCTCACTGTCACTCCTAGGCTATCGAATTTTTCACCGATAAGTCTCATGGGAGTTGCATCACATGTTTCTAGCTTATATACCATCCTAAGGTTTTATTATGCAAAGAATTGTTATGTCAAATACATAAATTTCTTATGTTTATACTAAGTTTGAATTAATCACATTGAAGTTCATTTCCAAATGTTTCAATTTAAACAAGCACTATGGTACGTGGCATTGTTAGACCAGATGAATCGAGAAAGCAAGTTCTCGTTGTCACTCCTAGGCTCATGAAATTTTTCACCGGTAAGCCTCATAGGAGTTGTATCACAGGTTTGCAGCCTATATATCATCCTAGGAGTTTATTACATCTAGATTGTCATGTCAATTACATGAATTTCTTATGTTTATAATAAATCTGAATTAATCGCATGGAAGTTCATTTCCAAATGTTTGGATTTAAACAATGCCTAAATATAAATACTTAGACTGTTAAATCGCAACCTAAAAACTCATCAATCATCAATCATTACTTAGTTTAATGACTTACCTTGATAGACGGACAATGGAAAACTACAAAGAAGACGAATGACGTTAGACAATTCTAAACATTCTTTAACATAGAACACAACCTGCAAGAAACACAATTTGTGTATTCATGTATTTTTCATATTCTACATATGAACAATACAAGATTAATGGCAAAAATAAAATAATTCACTTATAAAGACATAAAAAGGCATATAACAATCTTAATATGGACCTCATCTATAACAGCAGATTATACAATATGCTCACACTTATTATAAACCTAAATTCAATTATAATGGCATAACATAAGCTCATAATCATTATAGGCCACCATACTAGTATTTGACATATGGTCAAAATTCTCATTAGTCTCAATTTTATGAAAGGAACATATGATGTATATTCTAAAAATTCCCATTGGTCCTAATTGGTACATAACAATGATGGTTCCATGATTTCAAAGAAACTTTAAAATGCTAACCCTAAAAACTTAAGACGATTTGGCTAATCATGTTCACATATATAGGAAACTCATAGATCGCCATCAAATGTATATTCTTCTCTAATTTAACGAGTGTAGCTCACTTATAGTCCTAAAATTCACCTCTAACATAAATTATCACTTTCTAATAATTAACTATTAAGTACTTATCATATTTTGTTTGTAATATATGTAGCTCAAGAGACTCTGCCTATTTAACATATCCAAATTAAATGCAAGAGGAAATACTATGGAATTGTTTAAAACACTTTAACTTTACAGGGTTGACAATAGTAACTTCTGTAACTGTTTTAATACTTTTTAACATAATATGAGTCAAAAGTTTCATGAAGGTATAGATAAAGCATAAAATATTTAGATTTTAAAAATTTTAAGTGAAATGTGAGTAGCACGATAAATAATAACAATGAGAATAGGAAGAGGGGCCGTCTTAAATTAAAGATGCTAATAAGATGAAGTTACAGGTAGATAAAGTAAAGTTGGGAAAGAAAAGATCAAGGAACAACTGGGGTAAATTTTTTATATGCACCTTAAACCAAGCAAAGATTTCTACAATCACCTTTTACAAAATTGATAGTAATTTTATAGTTCGTGCTCATAAAGATACCATGTTAGTAATTATTTTAATAAACAACTAATTGTTTAAAAGAATATTAGGTAATACATATAGTGCTATAGATATTTTGTTTCTATGATACCTTTAAATACATGAGTATTTTAATGAATATATTAAAACATCTAACTATCACTTCTACTCAATTTTAAAAGGACTAAATCAACACAAAAAGAAAGATATATGTGCCTATAAGACTAGGAATATGATTGAGATGGATAAAATGTGATATATTTTTAAGTTGTAGGAAGACTTTCTATGCATAACAATTTAATTAGGAGATAAAATGTGATATATTTTTTAGTTGTAGGAAGACTTTCTATGTATAACAATTTAATTAGGAGATAGATAAAATGTGATATATTTTTTAGTTGTAGGAAGACTTTCTATGTATAACAATTTAATTAGGAGATAGATAAAATGTGATATATTTTTTAGTTTTAGGAAGACTTTCTATGTATAACAATTTAATTGGAAGGAATTCCCTTTGTACTAATTAAGCAATTGTTATAACATTCGGGGTAGGGCATGGGTAGTTGAATTCCTCAAATTCATGAACACCCATAGGAGAATCAAAGTTAATTTATAACAAATATAAGGTTATATTGTTTGTGGAAACATTAAAAAACCAAATGAAATTTAGTGGACTAAAGAGTGTTAGTTATCTAATAAGTCCGTTATTGTTATAAACCCTAAGACTAGGAAAATTATTATACATCTATATAGCCATTTTGGATACTTCCCTCAGCTCCGTTTTGATTAGGGAGAAAGGAAACAATTAAAAGCTTATATATTATGTAAGAAAGAAACTATAAATCCTAAAGTTGATGTATCTAAAATATTAGAAGGTAGCTTATTCACACCAATAAGGTAAGTACTTCACAAAACAAATGTATCATAAAGACTTGTAAAATGGTCAATTAATCTTGAAGAGTTTGATGTTAGATAAATACCAAAAAATTATTTAAAATTCCAAGTCATGGTAAATTTTGCTCTTAAAATATTAACAACATTTTAAGAAAAAGATGAAACCATTGAGAACAAAAAACTGACATGCAAAATGTACATAAATAAGGCCATATGTAGGAATATATTTGGAATAACAATACAATATATAGTTTCACACCAATGTAAAATATCTAATAATAAGGAGAAGTATAAGGTGTTGCTATTTATGTTGTAATTAGCCTCTGGATTGTATATAAAGTTTATAACAATAAGTTGAGACTAATCTCATGGTAAAAGAAGTTAAGCATGAAAAGTATAAAGAGAAGTTTGTGTGTAGATAAATGAATATATATATATGCACACACACACACACACAAATATTGAGTCACCTTGATATCAAAATTATAAGCTAACTATTTACTCAAATTAGGAGTAATAGTGGTATTGTGTCAAAAGGAAAAATTTTACGAGAAATAGACAAAACTAATGTCAACTCAAATAAATCAAGTAGATATTACTACGGAAAATGATACATATTAGACATATCCATTCAAAAAATATCTATAAGAGGGAAAATTGTTAGATAATTCAAAACAGGTGAAAAGCTTCTTATAAGACGCTCCATGATATTTAGTTATATACTTCCAACATTTTATGAGATCTTTTACCTTGTTATGTATAAGATTTATTCAAAAATAGGAACTAGGACATTTTCATACATTAATACTTGGAAGAGCATGTTGAGTGCACGAGGGAGGATCATCCTTTGAATATAAAATTTTAAAATATAAGTATTTTTGGTCTATAATTTGGAAGGATGTTGAAGAATTTGGGGAAAAAAAAGAAAAAGAGAAATGTCATAGGTTATTAATATACACTTATGAAATCCTATTAATAATCATTATAGACAGTAGCACATAACGTACATATCGTTTCATAATCATTATAAACATTCCAGACTACAAATCATGCATATCGTCCTCTTACAAAACTTTCATCGAATACTTGCTACGTTATTGAAAAAACAACACTATTTTGCTAACACTACCAATGTTATTTGATTTTTCCGACGGAACAACAATTTTGTTGGTGAATTTCATAGCTCATTTTTGTTGCCAAACAGTGCCACCTATTTTTTTTTTGACGACTTTTACTATTCTATCACTAAATTCCGTCGAAAAAGTTTCGTTGATAAATTCCCTCTATATTTACTGTCAATGTTTTTTTGCCAAAAAATGTCAATTTTTCTAACAAGCTTACTGACAGAATTGAAGTTTTGTTGCTAATTTACTATGAAATAATTTTCATCGGTAATTTTAAATTTTCTTATGCGCGTCTACTCGGTTAACAGAGAAATTAATGTCAAGAAAGTTTTGTAAAAATTTAAAAGTTTAGGTATTTAATTACCACTTTTAAAGTTTAGGATATAAATAAAATTTTAAGTAAAGTTTAGAATTTTTGTCATTAACCTAAATTTGAAAATAATCAAATTATGAAAGAAATCCTTAAACGTCTTTGCTTGATTCTAATTATTCAGGATGACCTTCATGTACTAGGACTCCAACAATGGTTTTGTCCGATGCATCGTGTGTACCTTAAATGGAAGATCAAACTCCGGAAACTTCAACACATGTTCGGTTGAGATAGCAGCATTAAGTATTTTGAACATCTCTTGACATTATCCTTTAACACTGATATTTATCCTCTATGATCTTAGCTACCATACTTACTCCATTGCACGACAATCTTACTTGAATTTGTTTAAGCAAGACTTAACCTCCCTACATGATCGTCAACCAACAACCTTATTCTCAAATATCTCACCACCCTCGTAGTGTTTAACTCTCACACTCGCAAGAAACTACGAAAGCAATAGAATATTTACAAGCAACAATAAAGCAAGAAAGAGATACAACAAACTACCAACATTTATTGCTTCTCTCAAAGTATACAAACAAATGCTCTCTCAACTCCGTGTGTGGAGCAAGGCTCAAAGGAGCTATATATAGGCATCAAGGCTCAAATGGAACACTTTGGATGTGCTGGACTATCGACTCTTGAACAAGGTAATAATAAAAAAAAACAAATATCTTGTTCCCTTAGTCCAAGATTTGATGGACAAATTGTCGAAGGTTGTGGTTTTTACGAAGCTAGATCTTCAAAGTAGGTATTGACAAGTGCGAATAGCCGAAGGCGACGAGCAAAAAACAATATGCATGACTCAGTATTTAACAATTCAACTCTTTGAAAATTTAAATTAAATTCCAAAATATTCCTCATAAAGATAATCCTTGTAAAACAATTTCCAAACATTTAGAAAAACATTTTTTCAAATTTATTAGGTATTTAAATGAATTAAATCCCAATTTAATCAATTTAATTAAAATAAGGCTTAGAAACATATAAAAAATAAATTGAAAAGGGGACTGTACACACCGGATCATTTTCTACGGTACACGCGCCTCAGTCAATGTTTATCATTGACTGTGCTACACGCACCATGAGCGTCTGCTTCCAGATGTTGTATTCCCATGTGGCGTACACGTCTTACATACGCCCCATCATTTTTATCATACTATGGTTCTGTATTTTTTACGTCATCATCTCCCGCTCGACTTCTTGTCGCCTCCGCTTCTTAGTTTCGTGTCGTTGTAGCCTAGGGTTTTCGATAGATCTTGTCCTACCTCATCTATTGGGGTTCCTCTGTTTCTTCTATTGTAGGCGAGTTATCACCCCTCACCAGTCGTCGCTGGTGAAAATCTACCCCAGGAAACACGTATGTCTTCTTTCGTTGTTCCATTTAAAAAACAACAAACCCACAAGCGAGAAACTCATTCAATCTCATTTAACCAGAATTGATTCGTACACAAGACTATGGGCATGCAAAATATTTTTTTCCCAGAAACAACAATTATTGCAAACAATAGATTTTTAAACAACTATACAAGGTAATCCAATTTCTAGAAATAAGAGGGAGACATGTTTTCAGAAATATCAAAACAACCATTCCCAAAGCAAAGAATTTTAGAAAATAATAAACAGTGAGGCGGACATTGTTTCATAAATAGAATAAAAAACTGTAACGTGTAATAGGTAGATTCTTCAATGAATTAAAATTTTAAGCCTTAAATTTATCAAATCAATAATAATAAAGCAATTTAATCAAGTTAAACAATTAATGGAGAGTTTGATACTACTGTCAGAAAACCAATCGTTATTAAATAATAGGTTTTTTTTTCAAATTTTGATAATCAAACTGTAATAATTGAATAACTTGAAAAATATTAATCATAAAATAAAAGAATCGCACTTGATTCAAAGTTCTTGTTGAAATATTTTTAAAACCTTTTCAAGGTGTTAGTCACGAGTTTGTTTACATATCTAGTCGTTAATAGTATCCACATAATATTAAAAAGAAACTCAAATCTTTGAGAGGAAATAAACAAAAATACTTACTCCTTTAGGCTAATTTCTTCTATATAAAAAAGCTTTAGGGTTTTATTTTTTATTAAAATTAAATATCCAATTATAATTAAAGCCGAACTCTAATTAGAATTTAATTAATTTTAATAAAACTAAATTTATCATATTTTATCCTTAGAATTTCTCAAACTTCACAATTAAGTTTAACTTAATTAAAAGTAATTTTCTCTTTTTAACTACGCTTTATATGTGACTCATTAGGTTCCTAATATGTTGACAATCATCATAAATTATAATTACAATTCATAATTAGAATTGTATAAAG
>JANZLD010000237.1:79269086-79281703 GCA_026413575.1 Erythroxylum carthagenense
ATCAATGTAAACCAAACACAAAGATAGCAAGTATAATTATATCAATAACATAATAAAGAAATAGGAATGAATATGGAGTATATTTGTACAAGACAATTGATTATAAATCATATAACTAAGTTGAATCTTAGATAAAAGTTTTATATACGTGTTATGTTATTAGAATTCCTTTATGTTCTTAGCATAATTTTGAGAGTATTTAACTTTTATTTTGAGTATTTTTATATGCTTTGGTACTTAGTGTAGTTAGTACTTACTATAGTAATTTTGAGTTGGAATGATTTATAGTACCACGTTTCCAAATACAATGACAATGTAGGAACCAACACATTAATTGAAAAACCATAAAATAAATGTACTCGCTAACTTTTCCAAATGTTATTAATATTCTTTATTTGTTTGTAGAAATGTAAATAATTCTAATATTAATAATTCTAATTAGGAAATAAAGGTGAATATTCATTAGCATACCCTTTCCTCCTTTATTTAAATGATGCAATGTTTGGCCATGTGGATCCTAATTGTCTAGGTCTTCTAATTAGACATTTACCAATACTGGATGTACATACTTTATTTTCAGTGGCCTTTCTTCTTTTTCATTGCATTTTACATGTATAATTCGTAATTAATAATTTGAATTTTTAAAAAATATTTGATTACAAACATATATGTTCGATCTTCAGTTTAAAAATATTTTAGATCTTAACCCTTAAACCTTAACCTATAACCTGTGATGGAGCTCTTGTGAGGCTTATTGGTGAAAAATACTAGGAGCCTTGGAGATAAAACAAGAACTTGTTCTCTTGATTTATAAGTCCTATCTTAGATGTTTCGTAATCTTTGGCGCGAACATGAATGATATTAACTATAGATTCACTGTTTTAAATTAACAGTTTTTAAAAAATGAGTAATGTTAATAGATCTTGGATGTATAGATGATGAACACCTGATGGTTTCATTAAACCTGAATTTGTTGAGAGAGTTGAAGCATCTCAAGGGGTAATCAAGTACAATATTCTATCAACTTAAATGAGTTTGAAGGGGGGATTGGATTTAGAACAAATTATATGGATGGAACTGAAAATCTGTACATGCAAATAGTTTATGGTGTAGCCGATTATACCTTTGAAAAAAATAGGAAAAATCTTGAAGAAGAACCTAACCCACATGCAAAATAATTTTTTGACTTACTACAGTCAGCTGACCAAGAATTATGGCCAAATTGTGAGACAATGACCCAATTGTCTTCAATTGCTCGAATATTAAACATAAAGTCTAAAGAGTATGTTTCGGACTGTAGTTTTGATAAAATTCTTGAATGGTATAATGAATCATTGCCTCCTGATCATACAATGGTTGATAGTTTTTACAATATGAAGAAACTTATTAGGGGTCTTGGTTTGCCTGTTGAAAAGATTGATTGTTGCAAATTGGGATGTATGTTGTATCAGGGAGATGATGTGGAATTACAAGAATGTAAATTTTGTGGTCAATCTAGGTTCAAGCCTAGAAAGTGTTCTATGAAATAGAAATTAGTACCCTAAAAGTGAATGTATTATTTTCCACTAACTCCGAGACTTCAAAGACTATATATTTATGATGTTACTGCATCTCACATGAGATGGCATGATGAACATGAACAGGAAGATGGAATAATGAGTCATTTATTAGATGCACTGGTATGGAAACATTTCAATGACACCCATCTTGAATTTACAGCTAAAAGTCAAAATGCTAGATTGGGATTGTCGACAGATAGATTCCAACCTTTTGGTCAATCCGGCCAGCAATATTCATCATGGCCAATCATAACTACTCCTTATAATTTGCCTTGATGGATGTATATGAAAGATGCATATATGTTCTTGATAGTGATCATGCCAGAGCCTACAAATTCAAAGCATAAAATTAATATATTCTTATAACTATTGATATCTAAATTGTAGCATCTTTGAGAATATGGTATTCAGACATATGATGTGTCTCTGAAACAGAATTTTGTGTTGAGAACGGCTTTGATGTGGACCATTAGTGATTTTTCGGCATATTCCATGTTGTCTGAATGGAGCACAACTGAAAAATTAGCTTATCCTTATTGTGACAATGATTCTGATGCGTTTTATCTTCCAAACTAGGGTAAAATATGTTGGTTTGATAATCACAGAAAATTTCTTCCTCCAAATCATCCATTTAGATGCAATAAATAAAAGTTAATTAAGAATACTAGTAAGAACACCTCCTCCCCCTCGCAGAGCTGGTGAAGAGATTTTGCAAGAGGTTGAGGAATTAGGCTTGTTGAAAGTTACAGAATTTAAAGCTGATGAAATAAATATAAGCATTAGTAAAAACTTTGGTTAGAGAAAATGAAGCATCATTTAAGATTTGTCATATTAGAAAACTAATTTGATACGTCATAATCTAGATGTGAGGCATATTGAAAAAAAATATTTTTGACAACTTGTTCAATACCATAATGAACATTGAAGAGAGGACAAAAGACAATGCAAAATCACGAGCTGATTTGTAACTTTTTTGTAAAAGGAAATAGTTACATAAAGATGTTTGCACCGATAAATATCCAAAAGTATGTTACACTTTGGAAAAATACCAAAAGGAAATATTGTGTGAATGGTTGAAAAATATAACGTTTCCCGATGGTTATGTTTCAAACTTGGCAAGGTGTGTGGACATGAGGAAGTACAAATTATTTGGGATAAAAAGTCACGATTGTCACGTGTTTATGCAAAGGCTAATTCCAATTACATTTTGGGAGTTGCTACTAAATATGATTTGGGAAATAATAACATAAATAAGTTTTTTTTTTCAAAAGTTTAACATCATTTGAAATCAAGTTGGCTGAAATAGAAAAACTAGAAAGGAAAATTTCAGTAATTTTGTGCAAATTAGAGGGGGTTTTTCCTTCAAGCTTCTTTGACTATGTGAAACATCTACCTATGCATTTGCCACACGAGGCAAAACTAGCATATCCAGTTCAATGTCGATGGATGCATCTTCTTAAGAGGTAATTCAAATTCAAATTATTGTAATTGAAGTAATAACATGTTTTAATTAGTAAATTATAATAACCATATTTTCTAATATAGGTATTTGCATCATTTGAAGAAAAATGTCAAAAACAAAGCTAGAATTGAAGGTTCAATATATAATGCTTATTTAGTGGAGGAAGCTAGTATATTTTGTTCACATTATTTTGAGCCACATATTTTCACAAAAGATAGAAAAGTTTCTCGTAATGATGATGAGGAACGAGTGATGCTGATGATAACTTATCCCTTTTCACATATCCTGGATGGACATATGGACGTGCAACAAGAAGAATGTTAACAGAGGAAGAAATTGAGGCTACCTATGGTTACATTTCATTGAACTATGAAGAGGTTCAGCCTTTTGTGCAATAAGTTGAACGTGATTATTTCGGTTTTCAAATTTTTGTTGTTCATAACTAAAATACATAATAATGTATTTAGATTATACGGGACATTGTTATGTGAGATAATGCCGGATAGCACACAGGATGATATTAAAGCAGTTGGAAGACACTTTTCTCGATGGTTCAAGAGATATGTAAGTTTTCACTTACAAATATTCTTATAATTGAATTATAAGATTTAAAGTGATGAAATGACATTATACTCTTTGATATGATAATTTCTTTTATGAATGTCTTAGAAAATCCAATAGAGAACAAGTTCATTTGTGATCTTGCAAAGGGACCTCTGCGAGCTATTAAATCATACCCTATGTATTTTGTTACTTGATACAAATATCATACAGAATACCATGGTTAAAGCATGGAAACAATAAATAGTGGAGTTTCTATTCAAGGAGAATTGATGGATTGCTATGGTAAAATTATTAAGCTATTTGAAGTTGATTACCTTGTATTGCCAATAAAACAATGTGTGATATTTAAATATGACTGATATGACCCGACTCCAAATGTTGAAACAAAAGTGCTTAACCAATACAATCTAGTTGAAATCAACAACTGAAGAAGATTGAGACAATTTGAACCTTTTTTGTTGGCAATGCAATCAAAACAAGTGTGTTATGTCCCTTTTCCAAGCTTAGGACGAGATAAGTCAGATTGGTTGACGGTTTGCAAAGTTAAACCTAGAGGTGTTTTTAAATCACATGAAAAAGGAGAGTAGAGAATTGAAAGTGAAGGGTTTCAGGAAGATGTTTATTTTATAAATGCATCTGTCGCATATGACGATAATGAACCTTTGAATAATCAATCTAATGAATATGTTTAAATTTCATTTGGAGAGGATGACAAGGGTTAGAGATTTGAAGAGGAGCCAGATTTTGATTCTTATCCTTCTGAAAAAGAAGATGATTATAATTTATAATTAAGTTACGATAGCGATTAATTTGTGTTTGTAATTGAATATTTTATTCAACAAATCAATTATTTCCTTTTCAGTATATTATGTAAAGTATTTAATTTAAAATCTTAATTAAGGAATGTCGACATGACGATTGGTTCTAGATGTAGTAATTAATTCCGTTGGGAGGAATCTGACAAAATTATCCCAACCAAAGGAATAAAAAATGTAGAAAAAATCTCCAGTTCATACATTGATGATTGTTTTCCTTCCATAGTTGATCTTCTGCTTCAAGGTGCTTAGAATCATCTGGACAACATCACTTTCCTTATTATGTACATCTTATTTCCTTTTATAAAGCTATTATATATATTCATATTTGATGGTCTATACTATGTGTTCTTTTAAGCTTCCATGAATCTCAAAGATGACATGTATACCGATAGAGGTGGGAGCGATATCACAATGGTCTATAAAGGATTAGGGAGATCGGTTCTTTTGGAAAAATCGTCAATTCCACAAACCTCGTTTAGACATTCACGTATGCATTAATATCCAATTTTGGTTCATTTAATGGTTTTCTAATATGACATTATCTAAGTTCTATACTGATTGTATTTTAGGTAATTGCTTCGTATTGGTAGTTCATCTGGAGAGTTAGTCTTCTATACTAAATCTAGTGACTCATTCATTGTATCCTCTACAAGTTTAGTTATAGCAGAAACTTTGTTACAAAAAGGTCTTTAAAAACTTACACCTAAGGGAAGAAGTATTACTGTTTCAATTGGTACGTTTGAACATGTCAAGACCCTTCTCAAAAATTCAGACATCGGGACTCATTTACCTTTACCGACTCTTATGTCATATGGAATCCAATAAAATAATTATATTGTTGTGATTTATAGATGCAATACACTAGACTCAGCTTTAAAGTTGATTTATTGTTGTGTTTGTAAGAATTTGTCAAACAACCTCCCTACTAGTTAGGGGTCGACCTGTGTCTTATTAAGTGTAGGCTGTTATTGTTCTTGTTCTATGACTTTAACAATTGTTAACCTTCTATTTCCAAGTTTATAATTGAATATGATATTCAACAAATCGCCTTATTTCCTTTTCCGTATATTGTTTAAAATATAGAATTCAAATTCTTATATTTCTAGAAAATTCAATAAATAATGAATTTTAGGTAAAAATATGCCACCAAATAGACAACGTGATGTAATACGGCCTAGGTTTAGACACATGTTTGGAGGTATTTACTGTGAAGGTGGACTGTTATAGTTTACAGTTGTAACTGAATCACCTCCTTCCCCTCTAGGGCCTACAGTTACAGATGAGACATCACCTGCTACTCGTCATGCTATACCATCCCCAACTCATACATCATCCACTACCCCTTTATCAAATGAAGGAGACAACCGCCAGCCTAGAGCTGAGGGACTGTAAGGAAGAAAGTATATAACAATTGTCAATAATCTGTAAGTGAAATCGTATAAAATGCTATATGTTTTTAATTAAGTTATAGGTTTTTTTGTTTTGCAAATGGTATAAAATTACTTGTTCTTATATTAGGTTGATTCCGTTTGGACTATGTTCTAGAAATATGACATCTAAATTTAAGGAGAGGATTGATACTGAGGGTTATGTATGGAAGAAAATCTCTCAGGCCATAAAAGCATTTTACTTTCAGGAGTTTGAGGTACAATAAAAATTTATTTTCTTTTTTAATTGATTTATATACATTAATTAGATAAATATTATTACATTATAAGTTATCAAAAAAATTTCTTTTTATTTCATAAAGAACTTTTCTGAGATTCTGATTTCGACATGATCATACATAAAGTATGGGAGAGGTGAGCTTGTACACATTATCGCAACTTTTTGGTGTGCTACAAGGCTGATGTACGACTGCTTTATATTTCTGAGCAAATATGGAGTCATTGGCAAGAGTATTGGACATCACCTGGGCAATGTCCATCTTAGGGCGTAACTTGACCAACAAATGTCGAGGCTCGAGGGGAGAGGGTCTTCCCGTACATACGTTAGGATCAATTACCCACCACGAGATCTTGTAAATATCTAAACTTGACAATTATATTGTAATTATTTTACTTTGCTGTATTTCAATTTAAATTGATGAGCGAATGTTGAAATGAAAATATGTGTATTATGAATAATGATAATGGTATAAATGTCTGGTGTCATATATGACTGTGTTGAGTTATTTTATTTGTTCAACATGGGGTAAATATCATAGAAGTAAAGGAAACTCTGCCAAAATCTTTATAAATTCTAGTTCACATATAACATTCTTATGTAGGAAAAGTCTATGGGCATGAGGCCTACACCTCGTCAATTGTTTTTGCACACTCACACTAAGAAGCATGACGGTGTGACATTCGTCAATAGCCGATGTAAAGAACTAAATGTATGTGAAACTAATGCTTTAATATTATTTCTTAATAATTATCACTTACTAATATAAACAATGCTTCCTAATAGAATCAAACACAAGAAAGCATTCAACGACAGTCTTAGCATGAACAAGTCGTTGTTGAGAGTTAGATGTATCTTGATGCAATGGGTGGTATGGACTATCGTGAAAGGATCTTCGGGCTAGGTTCATTTGCAAACACATGTTATTCGTAATCCTCCACGTCCAGTACAGCAGCATCTAACAGATGGTTGCAAACCGATCAAGTCAATCGGCTTCAGACACAGTGGACATATTGATGGACTACATAGCTCAGTTGAGACATGACATGGATGAGTTGAAGGCAAAGGGTAGTAGCACCTTAGAGCACCCGTAGTCATCAGGACATTATGATTGTTGTATTCATTTGCTTTGAATTATAAAGACTTATTATGTACACTATAATGTTTTCATTATCAATCACGATAATTTTAACTTTATATTATCAATCAACTTTTTGTTTAAACAAATTAAATATATAAATAAATCAAAATATTATGCAGAGATAATTCATAACTGTTGAAATTATGCATTAATCATAAGAAAATGAAATAAAATTTAATGTAGGGATTTTTTTTAAAAATTAATTTACTTTACCGATGGAAAAACAAAATTACGTCGGTAAAATCCATTATATTTATCAACAGAAAACATAAACCGTTGGTAAAATCCAATACATTTATCAACGGTTACTCTTCGTTTCGCCGGTAATATTACAAATCATCAGGATTTTCTGAACTACGATTTACCAACGGTCAACCATAACCTTTAGTGAATATTACGACGAAATGTTTATGTTGGTAGGTAATTTTACCAAAAATTTACTGCAAATCTATCGGTAAATTTACCAACGATTATAGGTAACCATCAGTATATTTACTGGCGGACACATAATAAGTGTGTCGGTAAATTTACATACGGCTGTTTTAACAACACCTTTGTTCGTCAATTGTTCCCATCGCTAATTAATATTACCGACGGAATCCAAACATATTCCATCGATAATTTTCGTTGCTAAACAACGTTTTTCTTGTGGTGTATTAGTTTAAGGGAGATAAATCTATATTGGCCAATTTCTGACAACATGTTTTCTATTAATAACCTAAAATTTCTACCTACAATTATAAGCACAGTATGCAATTTTATTTCGCTTGTAGGTCCTTAAATGGAGGTTTATATTTTTGAAAAATAATAACATAAGATAATGCAAAAATCTTTCATAAAAGCATAACATATAAGTTGGTATACTTTAGCTACTTGAAATTCTTTTATCTATTAAAGGACTTCTCATGAAGTGATCATTGCATGAGTATTTTGTTGAAATGTAATACCAATTGTGGAAGTCTCATTCGATCATATTATAGTTGTTTGTAAAGGTTTTTTGTTTATTACTAAGATAAACGCTAGTAGGCCTACTGATCATCAAATCTAAAATTAGCAAAATTAGTTCTCTTCATTTGTTATTTTTTTAACTTTGAATTTATTCGATATAAACTTATTTTTCTTTTTCTTCAATGGTTAGTTGAGCCTTGTTAGTAACAATAATTACTAAAGTCATGGGTTTGGGGGAAGTGGTCTATTAAAGCTACTTCATTCCATTAAATAAATAAATTTTAGTCAAAGGATAATTGTTTAAGTTTTGAGAGTTTATGTATATTTCTCTTCATATTGTCTTCTCTTTCATTTTTCATTCATTTATTTTGTGAGCATACTAAGTGCACTTTCTACCTTCTAAACATATCATATAAAATTTTTTATGTTGTCATGTTTAACATTATAGTAACAGAGCAGGTTGATCACAAGAGTCCTATACCAATTTCGTGAGATCTTTCTTTTGGCAAGATGGAAGATCTTTAAGTAGTTGGCAAAATAAAAAATTAAAATTAAAATTCTTAGTTTGTATGTGTGATGTCATAAATATAAGACCACGACTTGTGGGAGCTTATTAACAAAAGTTAAGTTATACAATCAAAAGTAGAAGATGCAAATGGTATGCTAGAAAAATGGAAGCCTAAATTAGATAAATTAATATTCACTTTAAATACAAAAATCGAAGGAAATGTGCTAGAGCACATTTAAGATGCCAAAACCCTAAAAAAACTTGGGATATGTTCACTAAGTTGTTTCCAAAGGAGAATTGCCTATGAGGATCTAATTTTTAGAGAGTGAATTATTATTGGTAGCACAAAACGACATGATGGTTATTTAATACTTCCACAAAGTGAAATCCTTATGCTGGGAGATTTTTGAAATTGATTCACAAGCTTAAATTAGGAAAATCTAGATAAAGAAAATAATATACAGGCTTTATTTCTACAATACAAAGATGAAAAAATCAATCATTACTTATTAAGTCCAAGAAGTTTCTTATTGGTCAATAAACTTTGATTGAGAAAATGGGAGGAATTTCACTAAAGAGCAAAGAGGAAGCGCTCTATGCTATTAGAAATAGGTGAAATTTCGAGAAATATGTCATTAGCGGATAGGAAATAAATGAAGATAAGGCAAAGAGTCATCAAAGGTGACGAGAGTGTTCGTATATGGGGAGCATAGAAGTACTATGGCAATTAGAAGTTTAAAGGGAAGTACTACAACTGTAAAAGAAGGGTCACATGGAAAAATATTATCAGTCGAAAAAGAAGTTTATTGAGAGTAATGTTGTTACTTCCAAAAGTGAAAAAGAATGTGATGCAGAGGCATTATTTATTGCAAAAGAAGAGGAGTTAGCTTTAACTAAAATAACATCAAAGTAAATTGATTATAAGAATGATTGGAACATTGACTCTGGCTACTCAAACCATACGACAGGTGCAAAGAAAAGCTACAAATTTGTCGAAGTATAAGAGAAGCTATGTAATGATTACAATAAACAACTTAAAAGTATATTTTCAAAATGTCTACCATGTCCCGTGTATAAAAGAAAACATGCTTTTAGTGTCACAACTAACATCCTTAGGTCATTTTATTTTATTTAACATTCAATAATGATATATGATGACTGTA
The DNA here is from genome assembly GCA_026413575.1 of Erythroxylum carthagenense. Lineage (NCBI taxonomy): Eukaryota > Viridiplantae > Streptophyta > Magnoliopsida > Malpighiales > Erythroxylaceae > Erythroxylum > Erythroxylum carthagenense. The sequence continues at coordinate 79,278,915 of JANZLD010000237.1, forward strand.
AAATTTTAACAAGGTCAACAGTAGAGAGAAAAAAGAATATAATTAGTCTATATAATGCTAGTAGAGATTGAATATATAGACAAGTGCTGAAAGAATTTGACAACATATTTATGACATAAGCAATTGAGTCATATCAACTATTTTAAACTAGATATGATAATGAAAAGGTCAATATTAGAGGGAAATTTCCAATTTAAAGTCATAACTAACATAATATGTCCATATCATCAGTATTGAAAGGCCCATTATTCATCGTATGAAGAGTCAAAGTCTTAAGCAAGGAAACCATTATAGCTACTACACTTGAATGTGTTTAGACTTGTCAAGTAGTCATCAATATGTGGGATGAAGTAAATGATGACTTTTATTAACCACCTTTCTAGGTATGTGTGGTTACTTTTTGAAGCTAAAATTTGATATACTTTTAAAGATTGAACAGTTCAAATAGATAATTAAAGCGAAAGTTTATAGAAGAATTCACTGCTAGCTTACCAATAACGAAGGACATGCGAAAGTTGATAGAAGAATTCACTGCTAGCTTACCAATAACGAAGGATATTATAGCTCAGATGAGTTTTCTCAATACCTTTAACATTATCAAATAAATCGCCAATTTATATGTTTTTAAACACCATAACATAATGGTGTAACTGAAAGAAAGAATAGATATCTTATGAAAATTTGTCAAAATATGCTTCACAAGAAGAATAAAACTATAAGGTTTTTAGTAAAAGAATTAAAGATTATAGTTTTTATGAACAATCGACTTCTTTGATAAAGGTTATGTTTTCTTTTCACCCTTTGCAAAATTATAGAACATAAAACCTATAACTAGTTATTTTTAAGTTTTCAAATACTTGATCAATTACATAGCAAGATGGATGAAAAGGCTATTAGGTGTATTTTGGATATGGCAATTAAAAAAATAGGTGGAGTTATTATGATCTTATAACTTGAAATTGCTAAACATCCCATAGTGTGGTGTTTATTAAAGCTTCTTTATGGTGGTGTTGAGACAAGGAAGTATTATCAAAATTGGATTTTTTAAAGATGTGTTGTATTCTTTTTAAATTTAGTTGAGTTTAAATAAAATAAAGATGCAATTTTTGTTGATAATATTGAAAAAAGGCTTAGTTTAAAGTCCTATACAAGTTGGTGTACATCAATGACCAAGTGAAGAAGATGAAACTAGTAAAGTAGAAACTTTGACTCCATTTAAAATTCAACTAGAATCAGAAAGTCAAATTCTAAATATCTTTGTAACATCCCTTTTTCCATACTAAGGGGTAGGACCTGAAATTTTAGTACATGTGAGCTCAAAGAGGGGCTAAGGAAATACATTTTTCTTGCTCATGCATAGTATTAGCATATATGCTCATAAATATTGAATCTCTGCACAAAAATAAGTACATGCATTCATTGACAACTTCTGGGTATGATTGTTTTTAAATGTGTTTTTAGTGGAAATGAGAAGTAGAGGGAGTAGAGAGGGTGATCTTGGTATGAGTTGTGATAAGGAAAGATTTGGAAACAAAACTGGTAGTGATATGGAAAATGCTCACTGAATATGCTTCAGTCTTTTAGCCATAACGTTTTCTCTAGTTGTCCAAACAAGATGATTCTTAATTTGGATTAACATAGAGATATAATGCTACATTTCATATCAAGACATCAAATTTCAATTATGTCTCTAAGATTCTCAAAATTTCATGAAATTGAGAACTGGGTGCAATACATTGGGAGCTAAATGTAAAATTTGTATTATGCCTTTGGGAGAAAATCTGGATTAATATAGATAGATCTTAACAAAGTTGCCTTCTTGAGAATTATAGATCTTTGTTTTATCTTTCCAACGGTATATAGTATGAAATTTTTGGATATCTGAGTCGAAAGTTATGATCGTTATATGTAGAGAAGCAAAAGTAAGACGCAACAAAGTAAGACGCAGCAAAAGTAAGACATAATAAAAGTAAGACGAAGCAAAGTAAGAAGACGCAAAAGATAGAATTTGTTTTCGAGGTCTTTATGAAAGTTGTAGCTCTTGATGTCCTCTTTCGAATCATCCAAAGAACGCCTTAATCAGAAATTTCTAGAGAAAGTTATAACTGTTTCCCCGAAACGGGCTCAGTATGATTGAGGACAAAAGCAGATTGGATTCTTTTGGTCATAACTCCTTATCTAGACACCCAAATGACTTGATTTTTGAACCATTGGACTCGTAAGACATTACTCTACATCTTTACCAAAAATCATGGCCCTCTGAATCAAATTGAGAAAAAAATTTGAGTGAAAAAGTGGAATGGGTACTGTGAGTGTATTCTTAGATGGTATGAACTGATGTTATTCTACTGAATATACTTCAGTATTTTGATGATATTTTGATGGTATCTTGATCTGTAGAGCTTCAAATGAGATAATTTCTAATTTTTGGTAAACTAGAGACATGGAACTACAAACGGTATGTAGAACTTGAAATCTAATTCAGTCTCTAAGATGTTTAAATTTTAGATGGAAGTTGTGCATAGTATATTGATTTGGACAAGAGTAGTCCAAAATTGTTTGAAGTATATCTTTTGAATCACTAATCCGAACTAAATGATTTTGATGTCATTAGAAATTTAAGACAATGGGGGGCATCTTCTAGAAGAAAGTGTTATGTTAGAATGTTCAAGGATATTGTTGGCAAGACACTTAAGTATAAAAGACCTAAGACAAAATTGGAGGGGCAAATGGGACAATTCTCAATCATTAAGGGCATAATTGGAAGAAGAAGTGTTGTCTTGCCTATA
>JANZLD010000237.1:79288063-79306717 GCA_026413575.1 Erythroxylum carthagenense
AGAGTTTGGTGGTTTGAGAGAAAAGAAGAGAGTGGGTTAGGGTTTAATTCTTCTTAGTCTTCAAGAAAGATTTTGAAACTGTTCAAGAAAAGAAAAAGGAAGAGGAAGTAAGGAGCTTCCATTTGAGCTAAGGATCTCTTCATTTGGTGAAGAATCAAGGTAAGATCATTATGAATCTTTTGAATTTTTGAAGGGATTCTAGTTCATGGAGTTTAGAAAATGTTTCGGTTTAAGTATTCTATAATCAATTTTAGTAATTTTTGCATTATGGGATTTTCAATTGGATTCCTATTGGGGGATAATCTGGATATTTTGAGATCATATGAGGTTAGAAAAAAGATGATGAAAAATTAAGTTATGATATAAAGTAACCAAGTGTTCGTGAGGTGTAAGCTTATGAATAAGCTAGACACATGCAAAGGGTAAAGATTGAAAGGAGAATTTAGAAAGATTATGTACAAATGAAATGTAAAGCTAAGTTAAATTAGACACATATGAATTATGAAATGGGAATGAGCATAACATGTGTTATAGAACATATGCCCAAGATTGTCATTGAGCACGCATTATACATAGTCCATTATTACAATTGTGTATAAATGAATATTTTACGTGTGCAATTATTGATGAGTGTGCAATGTGTGTCTTGCATAATTGGGTTGTGCAGGTCAAGTGTCCGCATTCAGGCATCCCCAGAAATTGAAAGCGAATGCTAACCTGGAGCGTACTGTGAGTAGACCGAGATGGTCTCACTTTATTGTTTGTTATTTGAATTTTTGTATTAATTGACTACTAAATGACTACGTAAATGTGATTGATTATGTGAGTTTCCGGACAGGAGGTCCGATGATTGTGATGTTGATATGGATATTGAAGTGCTGTACTGAATGTGATTGTTAAATGTGTGTTTGCATATAAATGAAAATGTGAATGCTTAACTCTAATGTTGAATGCCGAACTAAGGTCTGATGATATGAGAAAGGGATTGAATGGGATATGCAAATGTGAGTGAAGCATTCCATTGCATGAATGCATGAAATATAATGGCAGTTGTAACCAGAGTAGCCAACGAATAGAGCTTAAAGCTCAACGAGTGAAAACAAGCCTCGAGCTTACAAGTGATTCAAAGCCTTAGGCTCAACATTTAATGAGCCATGTATCCCCAAAGTGGATAAGGGACAGTTATCAGTAAGTTCTATATGAGACAGTTTAGGCACTTGATCACAACAAAGTAACAAATAGAAAGTGAGTCTCATGTGCATTGCATACGCATAATATGAATGATTAAGTGTATTGAATGTGAAATACTGTGAAATGTGAAATAAAGTGAGATATGTGAATTATGTGTTATGTGACTGGGTGAGTCATCGATGATGGTCACTCACTGAGTTCGTAAAACTCGCCCAAAATTTGCAAATATTTTTCAGGATCAGAAGAATACCCCGTTAGGTCAACGGAAGTATACCTATAGCATTCAAGTGAAGGATAGAGGTTGGGATCAGTTCGCGTCTACATTGCATTTTTTTTCATTTTTGTATTGAATTGTATACTCCGCAACTTTTTGTATAAATCGGTATTCCAAAATGACTCATGTATTTTGTATTTGTGAAAGAGCCCTAATCGCTATTGAAATTTTTATCGATGGTTTTGTGTTAATTGAAAATGTTTTTGAACGAATGTGGGCCCAAATTGAGTATCAATTTTAGCATATTGTGTTATTGATTTCAAAAAAAAATGTTATGTGGACTTTTGAATGATTGAGTGCTTTAACATGCCACCCTTGCAGGACACAGACTCGGATATCACCATTGATGTCGGGTTCGGGTCTTGCGTGAGTGGGGTGCTACAATCTTAATGTAACAATAGTAGAAAAAGTTGTTGAGAAAGGACTAAAGACCTTTAAGGAAGTATTATAAAGTTATGGAAAAGAAATTGATGCATTAAAACAAATTTAGACTTAAGAGTTCATTGTAAATCCAAGAAATGTTAATCTTATTTCTTGCAAATGGGTTTATGAGATAAAATGTTACATAAATGGATCAATTGAAAAGCCAAAGACTTATATGGTAGCTCAAGAGTTATCTCAACAATATGGACTAGAGTATGATGAAACAATTAGTCCAATTGCAAAGCTTACATATGTTGAATCTTACTATAAGTTGCACTTATAGCTGGCAAAGACTACAACCTATGATAGATGGATATTAAGAATGTATTTCTACAAATAAGTTAGTTTGAGAATTTTACATGAATCAATCGATGGGATTGCAAAGTCAAGATCATCTTGAATATGGGTTTGGTATAGTAAAATTATGAATTTCTTACTTATAATGGTTATTCGACAACACTTACCAATTCTAATTTGTTTGTTAAAGCTAATGGAGAGAAGCTAGTTATTGTGCTAGCTTATGTGATGATTTAATCATGACATGAAATTGTTAAGAAGAAATTCTCTAAAAAATGAGAACTTATTAGCTTGCTTTTAGATAAAAGAAATTGGACAACTCAATCACTTTTTTAGTCTATATGTTGATAGTACTCAAGAAATAATTTTTCCCCATTAGTAAAAGTATTCAAGATATATGTTGAAGAAGTCTAGAATGCTTGATTGCAGGCCAGTTATCGACTCTAAATGAGGCAAACATCAAAATGTGTGTTCAAAAAGGGAGAGACTTGGAAGATCTAGTGATGTATCAATAATCAGTGGGAACTTTAATCTACCTAACTCTAACAAAACTTGATATTTCTTATATAATTGGTGTAACGAGTTAGTATGGACAAAATCTAAAGAAGTTTTATATAAAAGCACGGCAACGAGTTTTGAGTTATGTGAAGAGGATGCTTTGCTATACTATTATGTATAAGAAAGATGGAGATTGCAAGTTGGTTATTAAGATGTTGACTATGCAGATGATTATAATACTTGACGTTTAACTAAAAGTTATGTTTTTATGTAATAATCAATAATAACTTTTAGGTGCATTAAAAGACACCAAACTATATTTTATCTACAATTGAGGCAAAATATTAGGCAATAACAATGGCAAATCAAAAAATTATTAAGCTTATACAATTGCTGAAAGATATATTCCAATTAATACATTAAGTAGTTTCATGATATTTTGACAAAAAGTTGACAATATACTTAATAGAGAATCCAATTTTTCATGTGAGAACCAGACATAAGATAATTTGTTAACATTTTATCAAAGAAAGAGTTTTGTAAGAATGAAGTTGAGTTCAAGCATGTTAAGACAAAAAACCATGTAGCTAATTTATTCATAAAAGGCTTTAATGTAATAAGTTTGAGAACTTTTATCATTAACTCAACAAGATGAGAAGCACAGGAGCTGATGTTAATTAAGGATGACACTTGTGTCCCAACTGGCTTAGGACTAGACTTAGATTTCCTTTTTTAAAAAAATTGGGCTTTGGACTAGGCTCAGGCTCAAGCTGACTGTCTCGGAGCTTGAAGTTATAATATATCAATTAAAAATGACATCATTTTTAAATTTAAAATTTAAAATATAAAAATGACAGTTGAGCTTGACCTAAGCTTAATCTGGCCTCATACTGCCTAAGCCTCATTAGGTTATGAGCCTCAGGAAGATTTATGCCACATCAAGAAAATCTAAAATGAGTTTAGAAGTGAATCACTCACTAATAGTTCTAATTTAAAAATGGTGTACCAATGTAGTGTTGCAGTAAATATTAAGGTTAATTTCACTTCTAGAAATGCAATTTTTAGAATTATATTACAAGTTTTGAAGCCAACAAAATAGCTCAATTGTCACAAGTTAGCTAACAGATAAAAGTGAGTAAAGGTTATTGTGTAAAACATATTTAAAATGATTACTATTGGTTATTTGTTAGTTTATCACCTATTAGTTAAACTTTCTTGAAATGTGCACATATAAAGGTTAATTGATGAAGATTTAAAAAATGAAAATGTACCTTATTAACTCTAACTTTCTTGAAATGTGCACATGTAAAGATTAATTGATGAAGATAAAAAAAAAATGAAAATGTACCTTATTAGCTCTAATCTTGAATTGATTCTATAAAAATTTCAAATAATTTATTTGATATTTTAACCTTATCAAAAAATAACAAGAAAAAGTAGAAAAAAAAAGCACTTAGATACTGTAAAAGCTAAACACCAATAATGAAAAATCTCAATAAGCCTCATTTCTATAACCTAGAAAACTAGGTTAAACAAAATTGTCAACTTAAATAGTAATTAATAAAAGGTACTAACTCAGACATGAAAACATATAATAACAACTGAACTAATACAAATTAAAGAGTAACTAACTTTAATATGTAGAAATATAGTGATATATGTAATTGAAAAACTTTAACACATAATATATATAATTAAATACATGCATTAATAATTGGAAATTTTAAATCATTCTGATTATCCAACATGTAAATTAATAATCTAAAGTGATTATAAATGTCATGAATAACATGTTTTTTTATATGTTAACTTTACATTTAGATCTTTAGAGACTAAAATTTATCAATTTCATTTCTTGTCTACATTGTAATACTTAACCAATCAAGCATCGAAGCAACGAGAAACGAGTAAAGATGTTAATGAGTTTTTTTTTTGTCCTTTTCAAGCCTTCAACGGCAGAGTAGAAAGAAGGCAGAGTGATGAATGATTCACTGTTGAGTTGAGTGAGCTTCAAGTTTGTTTGTTTCCTTTCTCTGCTGTCTTCTTTGCCTCAATTAACCTTCTATTATTTACATTCTTATTGTCCATATATATATATATATGAGATAGCCATGGCGGCATCTTAGGTACAGGGATGATACCAAGAAACGAATCCTATCCTATGAAATGTTGAATCAAAATTAGAACTAGGAATCTTTTTCTCTGAATTCATCAATTACTGTATCTTTAAGAGACAAACCATCTAATATGTCGTTCTCAGAATCCGCTTGAAGCTCTTTAAACTTGGTCATAACCTCTATCATTGTTGGTCTCCTGAAAGGCCTATCGTCAAGGCACTCGAAAGCTATTCTCAGGTACTGCAGTAATTCACCCTCCACAGATTTATTATGCGTGGTCAACTCTGGGTCTAATATTTCACTGCTTCTCTTCTCTCTCACAAGCTGCTTTGCCCATCCCACGAGGTTATTGTCGTCTCCAAACTCGGATGGATCTATTGGCTTCTTACCTGAGAGCAGCTCTAGCAATATGACGCCATAGCTATAGACATCACCCTTGGTTGTGCATCTAAAGCTCTGATAATACTCAGGGGGCACGTAACCTGGAGTTCCCGCAAGTGTGCTCACACTGAGGTGTGTGTCAAGTGCGTTCACCAATCTTGCCATGCCAAAATCTGAAACTCTGGCCTCCAAATTTTCATCCAGAAGAACATTGCTAGATTTCATGTCTCGATGAATAATGTGAGGTATGCAGCTGTGATGTAGGAAAGCAAGACCTCTTGCTGAACCTATGGCAATCTTCTTTCTCGCCGTCCAGCCAAGAAGCCCTGAACATCCTCCTCTTCCTCCTTTAGATGACCTGTCATGTAGAACTTCCTCTAGACTTCCCCATTTCATGTACTCGTACACAAGAAGTCTCTCCTCTCCAATTTTGCAGTAGCCAAGCAAAGGAACCAGGTTCCGGTGCTTAATCTTCCCAATAGTTTCCATTTCTGCCATAAATTCTCTGTCTCCCTGACCAGTGACATGAATAAGTTTCTTTATTGCAACAACACAACCATCCCTTAACTGTGCTTTGTAGACTTCACCAAACCCTCCAGACCCTATCAAGCTCTCAGCACTGAAACCATTGGTAGCTTCAAGTAGGTGGGCAAAGGTCAGTTTACGCAGAGGTTTCTCAAATGTGGCAATGTTGATGCTTAGAGGCTCTGGAACACCTGAAAGCTTCCAGCTACTACTACCTGAAGTTGGAAGGCTTTCAATGTATTTTTCTCTCTGTTCCTCTTTTTGTTGATATCTCTTCAGACGATAGAGAGCCAAAGTGAGAACAAAGATGCACAGTACAAAAAATGATATACCAATCAGCATTCCTGTTGCTACTGACTGCTTTGCTTGTCGACCATGAAAACTTGCTTGGTGTCCCCCAGAACCACATGGAGGCAATGGTAGGCCACAAAGGCCAGAATTGTTGTCATATCTGGATGCTGGAAAAGTAGTCAGCTGACCCCCAGAGGGAATAGGGCCACTGAGGTTGTTATTAGACACATCAAGGTCACTAAGAAACGAAAGAGTCCCCAGAGAACCTGGGACAAATCCTGAAAGATTATTGTGGGAAAGGTCCAAAACTCCTATGGCTTTTAAACCTCCAAAACTGTAAGGAATGCTTCCCGTAAGCATGTTGTGTCCCAAATTCAAGACCTGCAAATAGTTCATTGACCCAAAATTGTCAGGGATAGATCCTGACAAAGAATTGTAGGCGAGATCGAGGTATATCATGCTGCCATTGCTTGCGAAGGTATAGACTGTCATGCCAGAGTAGATTCTGGTGGTTGGGCAAGAGTGAACCATTGGAAAATTTTCCAGCCTCTCAGGTCGAATCCCCTCAAATTCTACCAATCCTCCAGCTCCTCTACAAGAGGTTCCGCCCTCATTTCTCACAAATGCAAATTGCTTCCCAGATACAATCCCAGTAAGAGTTAGGCCTGCTTGGTTTGCAAGTTCGGATGGGAGGGGCCCGTTGAGGTTGTTGCTGTTCAAATCAAGCCAAATGAGGCTCCGACACTTGCCAAGTTCTGGTGGTATCTGTCCAGTGATTGAATTGTTACCCAGTTGGAGGATTGCAAGATTAACCAGATTCCCAATACCTGCAGGGATTTCTCCAGAGAGCAAGTTGTTAGAAAGTGACACCCAAATCATATTGGTGCAACTGCCAATGGACTGTGGGATGCTTCCCCTGATAAGATTGTTGTTAAGAATCAAAGTTTCCAGGTTTCCTCCATTGACACAAATGTCTTGTGGAATTTCACCTGTCAGGTTGTTTGCCCACATAACCAAGTCAGACAGATTGGGCAAGTTCCATATTTGCAAGGGAATGGGGCCTCTGAGGTTGTTGAAACTGAGGTCGATTTTCTGCAAGTTCTTGCAGCTTCCAAGCTCGGATGGTACTTCTCCTGACAAGTAATTGTTAGCAAGAAGTAACTTTTGGAGAGCCGAGGATGAGTTTGACATAGAGCAGAATTTAGAAGGTACATTTCCAGTGAAGCCATTAGAACTTAGGTCAAGAACTTGAAGCCGAGTACAATTTGTCAGAGATTGATCAGGAACAGGGCCTGTTATGTTGTTGAATGGTACATAAAGATATTTCAAGTTTTGGATCTTGCTGACAACACTAGTGAGGAAATCTCCTGAAAGCAGATTGTTGCCGAGGTTCAGAATTTGCAAAGAAGAACAGGAATGAAAGGTCGAAGGCAAGCCACCAGTGAGTTGATTTCCTGATAGATCCAACTCCTGCAGAGTTTGACAGGCCAGTCCCAACTCAGGAGGAATATCACCAAACAAGTGGTTGTGGGCCAAGGACAGTCGCCTCAAGTTCCTTAAGCCTCCCAACAAGGCACCTGGAATCTTTAATTGCAGCTCATTATGGGAGAGGTTAAGAGTCTGCAGAAACATGCACTGGGCTAGACTAATTGGAAACTGGGTGCCGGATAGCCTGTTTACAGACAAACTGAACCAAACGAGTTTGCTGCAGGCCCCAAAATCTAAAGTGCGAAAGGTGCCAGAGAAGTTGTTATAGGATAAATCCAGATAGTTGAGACTTGGAGAGTCTGCCAAGAAGCTCGGAGGTAGCTCCCCAGACAGTTGATTACGAGAAAGGTCTAAAATGGAGAGACTCTTGCAAGACAAGGGAGTAATACCAAGTTTTCCTGAGAGTTTGTTATCAGAAAAATTGAGGAGAACCAAGTTTTGACAGGTAGATAGGGAGTAGCTGATAAGGGTGGAATCTGAGAGAGAATTGGTTGAGAGGTCAAGCTGAAGCAGATAAGGAGTAATGTGGAGAGTAAGACCAGAAATAGAATTGTGAGAGAGGTTGACATAGACAAGCTGATTACACGAGGAAAAGAACGATGTTGATGATGGAAGATCAGGGCTGGAGATGTTGTTAGAGGATAGGTCAAGAGTCTCGAGAGCACAACTGGAGGATGTATTAGAACTTATTAGATCAGTAGCTGAGAATGAATTGCCTCGTAAACTGAGATGCCTTAGGAATGGTAAGGCCGCTATAAGGTATGTGAGGTTCAAAGAGCCAACAAGGCCAGTATTGGTAAGGTTCAAGGTGGTGGCATGGCCGTCCAGAGAACAAAAGATGCCTGTCCATGAGCATGGAGTAGCATTACTGGTGGTAGGAGTCCAGTTTGCTAAGACGTTGTTTGGATCGGATTGAACCGAGGAATGCTTGAAGCCTAACAACCCCACAACTTCGTCATTTCTTGTACTTTCCTGCTGCTCTAGCAATTCTGTCTCTTGTGATGATGATGGTGTGAACGCAATGAGGCTAAATAGAATCAAGCAGAAGCTGCCAAAGATTCGATATTTTGCCATGATTCGCATATGCTCCAAACTAGTACTCATCCCTCCATTTTACATATCTTCATCGTTTCTATCTCGTTCATATTTTTCCTACATCTATCAGGCCCTCCACAAGCTGAGCTCATATTCAGGCAAGAGAATCTTTATAACAAAACAAATCAAGGATTCAATCCTACACCTTTTGTTCTTAATCTGTCACTGTTTCCTTCAGCAGCAGCGGCTTCTTTCAGTTCCATACATATACAACATAGGGATCTGCTGTTGACCGACTCTTTATTTGTAAGAGAGAGTCCTCGCTTCATTAAAAACCTGAAAACAATAACAAGAAAATATGATTATGACAAGGAGATTTGAAGAATTCAGGGGGAGGTATAACCTGAGTGAGTAACGGAAAAAAGGTGCAAGAAGATTACATGAATGAAAGGGATAAAGAGAGAAATGAATTGGGGAGAAGATAGAGAGATATGGAGGTAATATATATTCGCAAAAGACAAAATATGCTCACGTGTGTGTGGGTGTGTGTATTGATTGAGCTGTCCTGCCGTGGTGGTGGCGGTGGTGATGAAGATGGAAGAAAATTAGGTAGGTGACATAAAGGAGGGAGGAGCTGGGGTGAGTGTGGGACTAGAAGGCAGTGGGGGTCATCTAAGCTTAAGAATTGAACTCCACCTAAATCAACATCAGAAACTCCGTTGTCGAAGACAAGACCCTGGGTACGGTGTACAGAAATGTCGGCTGTCACTCGCTCCAACTTATATTGTGTCAGTAATTGGAGATTCTATGAGACAAGCCAATCTACATGCTCCATCAAAATATATTAAAATTAATGTAAGAAGTGTTACGCGGAACCAGGAAGAAGAAATAAAGGATATGTTGTGATGGATAGTGAAGGTGAATGAGGTCTAAGGAAGAAGAAGAAGAAGTAAAGTTGATGGTCATACATTAGAGAAGAGAGGATAATATTGTAATAGTAATTAAGCACTAAGACGTAGAGGACAAGCTTGGAGTAAAATGTGGAAGTCGTGGTACCCCACCCCACTTTCCCATTGATTTTTGTTCGAAGTTGCGTGGGGGAGAGAGTGGTCCGGTCAAACATGGGATTTGATTCTGGCTTTTTTCTAGGAGTAGAGAAGAAAAGAGAGTTCCCATTTTTATTTTCAGTTTTGCCTTTCTTTGAAATTTCAAATTTGCCCCTGCTTTAGTGGGACGAGACGACTCTCAAGTCTTAAAGCCGGCAGCGCCAGCGCCAGCGCCAGCGCATCATCCTCTTCCCGTCAATTGATATTAAAAAACGAATATATAGTTTAAGAAAGAAAGACAACATCTACGAGACTTGTGTTAGTCTTTTGCCCAACACGGCAGGCACCCCACTCCAACCCAAGTTGCAGACATTTCCTCTCCCCCCAAAGTCATATATATATATATATATATATATACTGTCATCCATTAAACTCATTTGCTTATCTTTTAATGGTTTGCCATGAATGAATTAGTAGGTGGTGATCCATATAACTAACAAATGGCATTATTACTTAGGATCCAATTAAGGCATACAACTACACGCAATGCCAAAACATTAATTAATTGCATTTTCGTTTTCTTTTTCTTTGTTTGGTTTTGGTTATTAACTATTTGGCCTTTACAACATGTATATGGTATTTGTTGCTTGTTAGGTAGGATAAACCCAAAATTTTATAATGTGATGTGGTTGTTTAATTAGGTCAACGATGTAAATAAATAACTACTGCCATTAAAGAGAAAATATTTTAAAATTTGTTATACACTGTACACAACAAGCATATAATAGAATGCATGCGCATCAAACCTTACGTCATTTGATGTTGAAGGAATAATCAAAAGACTGAAAGAGTTCAATTTCAATACATTACTTTGAAAAAAATATGAAATTACAAGTAACAACTCACAAGAGAAGGTGCAGGGAATCAAAGCAACGGCGTACAAGGATGCCTCGGAAAATAATTTATTTACATACTTAGCAATGATCTGATTATAAGTTTGTGAGGGTTGAGTGACGGATATTAATTGTACATAATTTTTTTTCTATTTTATAAAAGGTTGTTTTATAATTTAAACATGTAACTTTTTTATCACAAGGAACTAATTTACAATTTTCTTTTTGTAACATTTAAATCATATTATTTGTTAGGATTAAGAATTAGAACGTTTCAACTGTTCAAAATCAAATGATAGATTTCAATCTTAAATTTAAAATAAATTAGAGGCAGCCTATTAAAAAGTTGTTAATAACTAAATTATAGATATGTTAAGATATTTTATAAATTGATTATAAGATATAACTTGTAGAATTGATTATAAATCTTAGCACAAATTGACTTCATAATAAAATTTAATATCATAAAACAAATATTTTAAATGTTTTAACCGGTGAAAAGTTTGTATTTCAAGCAGATCAAACTTAAAGGGGAGGAGGCCATGTAAATATTAAAAGAAAGGGAGAAATCTTACAAGTCATGAATGTGTCGGCTCATTTTGTAGCATCAACAACTAGCGAAACGAAAATCTCGAAAGACGATGGACTGGCACGGGGCGCGGGACCTTGAGCTGTGGATCTACTGTTGCTTTTTGCTTAATTAGGGGTTATAATTCTATTTTATCCATAGAAAAAAACAAGCTAACATAGGTGAGGTGACCTAGGGTAAGATTTTGTCAGCATGTGAGTACACACTTGCGCACGAGCGCATATTATATATGTGAACATATTTCAAAATCATCCATAATTCTTAGGAAGTGACACTGAGACCTTGCCTACTCACAATAATCAATTAACGGTGTAGAGAGGAGTCCTTTTCCTTTGAATACCGTGTTGTGTAGGTGTGTATGATAGTAAGTCAATATCGGGAGTATTCATATGGAAAATGTAGGAGCAGGTAGGGTATTGAGAAAACTACATTTGAATGTGAACTATCTGATTAAAATCGATCAATGATTGGAGTAAAGAAACTACAAAGCAGCGGAATACTCGCAATGAAAGCAGATGGATGGATGGATAGATTTCAGGACTAATGTAATGTCCCCCACTTCACGCATGCCTTTGTCGTTTTATTATCTTCTTACACTTCTTTTTCTTAAGTAAATACTCAAACTTCCCAATTACTATGTAATAGTTAACCAAAAACTAGTTTAATAAAAGGAATTCAATGAAAGTAGTTTAGGTCCATCAATTCCTACACTTTTTTTTTTAGTTTTTTTGTTACCCACGAGGTGTCCTAGGAAGGTCTCAATTATAGGAGGTACCTTTAAGTCATCCACATTCAAACTAATTCCCGTTCGAACCGAATAAGTTCTTTACAGGAAGACAAAGCTCTGATCCAAAATTTTAAATTCCTACACTTTCAAGTAGTAATCAAACAACAGAAATGCGTCGGGGGAGGGAACTTTTGTTTGAAACGTGTACTTAAGGTAAATGGTTAGGTGGAAATTGGTTGGCTTACATCGCACCTTTGTCCCTTATGCCTATGATGACTTCGTAATTTAAGTTTAAACGATCGGGACCCAGGTGGAAGATAAGCCTAAACGTACCTGAATACGTTTCCGTCTTAAAGCAACTATATATATATATAATAAAGAGCTTTGTTAATTAAATTAGCAAATTTGATAGATTGATGGATTTTGGTAATTAAGTTAATCCAAATAAACGTAATTAAATTGTGTATAATATATATGCCATTTATAAATTTGAAATATTTTAAGTTTTACTTTAGCAATTATAAATTATCATAATCACTGTGTTAAATTTCAAATATACGTAAAATAATATAATACAAATTTTTAATATACAAAGCTTAAAAATATTTATTACTAATTTTGTATATTTGGTTTAAATTTTAATTTTAAATAATTTATTAATTTTCAATTTACTAGTTTAGAAATTGCATAATTAATTGTCTTTAAACCTGATGATCACTAGAGCTATGAATAAACTCAATTTAACTTTAATTGTTTGAATTATTGTATATCTTATTGAATATGAATTCAATCTCTATTTATACTTATTTTCATTAATATATAGAGAGGATAAGGGTACATATATTAAATAAGTCACTTATTAATTAGACCAACTAACAAAATCAGATATTATTAATAAGTCATTTACTGGACCAAGGAACGAAATCGATTCTAACATGTTAGGAGGCTAAGTTAAAATACTTGATTCATAAGGAATTCATGCCACTTTCAGGGTTTGGTACTTGAGATTTATTAGCCTCCTACCCACTTGAATCACTGCTAAGAGGCTTTTCGGCTAGTTTTGACATCTGGAACCGAACAAAGCTATGCAGTGACTTAAATCATGCAATTGATTTACATGATTAACCGATATCTATGCTGCTTTTTAATTTCTTATAGACCATGGGAGTCGAAGGACCCCAGTATCCTCAAAAAGTCAAAAGTTGCTTCCATAATAATTAACATCACTACGTACTCATGATGTGATATGATCCCATTGGAATAAGTGAGCAGCTATGAAATCTTGTACATGTTTCTTGATTGACCAACAAATATACAAAAAGAAAGAAAATCTTGTTGCTTGATCGACCAAACTTTGGCTTAGTAATTAATCATTGCTTGTAAAAGACGTATCAATGGATAAATAATTCAAACTTTGGATTTGAATCACAACAGTAGATCAACCTTTTTCTTTATTACACATTGACCTTAATAGTTGGCAATTTTATACTTCAATGTTTTTTTTGCACGAATGAGAGAGGGGAAGATATTCATTTGAACATTTCATAATATGTACTTATCATTGAGGTGATATTTCTATTCTTGGGTAAATCAACAAAGAATGGGTGAGTGTTCTTTCTAAGGTATCCACTTGCGCTTAGAAAGCGGTCTAATTCCCACCGATTACTAAACTAAGGTTGCAGTGAAACAGTTGCAATAAACTATCATGCATTCCATATAAACAACATCACAAAAATATAAAGAGAAAGCATTTCTTTTGCTTCCATTATAGTGATAATTGAAATTCCATTTCTCATCGTAGTGTCAATAAAGAATATTAAACGCTCTAGTTACTCACTCCTTTATGAATGAGAATTACCTATCTTAAATATGCAAACGATATTGTGTAAGTTTTTCATTCTTGATATTCAAACATCAAAGACAAATCATATCTAAATCATTCATACTTATTCAGATTTCGAATATAGTAATAACTACATAGATGAAGCAAATAAATCACTTACCTTAAGTGAAATTCATTATGATATAGAGAGAAAGCTTTATCGATTACGAACTAATTTTTCTCTCTTAATCTTCTTTCTGTACGATAGCTTGATGGATATCCCAATACACAAATACCTATGTTTTTGTATTTGTTTTGTCTGTACTTAATTAGGATAAAGAGATGACTAGTTTATATACACATCTTTGTTTACATTAAATCTTGTGCGTCCATCAAGTACTAAATTAATGGTCAAAATTTAACATACTGTTAAATTAAGAAAACCTAAATCAAGTTTAAATGGGCTTACAACAAATATGAATCATAACATTAGGCCATATTTCTTACATTTTCCCACTTAGTCAGATATTTCATCATTACATTTAATAGTATAATGTAAGGCCAGCAAAAATTAAATCTTATAAACCATTAACATCATAATTACCTTAACACAATAAATCATATAATGTGGATTATAGCAGTCATATAAAGTATAATCGTATACTCCATTCCATATACTACTACATTAAGAACTTATTATGTTTAGGTTTATAAGTTTTATGTAAACAACATACAATCCACATACTTGTTATAATAATTTATATAAATTTCTTATTCAAACAATCATGTATATATAAACATAATGAATAAGAAATATAAAATTCAGAAACATATTATTATTGAGCTCAAGAGTGCTAAAACATCATCATTAAATACTTTTATCAATCAATACAACCAAGACTCATCCTAAACGTATGTTCTTTGAATGCCTTTAGTTGTTAACCCTTAGTTGGAAGATATGCTGCCATGAGATCTGTCCTAATATGTTCAATATGCACTGAATGTTTTTGAATCTCCTCTTTAACAACAAAATACATTAATTCCATATGTTTTGTGCCTCTGGAGCATTTGTTGCTTTTAGAGAAGAAAAATGCTACATAATTATTACAATAAATCTTCAATGACTTTTTTATTTTGTCGACAACCCAAAGCCTTGAAATAAAATTCCGCAACCATAATGCATGAATTGTAGCCTCATAACAAGGTACAAATTTTTCTTTCATTGTGGATGAAGCAATGACAAATTGTTTGGTACTTTTTCATGAGATTGCTCCTTCAGTTAATAGGAATAAATAGTCAAACGTTGACTTTCAACTATCAATACACCAGACAAAATCTAAATCTAAATATCTAATTACTTCTAAAAGATTAGACTTCTTATAAGTAAGCCTGTAATCTTTTGTTCCTTGAAGATATTTTAACACTTTCTGTGCAGTCTTCCAATAATCAATACCAGGATTACTTTGATATCTACCCAATATCCCTACTGCAAACTGATGTTGGGTCTCTTACAGGTTTGTAGGTACATCAAACATCCTATAACAGAAGCGTATGTAGTTGTTTCCATTTCCTTACATTCCACATCATTCTTTGGACATTGCATAAGATTAAACTTATCTTCCTTTTGAATAAGGCCTATACCTGCTGAGCACTTGCTCAAGTTAAATTTCTCAACAATTTTCTCAATATAAGCTTTCTGAGACAATCCTAATAAATCTTCTGATCTTTTACAGAATATTGAAATTTCATTCATATAGGATGTCTCTCCCATGTCTTTCATTTCAAAATTCTTAGAAAGAAATTATTTAGTCTTATGCAACAAACCCAAGTCATTAGTAGCAAGCAAAATGTCATCAACATACGTAACTAGAAATATGAACTTACTCTCACTGATCCTCAAGTAAATACACTGATCAACAGTGATTTCCTCAAAACCAAAAGAAGTAATGGTATTATTAAACTTAATATACCATTACCTGAAAGCTTGTTTAAGTCCATATATTGATTTTTTCAATTTACACACCGTACTTTCTTTACCTTCAATGGAAAACCTTCAAGTTGATCCATATAAACTTCCTCCTCAAGATCTCCATTCAAAAATATTGTTTTCACATCCATCTGATGTAGCTCTAAATCAAATTGAGCCACTAATGCTAAAATTATTATCAATGAATCTTTTTTTGATATAGGTGAAAAAGTCTCCTTATAATCAATGTCATCTTTCTGAGTGTAACATTTGACAACAAATCTAGCTTTACATCTTTCAACATTGCCATTCAAGTCGCGTTTGATCTTAGAGACTTATTTACAGCCAACTCGCTTAGAACCTTCTGGCAAGTTTACAAGATCCCAAACATTTTTTAAGCCATTGATTTCAACTCTTATTTCATAGCATCAATCCATCTTTCAAACTTATCACTACTTATGGCTTGTGAAAATGAAACAGGATCATTATCAATGCCACAATCATAATCCGACTCTTGCAAATAAACTACATAATCATCAGAAATACTTGACCTTCTAACCCTTACAGGTTTATTTAAAGCAATACCAACTGATTCATTTACATGAGTTGGTGGTAAGTTAGGTTCTTCATAAGGTACTTCTTCATTATCCAAATTTTGTTATTGATTATTTTGATCTTCCAAAGCAGGAACAACATTTGTTATAGTTGCAGGTTTAAGGACATTTATGGTTAATAGAACATCAACCTTTATTTCATTAATATCTACAACTTGATTTTTAGCACTCCCACTAACCTCACCATTTTTTAAAAATTTGGCATTGGCTGTTTCAACAATTTTAGAACTATGGTTCAGATAGTAAAACCTGTACCTTTGGACTTCTCTGGGTAACCAATAAAGTAACTGCTAACTATTTGAGAATACAATTTTATTTCATGTGGATTATAGATATGTGCTTCTGTTGGACAACCTCAAACATGCAGGTGTCTTAAACTAGGTTTCCTTCTAGTCCATAAATCCAAAAGATGTTTAGGAACTGCCTTACTAGGAACCCTGGTCGGCAAATACGTAATAGTGTTAAGTGCACACATCTACAAACTTTTGGGTAATAAGGAATTACTCATCATACTCCTAACCATATCCATTAATATTATATTCCACTTTTCTGCCACATCGTTTTGTTGCGGTGTGCCTAACATAGTGTACTGTGCACATATACCATGACTTTCGAGAAACTTAGTAAACAGATCAGGACACTGTGCGGATTCATCATATTTTTCATAATACTCACCACCTTTATCAGATCTTATAATTTTTAGTTTTCTATCTAACTGCCTCTCAGCCTCCTTTACAAATAACTCAAGGGTATTTACAACTTGAGATTTTTTATGCAGCAAATAGATATATCCATATCTTGAAAAATCATCTATAAAGGTGATGAAGTTTTTTTTCTCTATTAAAGGATGAAGTGTCAAAAGATCTGCAAATGTCCATGTGTATTACTTCAAGAAGCTGACTGTTTCTCGTGGCTCCTTTCTTGCTATGTTTAGTTTACTTGCCCTTAATGCATTCCACATATAAGCCAAGATCAATAAACTCCAGATTCGATAGAATCTCATTCTTTACTATTTTTTTCTAACCTTTCTTTAGACTTATGACCTAAACGTTTATGCCACAAGTAAGCAGAATGTTTATTTGCCATACTACATTTCATTCTAACATTATGATTAACAATAAATAAGGATTTAGAAAAAAAAAAACCCCATCAAGTTTCAATATATATAAACCATCCATAAGAATTCCATAAATAATTAAGGGGTTATTCTTATACAAATTGAAACAACCAAGTCCACTCATATAGGTATATCCACTAGCATCAAGTCTAGAAACATAAATTAAATTTCTAGAAATTGAAGGTACATAGAGAGGTTCACTAGATCTAAGTGATGCTCAATTTCTAATGTTAACTTGTAAGTCCCTTCACCTTTAATTGGGGCCTTCATTTGGTTCCTAATAAACAGAAAGTTACTAGTTGGGCTTATGGTTTGGATTGTATAGAATCCCTGCATAATATTAGAAACATGAGTAGTGGTACCAGAATCAGACCAGAAAGTTTTAGAAGGAACTTCAGATAAGTTTTATTTAAAGAATACAGAAACATAATGTATACCTTTCTTTTCGAACCAAGCTTTACGTTTTAGGCAATCTTTTTGATAATGTCCTTCTTTCTTGCAGAAGTGGCATTTATCTAACTTTTTTCCTTTCCTTTCAACATCAACAATTTGTAGAACTTTAGTAGGTCCTTTCTTCTTAAAATTCTTAGTCTTTAGTTTGAGTTTCTTTTAGCTCCTTGACTCACTAGGTTAATAGAATGAACTTTTTGTTTCTTTAATCTAGCTTCTATTAGTCATATCAAGGACATGTTGATATATACTCTTTGATCCATCAAACTTCATGGTCGTGAGTTCAGCCATAAGTATCCCTACAAGTGCTTTATTGACATAATAGAACTTATCTTCCATAAGCTTAAGAAAATCTTTAGCATTCTAATTTTTAGTGCTAGGAAGAGTAGACTTAATGTTGTTGGCAATCGTCATTCGCATAAAGTTCAAACATAGCCTGTTAGACCTTGCCCACGCCTTATAGTGTGCCTTTTCAGCCTCTATACTAGTATCATCAAGGTCAGAAGGCTTATCCTTTAATAGTGCCAAGTTAAGATCCAAAGCACCTAAATAGAAAGTGATTTGTTTGCTTCATTAAGAGAAATTCACACCAGTGAACAAGGTAACAGGAGAAGCTTAAGAGTGAATGCTAATAACTGCAAACATATAAACGCTTACTAAGTAACAAATTCAGACAGGAAGCACATACATTAAATATATTGTAGGTTTCCTTTGGGTAAACACAACAATACATATCATCACTGTCATTACAATGCTATTTAAACTTTATAAGAAAATTAAATATGTTGGATCCCGATTTTTAAGTAGAATTTAGAAATAATAATTAAAAAAAAGAGTGTTATTATGTATATGTTTAGGTATAAATGTATTTATACTTAAAGGAAAGTGATGAGGAAAGAATTGATGGATT
>JANZLD010000237.1:79337336-79351645 GCA_026413575.1 Erythroxylum carthagenense
GAGTGTTTAGTGATCGTTTCGATCGTAGCACTTCCGAACTGTGGGTTATGCGTCGGAACGACCCACGGGCGTCCCGGTGTGTACCCTACGGTGAGGGGGCGCTACACTTAAGTATAAAAGACATAAGGCATAAACAGAAGGACAAATAGGACAATTCTCAATCATTAAGGGCATAATTGGAAGAAGAAGTATTGTCTTGTTTATAAATGAAGAAGAAAAACGTGAATGGAAGGATAAGCAGAAGAGAATAATGAAAATAAGTAAGAAAGAGAAAGAGAGTTTGGTGGTGTGAGATAAAAGAAGAGAGTTAAGTTAGGGTTTAATTCTTCTTAGTCTTCAAGAAGATTTTGAAGCTGTCTAAGAAGATAAAAAGGAAGAGGAAGAAAGAAGTTTCCATTTGAGCTAAAGATCTCTTCATTTGGTGAAGAATCAAGGTCAAGTGTTTGCATTCAGGCATTCCCAGAATTTGAAAGCAAATACTAATCTGGAGCGTACTGTGAGTCAACCTAGATGATTTCCTATGATTGATTTACTTTGAATTTATTTGATGTGTTAGCTTCCAATTATAAATTATTTATGAATTGATTTGAATTCTGGACTTAAAGTCCGAGGAGTTTGTTATATGGATATAGGTATTGGAAGTACTTTGATTTGATCTGAAATCCTATATGATATGTGAATTCTCAACGAAAGTTGAATGCCAGACTTAGGTCTGATAATAATGAGTTCTGATTAAACATCGCATATAATTATCTGTTATGGCATAATCAGTATTTGATGCATTTCATAAAATGCATGCTCAGATAAAAGCGTTGTGACTTGAGTAGTCTGTTTGAAGCGCTTCCACGTAGAACTTTACTTCGTGATTTCTGATTCTGCACGTAAGGCTTTGCTCCATGATATATATTCTACACATAGAGCTATGCTCTGTGACTCTGTTCTAACTGAGCCCTATGGGCCAGTATTTGTATAAGTATGTGATAGGCACTTGGTCACAACAATAAGAACAAATGTGAGTCTCATGCATATAGCATTATAAGATCGATATCTATTGAATGAATATCTGTGAAATATGTGATATGTGTTTATGATCCGGTGAATTCATCAATGATGGTTCACTCATTGAATTCCTAAAACTCACCCAAAATTTGCAAATATTTTTTAGGATCAAAAGAATACCCCGTTAGGCCAACGGGAGTATACATACAGTATTCGAGTGAAGGATAGAGGTCGGGACCAGTTCGCATCTGCATCTTTATTTTCATTAATTTTCGTATGAAAGGATTTATTATGAAATTTCTGTATTATATTTATTGATCAAACTCATTTTGTAAAAATTTTCCAAATTGGAAAGGGTTGTAAATGAGATTGTTTTTTTTAATGCAATTGTTAAAAATGTGATTGAAAAAGTTTATGACTGAAATGGGCCCAAATTGATTATTGATTTTTCGAAAAAGTGTGCATTGTTTTAAAAAGAAAGAATTTTGACTGATTGAGTGTATTAGCATGCCACCCTCGTGGGACACGGACTCGAATATCACCTATCGATGTCGGGTTTGGGTCTTCCGGGAGTAGGGTGCTACGCATGGCTTCCCTGAGGTCTTCATCAACTGGATGGCAGAATGTATCTCTACGGTTAGCTTTTGTGTGCTCATCAATAACAGTCCCTCGAATTATTTTAAGGTTGTTAGGGGATTGAAACAGGGGGACCCTCTTTCCCTCCTTCCTTTTCATCCTATGCATGGAAACCTTAAATTCCATCATCAAAAGGGAAGTGACAACAAGTCTCAAATTCAGATATCACTCCCGCTGCAAGAAGGTTGGCCTAACTAACCTATCCTTTGCTAACAACCTCCTATTTTTTTGCCGAGCAAACTTAGACTTTATTGAAACCTTTAAACGGTCCTTGGATTTCTTCACTAGAATTTTTGGGTTACACATAAATCTCCAAAAAAGCCACTTCATTTTATCTCGAGGAGCCTTAAACTTCGATTCCTTTGTTGCTTCTGCCACTGGTATGCTAATGAAAACCCCTACCACTTGTTGGACTCCATTTTTGGAGCCTAACTACGAAATTATAAAATGTGAGCGTATTCCAATAAAATCTCCTTAACCATCATTAGTTCATCTTCATTCCCATAACGTCCTAAAATTTTTCCATATTTGATCAATTAACATACGACAACCAATTCTTATGGTCATTTTCTCAATTATATTATACCTGTTAAATTTCTCCAAAAGCTATGGCGGGTTCGCCATGACGAACTATTGTTTCTCCGCAGCGAATAAATAGGATTAAGCCAAGTGACGCTTTGGGTGAAGTTCGCCATGGCGAAATCGCCACTAAAAGCCAAAATCCCCTTGGGAAAAATACGAAGTTGTCAAAAATCACACCGAAATACCCTTACATCTTTCCTAACATTACCCTCACTCTTAAGTGTCCCAAATGCACTTCCTTAATGCAACATCATTTCATAACCATTTAACTATTAATATTATCTCATCAAACTCTCTAATATCTTTTCTTAAAACATTTAATTCATTACTTACAACTAATTCTCATTCTTCACAATTTTCTGTCATTCCTTTTTCCATAATACATTGCACTTGCATATATAACAACAATTTTGCATTCAGTAACTTCAAAAGGAAGGATTTTTTACAAATCTTTAATCACATGACAACATTTCATCATTTGCGTAATACAAAATACACATGGATTCTCATGTTCTATATGTTTCTAAAGCTACTCAAAGATCAAACTAACTTAGTACAAAAGCTAACTATCTTGTAGTTGCCAAATGCCTTTATACTCTTGATCACTTGATCTCTTGCTCATCACCTGAAGCTAGGGAAGAACGGGGTGAGCTTAAAAGCTCGTGGATAACAATCTATAACGAAAAAATAAGCAAAAATTTTAAAATGTTTATTTGTCATGGAAAAATTCTTATGGAATCATAAAATGCATAGTTCTCAAATTCTCAATCAATTTATAATAACACAAATCATGTATGCATCAACTTGTTGACATATCATAAGCATATAAGCACATCATAATGGTTTAGGTAAATCCATAAACATTACGAACTACACATTTCCACATAATGGTCCTATGTAGTCGTAAACTTGACGCACTATCGCAATCCTACATAGTAGTTTTGCGTAGTCGTGATCTTGAGGGAGTCCATGAAGGAGCTCTGTGTCATTAGCAGGCAGGCAAGAGAAGCCTTTAACTTAGTCAACGTGCACGTGACATTCTTGAATGGATTACACCAAACCCACATAACATGTAATTAATGACTTGAAAACAGTTTGCCCATATGGCACATTTTGAAACTTGTTTTTTTTTTCATGAACATGAGATATTTTGAAAATCATTTCCGAAAACCTGATTTTATAAACGTGTATTTTTTCAAAAAGAATTTTTTTCAAAGCCTTTTCATAATTCATCAACACAATTCATATATGAAACATATAAAAATTTTATAATCCATCCGAGAAGCAATAAATGCAACATATATAATGCAATTGAAATCATTAAACTTCCTTGATTCAAAGAAAACATGTAGGGGCTTATTTACTCTATTATAAACATGTACCCGCCTTGAATTCCCTGCTTATAAACTTACTTAGGGATTTCTTTCCTCTTGCCACTCTTGCCTTTCTTGCCTCACTTGATTTTCTTAAACAATAACCAAAATTCCATTCAATTTGGTTTAGAAATTGAAAAGTCATACCTCAACAATTTGGACTATTTCTTATGCTAAAACAAAATTCTATGCTCAACTTCTATCCCAAAATTGAAATCCTTAGAGACTGAATTAGAACTTCATTTCATCATACAATTTGTATCTCTATATCTCTAGTTTTCTCCAAATTAAAAATCACTCCTTTTGGATAACTACACAAAAAGTTATGCCCAAAATACCAAAGTATGCTTGTGCATGAAAATTAAGTTCGCCGCGGCGAAACCCAGAAGTTTGCCGCGGCGAACTTGTCCAAAAACCCACTCTGAGAACATGTTTTACGACATTTTTCATCTTTTTACTTCCCATATTTCACATATAATCCATCTTAACCCTAAAACATCTCTTCTACTTCATTTAGAACTTTATTTCAACCCAATATCATTGACAAATACATCAAGATCTATCTTTGATCTTTGATCATTAACCTTAAAAGAAAACATTTGCCTTCATCATTCATCAACAACTTTCTATCTGTATTCAACTTCATTTAGGCTTCATTTAACCAAACCCATGAAATTTAAAGCATAACTTACTTGTTAAAGCTTCAAAATCTTCAAATTCTTCAAGATCTTCACAAACCCTAGCTTTTCCCTTCTTTTCTCTGCTTTCTCTTCTTCTCTTCATCTTTTTCTCTCTTCTTTTCCTCTCACTCACGTTTTCTTATTCTTCCAAAAGCAAGACAACACTTTTCTTTCCAATTATGTCCTTAATGAATGTGAATTGTCCATTTTTCCCCTTTCTTTAATGCTTTTAGTCTTTAAACTTAAGTGTCATGCCCAATTTGCCCTTATTAATTCTTACTACCTTAATTCAATTAACCCATGCAATAAATCTTACTGACTTTGACATAGTAATTAACTCTAAAAATAATTAATCTATATAGACCAAAAAATTAATTTAAATCATGCTTAATTCAATAAAATAACTAGGAAGATTTCGGGGGCCAACACTACTGCTATACTTGGGTCTCCCCATGTCAACAAAGAGACTATGGTTTGTTGAATGCATTCCCCTTATTTAAAAAATCCAAAAAAGGCTCCACTCTTAGTTTAACAAATTTCGTTCCTATGTGGGGAATCTTCAACTTGTGAAGTCAATCCTTAATTCCCTCCCCATCTATTGGAGCTCTCGTGTTTTCCTTTCAAAAAACGTTATCGAAACAGCTGATCGCCTCTTTAGTAAATTTCTATGGAACCACTCAAATGGTGCCAGAGGTATTGCAAAAGTAAAATGGAATGAGCTATGTGTTCCAAAAGTAAAAGGGGGCTTAAACATCTCTCCAGTGAAACTCACTAACCACGCTCTTATTCATAAGTGATTAAGGTTGATCCTAGAGGATAAATAGTCGGTTTGGATTCATTGGCTCCATTCGTATTTCCTCAAAGGCAAATGCATTTGGGAAATAAATAGCAGTCCTTCTCACTCCTATTTTCTGAATCACCTGATCCTTCTAAAGAACTTATTCTAGGACGACATAGTACACAAAATTGGGATTGGGGAAAAAAACCTCTTTCTAGTTTGATAATTGATCTGGCTATGGCCCCTTCTTCCACCTTCAAGATACAAACCCTAGCCTCCTACCCTTTCCCATTTCCACCAAGATTAGCTCTTTCATTAGGGGGAACTCCTGGAATTTTCCTGATGCTCTACGATATCTTCAGCCCCTCTACCCCCTAACTCAAACGACTCAGATGTATTCTTTTGGAATAACCAGCCCATTCACCAAATGTCGAGTAAACGAATCATTGACCTCCTCCAATTGAAGACTCCTGAGGTCACTTAGAACTCCATAGTCTGGCATAAAGCTCTCCCCCCAAGTTATCTTTCCTTCTCTGGCTAACCATGAAGAATAAACTGAGTACTGCTGATCGAATATCATACATAAACATTAATTGATCTTGCCCACTCTGCTCAATGCATGATGAATCTAGAGACCATCTTTTCTTTTTTATGCTCTACAATAACCATCATCTGGGAATAGGTTAAGATTGTATGTTGTTAAAATACATCCGAGAACTCATTACCTAGCCTTATCCACTGGCTGACAATTCACTTCTCCATCGCAAAAAATGAAAGAGGGATCTTTGTAATAACTATAGAGCTAACAGTTTAGTCAATTTAGAAGGAAAGGAATTTGAGACGACTGGAAGCCAAGAGCAAAATTGTGGGAACACTAATAGCGGAAATCATCATTGGGATCTAGGAGCTCATAATTTTACATAATCTCGCACCATCTGACGGCTTACCCTCACCACTTTGAAAACCATACCAATGTTTCCAATTTTACTATTACTTACTTGGTGGTTATTTTCTTTTGTGTTGAAGACAAAAGAGTTAGCTCTAGAATATTCAGTGTCTTATAACATCTTTTTATTTTGTATTACACAATTTTCTTTTAAAAAATTATTAACACACCACTGTACAAGATATGATTTGACAATAAGTGAAAATACATCAATTAGGATAAAAATATATTTTATGATGAGCTAGAAGCTTAATAGATATACTTGGATAGGATTAGTGAATGAACCTAAGATTTTATGATATAATTAACAATATAATATCTGTTTTATAAGTTGCCCCAATGTCACATATATATAATTAAAAGGTTAATTAATATAAGATTGTGTTAGTTTGCATTGATTAATTTAACATTTGGTTCTCCCTTCTTTTCTTGCCAAAATCATTATTCATCATCAATCCCTTCAAAACAAACAAATCATAAAAATGATTAATTTAAGAAATAAATAATAAACTAGATATTATAATTAACTTAAGAAACTATAAATAATCACATAAACAAGAATGTTATGATAAAACTAAATTTCAATTTCCTTTGAAAAAAGTATACAAAAATATTTTTAATTTATATTATTGATATAATTTTAATGAAACAAAAATAAGACTGTGTTTAAAAAGGTTAAAAATAATATTCCAAAATAATCAAGTAAATTAAAAAAATTGTCACATAAAAACTTGTTTTTAAACCAAGAATTTCATGAGCATCGGCGTAAAATGACAATTCGGCTTTGGCACACCAATCAAAGGAGTCGGTGAGGTGGCAGGACGCCGTCAACCTTGAATATGAATCAGGTAACTGCCCAGAACTTGCCATATTGTCTTCATTTCCATCTATATATGTATGTGTATATGTATGTCTTCCGTTTCTAAAACAGAACTCTGTAGCAAGCTCTGAAGTTGAGAGGAGAGAAGAGGAAGGACGTTTCATCTATTATTGTCTCTAACCGTCATCAAATATCCCCTTCTCTTCATTGCTCCACTTGCCCACTCCCACTGGTATTTCCTCCTCTCCTTTTATTATATCGTTACTAATTATGTATCCCTTTATCTTCCTGTCTATGTATTGTTGTAAATTAATGGTTGTTGGAAACTGCTAAAGATTTCATGGAAAATCTGCAACAAACCCTTTTCATTTCACCAGGAAGAGGCTATCTATATGTGCTCTTTTAATCTGTTACCCTGCGCACAATCTATGTAATTGACTACTTAATACAAACATATCTGTTGGTCGACTTTTTATCTAATCTCATGCTCGTTATGAAAATGGTATGTGCTTAGAGGTCACTCTGTTTATGTTGGATAGAAGAATTTGTTGAAGTTAGATATATATTATGAAGCAAACCAAGTACATCATTTGAAGAATAACATGTCATTTAAAGATGAAGTAATTTGATTATGAATCTCTGACACGTTTCTATGCATTACGCTGATGACGACGACGATGGGTATCTTCTGTTGACAAGCATTTGTTACAGAAAAAGTGGTCCACTGTATCATATTAATCGACATTCTCCATCTGCCCTATGGCTGGCATAGCAACAGCTGAAGCTTGTGATTCTAACGCATCACTAATAGCGAGTGGAGAACTGAGGGTTTTGCAACCGGTTTTTAAGACGTTTGGTCAAAGCCGTGCTTTTTCAGGACCCATTCTTACACTTAAGGTGTTTGAAGACAATGTGTTGGTTAGGGAGGTTCTTGAAACCAGAGGTGAGGGAAGAGTTTTGGTGATTGATGGGGGAGGAAGCATGAGATGTGCTCTGGTCGGAGGCAACTTAGCACAGTTGGCTCAGAATATGGGTTGGACTGGTATTTTAGTTAACGGTTGCATCAGAGATGCTGATGAGATCGATGGTTGTGACATTGGGGTTAGAGCCTTAGCAACACATCCCATGAAATCCAACAAGAAGGGAATTGGTGAAAAGCATGTTGCTGTGCATATTGCGGGCACCTTAATCCAAGAAGGGGAATGGCTATATGCTGATAATGATGGCATTCTCATCTCTAAATCTGAACTTTCTATTTGAAATATTCCAAATCAGTTTTACTATTTACCTCATAAATTTGCAATATCAATAAGAACTGTTATTTGATTGTGTGGTTTAACTTTAAGGAACCGAGGTGAGCTACAATGATAATACTTTTGAGCACTGTCATTCTTCACCTCGGATCTTCTGTACAATTTTACCAGGTCATTTTAATCATTGACAGGATGGAACAGTCTTTGGGTAAAATTGTCTTTAACGAATAAATTACATTTCAGTTTGTTGAGAGTCCAAAAGTCTTTATATTGATTTCTATAACTTTTACCAACTATTTTGGTTTTAGTCCTGCACTTGTCATATTTTGGTTTTAGTCCTGCATTTGTTATAACCTTTTGTTTCAGCCCCTCGACAATATTAACCCTTAGTACTGTTTAATTATCATTATGAGGAATTTTTTTCAAAAAAAATATTATTCTGAGGATTGAAGTTTAACGTCAGTTCCGTCCAATATCAGTGTTCCAGTTTAAACAACTGATCAAACTATGAGAAATGACATGGAAATCCTCTAAAAGAGGAAGAAGAAGGGCATATTTACCAACTCTTTATTTGATGTGAAGATGAAGAATGGTAATTAGTTTAGGCGTTAACATTGCGATCCCCATGTACACAGACTGCATTCTTTAGTTTCTTCAAGAACAAAGTTTTTGTCATACAAGTCGAACAGTTGCAACTGCCAAGTCTGTTTTGAGTTTGTCCCTATTTGGAATTCAATATTGACTACAAGTTGTCAAACATTTGTGTCCTTTTCTGTTAGTATTAATTTGACATTCGCTTTCTACGAGTATGAAAATTCCTTTTACAGAGAAAGTGGAAAGATTATGTTCGTTGTTCTGAATTACAATCTGCAAAGTGCATCGGTTATTTCTCAGGTAGTGTTATCAATTTCTGGGCATTTTAAAAATTAGATCAAGAATTGAAATTTCTAGCTTTATTACCATGCAACTAACACTAGGATTAAAATTTACAATCCAAATTTCAATCTTAAATTCTAATTTCAAGGCTCCCGCAACCTAAAAGTAATTCTTTAATTGCTAACTCTGAAGAGTAATTTGCTGACCTATTCTATTCTGTCTAATTTCTGCACCGCAACCCATTATAAATAATTGCAATTCTAAAGAAGAAATTTAGTTTCCTCGACCAAAATCCAAAACCTGGAACAACTTGTAATTATATAAAAAGAGAATTACGAGTTTGAAATGCAATAGCCTTTCGTTTCGAATTTGTAACAGCTTGCTTGCTATGCTGGTAATAACTGATGATCATGACGCATGTAACACAAGAACGACTCCATGTTAGTAGACACGGCATAATTTGTGAAGACAAATAGAAAGAAGCAACCAAAATATAATGAAGTTCTCTCTTCGCGACTTTCTTTTTCTGGAAAATTTAACTCCTATACGCTCTTGTGGCTATGCACATTGAAAAGAAACAGCAGTTCTGAACTGTTCAATGGGTTACCAAGTGAGCAAAAGCTGCAATGTTTTCACCAAGCTGCTTTCAGATAAAAGCTGTCCGTCCACCTCTTCGACTGTGCCTGTCGTAGGCGGTGCTGAACTTGTCCACTACTTCATTCATTGTGCTGCAACAGTTGCGACAGAAAGCAAAGAAATATGCATCAAATAAACATCAAGATATTAAGAGGGAACTGATTATAGGAACCAAGAAAACTAATAGTCGTTGACCTATTCCAGAAATGAAATCATTTCACACCAGAACTGGCACTTTTGCCCAACAAACCCCTAATTCTTGACAAACAGGTCCAACTCCAATCACAAGTTTATCAATAGAAGATATTATAGACATTGTTTGGAAGTATACAAGTTATCAGAAATCCTGAGAACTTTGCTATATAGTAACCAAATTTTCAATAGCACAGGAAGTTTCGCAGGACTGGTTAATGTAGTTCATGGCTTGATAGTGTTTCACCTTTCGCTACACTTTTAGTTATATATTTTTGAAAAGCCATTATGCTTTGTTTAGTAAGACAGAAAGACATTTTGGCCAAAGACCAAGCGGGAAAAGGTACAATCTGCACTAAAGTCCCCATTTACTCTACCTTGAACAGTTGGTGAACATCGCCAAATAGGTGATCAACAAGGTGTCATTGTATTCCTGTTAAAGAAATAGAAGAATTTTCCATGAGTTAAATGCAACTACTGGGAAGACATGACACTTCAACTACTTGGATTGTCAATGAAATAATGTAAAATAAAATACAAACTGTGCAACTATTCTAATAAGGTAACGAGATATTCAAACAAGAAATTATTGCAGATCCTTACAAGAGCTGACAATACCGACAATTTAACCATTGTCAATCAGTAGCTATCACTAAGAATATTCATATCATACAAGGACTTGCATCATAATATTGCAAAATTCAAGATGGTACTTCATTGTTCAGTTGCATGATCAGTTCATCCATCTTTATCCATCTTAGTTGGTGACTATCATATTATCAATCAAGTTTCACCAATTTGGATGCCTTTCCACTCACACACAATTCTCATTTCAGGATCAGATAAGTAATACCCATTTTTACATGGAGTTGAGGGTACATGTGCAAAAGATGCTAATTCCTTTTATCTTGCCCGTATCACACTGGCATTACTTTTAAATATCTTTAGGTCAACATAACCATTAAAAACAGAAATGTGTTTACCAACAGACAACATTATTAAGTAATCTCTAGGTTGTCTCCAATTTGAAGATAGCATATTAGATGGTTGTGCTATTTTACGGTCAAAATGTGTGCATATCATCAAAATAAAAAACAAGTCAACTCAACTGAAAAGGGAAAGGAAAAAGAACAGAAGAAACAATGAAAGTTAGGGAGAACTAACCATTAAGAAGTCATCTTGAAACTTTTCCGATTCAATGGCTGGCAATCTTCTTAATAAACTTGATACTTGTCTTAGTAATGAGTTTTCTAGGGGGATTTCACCTGATATAACAATAAATCCAGTTAGCAATACAGTAGAAGCTCATGTCAGCTATTTAACAAAGTAAACAAACTCACCTTTGCTCCAATATTTCTCTTAATATTTTTATTTTCCCACATTTCAATAATAAGTGTTTTAGGTACATCCACGTTCAGCCATGCTTCCTGCAAGGCTGTCAATATGGTCCAATCTAACTTATCTCAGGCATTGTCCACTTTGGCCCTTGTTGCCAAATGGTTTTCTATTGTGAAAAAAGACCTAGTGAGATTTGAAGTCCATACTAGTAGGCCGTATTTCCTTCTTACATTCTAACATAAGACCATAGCAGTCCACCAACTCAATCCTCATTATGAGCCTTGCGGGGCCAATCTATATGTGGTGCCCCCAAGATAGCTCTGATATTACAAGTGATGGTCCCACTAAACTCGTGCAAGGTATTGTATGCTTTTACTTTCATGGCCACACAATTATGTCCACTAAAAGATGCATAAGGTAAATGGCCTTCCAAGCACAAAACCAACTTAAGGCACATTAAATATGGGAGCATACAGAATAGTTATCATCATAGTGTACAGAATTTAGGTGCACTTTTAGTTACCTTTATCAAAATGATTCAATGAAAAGGATAAATGAGGCTCATTCTACTCTACCGTGTTATTTTCAATTGATCAACAAAAATCTATAGAACTATAAAATGGATGGATGTGAGAACCAAAAACAAAGGAATAGTTTACAGGGATTCAAGGTCACATATTTCTATGTCCATTACAGCTCAAAATCTCGGAGAAAACTTTCAGTTGAATAAGAACTTCACTAACCTTTCTGCATCGCAACAAGGTAGTGATGAAGCACCCTGATCCTGCTATTCAACATCTTGATAGCACTATGTATACTGGTAAGATGTGCAGCCACTGGGAACAAAATCCAGTATATATCATAGTGAAGATACAACAAAATGATTTCTACAGCACTAAATTGATTTCTCGCACACAAATAAAGGAAAGAGAGCATACTGAAAATTGCTAGAAAACTAAGCTGAATACAAATGATGAGGAGAGGGCACTCACACTGAGTTGCAGCTGAACCTCCATCAGATGGCTTAAGATGTGCAACATGATCAACAGATATCCTTTCAGCTTCCACTGTCTTTAAGACCCGAAAATCGCACAATGAGTATTAATTTCAGGACATAGTAAGATGAACAAGAAAAGAAATGACAAACCTCAATAGTGTAGCTTGAACGAACAAAAATAAGCTGTGGAATCCCATCAATAACATGGAGCTCTGTAGTTGTAAACCACAATATCTTAATTACAGGTATAAAAACATGTTCTGAATATGAAAATATGGTTCAGCAATCTTTGTCCCTTGCCCCCTAAAACTTCACCACACATGATTTTCACTGACCAAACAGGTAAAACAAAATTTCCATACTTATTAACAAAATGAGGAAACAGAATTGGAGATATTTCTTAAAAAACATAGAAAAATAACAAATAAATGCTTTCTATGGAATGTTTTTGAATGATCAACAACCTGCAACAAATTATGGCATGCCTACTTATCATTGAAGGTTTTGAACTTAACAAACATGATAACATAGGAGCCAGAACCTAAGTTAAACTGTCACAGTGAGAAAGCAGTGGTGCATCACACCAAAATTTCACAGATTCCTAAAAGATAATCAATAAGGCTCAGGAAAATCATGGTTCCATTGAAGGTCACCTTTCTGAACAGGCTGTGGCCAAATACAATGTGTGGCACTAGCGAAAAATTATAAAACTGGTTCGAGGGGGCAGCAAATTTACAGAATTGATGCATAGAAATAAGAATCAGATAAAAGAGAATGTGAGAAAAAGCCTAACCACTTTCATAAATAGTGACAGGTAGATCCTTCTGGGCAGGATTGATGCAAGGATTAAGTAGCATATAAATGGGGCTTTCATTGATGTCCATCAACTGTGACAAAAAAAGAATATTAGATCATTTTTATTTTTTGCAAATCAAAAAGTGCAAAACACAAGTACAGTGAAGATGCAAAATAGAGTGGGTTAAACATAAATAATCAGAAGAATGAAGTTGACTGCTTCGTGGTAATCAGTGAAATAAATATAACATAGAAAATAAAACAAAGGTAGAAGCATACAGCTTTATGAATATGCATATCGGATTCCTCAGCATCACTTCCAGTTGAATACCAGCCAAGTATGTAAAAATGGGGGAAAACCTTCTTATCTGCAACACGCACAAACATAAAGATTATCATTATTATAATCTAGTTGAGTTCCTCACAATTTTTATTAAAGATGAAAGAGAGAAAAGAAAAGAAAAAGAAAAAGAACAACATACAGAGTTCTTGCTTTTTCTCGAGAAAAACGCGGTCGAGGGAGTGAGAAATGGGATCGTAGAGAAGCTCGAAGCTGTTGAAGATCTCAACGGTGCGGCCCCTTTGGACTCCGATGACGCATCCGTAGACTCTAGGAGTATCAGGTAGTGTTGCGCAGGTATCGTTGTTATGATTGTTAGTAGTATTAATCATCATCTGAGACTGAGACTTGACCCTAGTGTAGTGATCCGATATGTTCAGTATCACCAGTGGGTGCAGCTTAAACGTCAATCCGCTGCTCGAAGACGACGCCATTCGATCTCTCTCTTCCTTTTTTTCTAAAAAACTACAAAAAAAGATGTCATTAGAAAGGTTTTGTATTCGTATTCTAACTTAAACTACTACTACTAAAACTACACTGCCACACCCAGGCATCAAAGATCAAGGGCATTTATGTTTTTGATTTCCCTTTTCCTTAATTCAATTCAAATGAAGTATACAATAAACACACGGTCAAATCCATTCCTCCAGAAAAAAATTGAAAAGGAGTAATTATTTACAACAAACCTAGTTCAACTAGCAGCACTAGCAGGCTCAGGCTGAGGCCGAGGGCGAGGGCGAGGGCGAGGCTGCAGCAGGGGCGGCAGGCAGTTGGAAAACGCAGCAGTTACCAAACCATGTCTCCCTCTCGCACAGAAGGACACGACGCAATTAACACTTACGCAACCAGGAGCCACTTCGCTTTATTTCGTTTTTTTCCTGTTAAGCTCTCAAAACTGCGTCGTTTGGTAGTGTTCAAACTGCCCTAATTAGGATCTGACAGAAAGCACATGATTTACTGAACTGGCAATTCGAGTTTCTTACATGGTGCTTCAGAGTTAGGGTTAGCATGGAAGATTGGGCACAACGTAGCCTAATCCAGCTTGAAGCTCAACCTGACATTTTAATC
>JANZLD010000237.1:79374788-79401887 GCA_026413575.1 Erythroxylum carthagenense
TAGGGTTTAAGTTACCACGAAAGAAGGCAAGGTAAAAACTCTGCTCTTTCCTTTTTCTTTACATGGTTCCATGAAATCGATATAGCTGTTTTTTAAGATTATTGATGAAAAGTAAGCTTTTTTTATCGTCTTAAAAAATTATTAATGTATTTGATGAATGAACTATTAGTTAGCGTATTTAACTATAATAAATTAATTTTTAAAAATTTCATAAGAAGACCTTCTAGAATTAGTTGTTTATCTAATGATAGTATTGCCTTCTACTTTACCTTTTACTTTTACTCTGTGTGTTTTTAAAGTTGTTTTTTTTACCGTACAATTATGTTGTAAAGTTTAGAAAAATATAATAAATGAGTTAATTAAACTTTTAATCTTTAAATTTAATTTTATAATATTAGTTTATATTTGAACATACCATCATATTAAGTTTTTGAACATAAAGAGTCACATCAAATTAATATTTTTAGTATATAGTTATTATATATCGTATTTGTGTCATATTATAATTATAGATATTTGTAATTTATTAAATAATAAAATTCATAATATTATATGAAAAATGCTAATATGATGTAAATTGCTGCATTATTCATATTAATAGAGAATTTAACGTTAGATTATTATTATTATTAAAGTTATAAATTTAATTTTTGTAAAATTAAATATCTAAATCTAAATTCTTATAAGACTATTCAACAAAATACTAAAAAATATAACATTCATGCCTTTATTTTTTTTAAATAATGCTCTCATAAGTCATTTTACACATTAACAATTAATACTAAATAACTAATTTTATCAAACATCTTTAATAAACAACTGA
Source organism: Erythroxylum carthagenense (assembly GCA_026413575.1). Lineage (NCBI taxonomy): Eukaryota > Viridiplantae > Streptophyta > Magnoliopsida > Malpighiales > Erythroxylaceae > Erythroxylum > Erythroxylum carthagenense. The sequence goes on from JANZLD010000237.1 coordinate 79,375,612, forward strand.
TGTTATCCGCTGTTTGTCAATTAATTGATATAATCAGTTAATTAGTTAACAATTCGCTCTTTGACAAACAAGTTCAAAGGCACATATACAAACAAATGAAAGAGCACAACATTTTTAAGTGATTAGGCATTCACTTTCATTTGGTTCATATACAAATACAAGTAGTTAAAAATGAAACTGCTTCATTAAGCTAAATCTAAGGTCCTATTTGGCAATTAACATATTACATTAGCTGTTAGTTGATTTTATCAGCTGTTAGTTGACAGCGAATCATATCAGTTTATTTAACTAATGAATAACGCCAATTATTTATATAAAGATATTTAATAAAATTAGCTATTTAGTGTTAGTCATTTATGTGTAAAATGACGTATAAGAACATAACTTTAAAAAAAAATATAAAGACGTAAGTATTATATATTAGTATTTCTTAAAATATTCTTATAAAAATTTAGATTTTAGATATTTAATTTTACAAAAATTAAAATTATAAATTTAATAAAAATACATAGAACATATAATAATGATGATGATAATGATTATGATTATAGTAATAAATAATAATAATAATAATAATAATAATTATTATTATTATTATTGTTACCGTTGTTATTGTTATTGTTATTGTTATTATTATTACCAATACTATTTTCTTTCTCCGTATTAATCAAGTTAAAATTCATTTTTCTAATATATTAACTTATTAATCAAGTTGAAGTTTAGGGTACTAATGTTCAGTCAAGGGAAAACAATAATAAAATATAACAGCTTGAGTAATTTGTAATAATTTTTAGGTACAATCGGCTTTTCGTCTTTAAATTTCTTAATCGTTTGAGTAAAACGCTTCTCATAGGAGTATTTTCAAAAACAATATATTTGGTTCAATTTATCAATCTAATTAGCTGATTGCCAAATATGATTATCAACGATTTGATATGGTCAAAAATAAAATAAAGTATGTCTCTCTCCGTTAAAAATTAGTTCATCAGTTATTTACGAAAAAATGACGAAATGGATAGGATTCAATCACCTAAAAGTCGATGTAGTCCCTCTCCCCTACTTATAAAACTATCAGTTGAACATCTAGATGTTTGTTATATTGTATTAGCAGATTTTTTATGCGTGGATCGGTTATTTTTGATAGAGCTTATAATTAGTCTGGTTTTTTGTATATCTTATGTCACCTGTGTTGAAACTTGCTTGCATTATCTATCGTTTTCCTGTTTGTCTTCGTTCTATCCTCCATCTTCTTACCATTACATGATTTAGTTTTGTGTTACTCAAGATGTTTTCTCTCATTCAAGTCGATGAAATTTGACAAAAAGTCGACTAGTCTTGACATTTGCACTTAAAAATCATTGCATTAGTACGTACACCTCATCCTAAGACAATCTTGAACAGCTTGTAATCTTTTTCTTTGGATTGATGCCTCTTTAAAGCCCATGACACTGTAATTAATAAAATTCATATTTTATATTGTCCTTCAATTATATAAAATTTAATTACTAAGTGCGAATACAATTTTTTTTATTAATTTTCAAATTAGAGGAAAATTTTAAAATTAAAGTTGAATGATAAATAAAATTTTCAAAAAAAAGTAGCAAACTGCGACGGATTTTTGTACAATTAATTTATTATAATATTATCAAAACTTGTTATGGGTAATATATAAATAAGAACAACAAGATAATATTAAAAAACTAAAATATATCAATTATCAGGAGTTATGAAATTAAAATTACTAGTGTGAAAATTTAAAATTATATCAATATAAACATAATAACAAGGGTTAATTTTAAAAAAACTCAAATATTTGTCAATTTTTTAATTATAGTCTGAACTTTAAAATGTAACCATAAAACGCTCAAGCTTTCAATTTTTTTTATTCTCGCTCGAACTTTAAAAAATGGCAATAAAATGCTCAAACTTTTAATTTTTTTCAATTCTAATTCAATGTTATATGTTGTTCTCCCAATGCCCTCAGCATTTTGTTTTTTGTTTGTTCTTTTAACACCCTAAATTACTCTCACATTACAGTGTACTGAACAAGTACTAAGTTCTTCGTTTTTAGTTCGTTCTCTAGATGCCCTTACTTTGAGAACGTTAGAGCTGTGTAATATGAAATCAAATGATAAGGAGGTCAAGAGAATAAATTGGAAAGAAATAAAAAATTAAAATCAAAGCGTAAGATTATCGAAGCTGCATAATCTGATTTAGGACATTTTTTTAACAATGAAATTAAGTGACGTCGTTTTATTAATCTTCATTTGTTGTGTTAATTTTGACTGACATATATTAATAGTTAAAATTTCTTAAATACGTAACAAGCCTTATCAGCAAACCTAACAAAAATACTAACGTCACGTTAGAATTAAAAAAATTAAAGGTTTGAATATTTTATTGTTACTTTTTAAAGTTCGGGTTAGAATTGAAAAAATTAAACGTTTGAACATTTTATTGTCATTTTTTAAAGTTCGGGCTATAATTAAAAAGTTGACGAAAATTTGAATTTTTTTTTGCAATTAACCCTAATAACAATAAAAATAACTTTATAATATTTTACATTTGGATAAAAACTTTTGCAATATCAAAATTTTTAAAATTTTTTATTACAGCCAAAAATTTTAATTTTTTAATCAATTTAGACCTTAAATTTTTTTTTTTTGCAAATAAATGAAGAGGTGGATTGGTATTATCCTTAGAAATTTGAAAACGAGACAGCAGTTGATACACATCTCTACGATATCTCTCGTTTCCACTGCGTTCTCTCTTAAATATAGACTCAAATTTACCTTTCCTTTCAAATTTCACACGCCCCCTTTTAAGAAAATGCCCTTGGCCTTACTTCCACCATTGTGGGCGTCACTGGTGCAGCGGTCAACTTTGGAGTTTCTCCGTGTTCTCTCGGACTAAAGTTAAGTCCAGGTCACCATATTCACTACATAAGCTTAAATTAATGTTTTATACTCCTTAATAAAACCTTAATTTAATCTTAAACTAAGATTTGAGGAAGTTAATGTGTGATGTGTAATAAGTAAGACAATAAAAAATAAAATCCTATCAAAGTATCTAATCTCTTTCACATATTTAATGCCAACTACTTTTAATCACATTAGTCAATGTTTATATGTTCCGATGCAAGTTATTTGTAATAAATAATTTTGTTGATCGTCATATTTTATTCTTAAATTTTAGACCTTTCTATATTTGACATCTCAGCGAAATTTTTACTAAATATTATTATTATTGTTGTTTTGCAAAAAAACATAAAAACTAATAGAAAGGTTATGGCGTGTATCGCAATTTAGAGGGTGTATAGGGAAATTAGAAATTGACCGAATCTCCAAGTGGAGATTACCTTGCACCAAGAAATATAAGATAAAGGAGAGAACATATTCATGTATCTGAAAATTGGAGGGTGCGTGTTGAAAGGAGTGTGGATATTGCTGGTTAGAATCTCGCAGCGAAGAAAAGGCGCCTAAAAATAAACGGTGACGTGTTTGGCGTGTAGGAGACGGTGGGAGAAGAAGCGGTAGTAATACTAATATAGTAGCGGCGCATGTACATACAATATAATATACTAATCAATACGCAACGTTTGAATTGGGAATGGGATAAGCTTGATAGTATTTTTACAAATGAATAGGCTAGGCCTAGGCCCCACTAATAATAGTAATTTTTCTTTTATTATTTAGGAAAAAAAAGGAATAGTGATAGGGTAGGGGCAGTTAGGTGTAGGAATAGGATAGACCGGACATCTGCCTTTCCCTTAAAACATGTTTTGTCTTTTCCTCCTCCCATTTTGCTTATCATTAATTAACTCAAAAAACATTTAATGAGTTGTTTTGTAACTAAAACAGAGAGAGAGACTGGCTAAGCTATAGCTCCTTTCTTTTATTTTAATACGAGATAGGTGGAGAAAATAGTAGTAGTAGGAGAGAAGGAGAAGGTTATGCTATGCCCCCTTTGATGTGTGAGTGAGTGGTGCTCTTTCTATCCCCGTCCTTTCTTCTCCCCTCTCCTCTTTCTCTTCCCCTCAAAGACTGAAGAGTTAATACTTACTTCTTCGTCGTCTACTTCTTCTTCTTCTTCTTCTTCTTCACTAAGGTTTGTTCAACTTCAACCTCAACTTTAACACTCCCTTTCTGTCCTTGCTTTTTGTACTTTTGATTTTTCTCTTTTAATCAACGCCCAAGCACATACTTGAAGCAGATCTGTTCCTCTTCCTTTCTCTTCGTTGGCCTTGTGACTGAGTTTCGTCTTATTTTCTTGGTTAACTTTTCAAAGTTTTGTTTATACTTTGAAACAAATATTGGGTCCGGTCAAATGTCGACTCTCAGTCGCTTCCGCTTTAAGCTTTGTTCATACCTATCTTATGGATTGATCACCCAAGGGTTTCCTATTTTTCTCTTTGTTTTCCTTAATTCGTAACTCTTCGTCTCCTTCCTCAAATCTCACATTCTTTAAATGATCACGCGATGACAACAAATATTTGATTAGGTTTCCTTCTCTGTTTCTCGGTCTTTACTCCTTAATATTGTCAAAGTCTGTTCATTTCACTGTCTGCTGCTTTGGTTGTTTACTGTTTTGGCCCGTTCTCTTTCTCATCTGATTAAATAGTATTGAGCTTTAGCTTTGGAAAATTTTTGCTTGTACTACTACTGTGACCTTTTCCTCTCTCTCATTATTCTATGCAAGCATACGATCCCCTTTGTCAAAGATTTGATATCTCTTTGTCTTGGGTATTGTTGTCTCAAACCCTTACTCCCTTTTGGGCTGCTCCCACATAAAATAATGCTAAAAGCTTCACCATCGGCTGTGGGTTTTGGTTAATTTGTGCTTTGCTTGCTTGATCAATCCAAACCCAGATGCTTTGGTTCCCCTCGTTCATTCTCCATCTCACATAAAATAACGTTTAAGGAGAATCGGATTGCAATCATCTACTTCTGTGTTCTAATTCATTCCTCAATATTATAACCTTTTTTGACGGATTTTAACATGACCGTTGCAGGAAAAATGAGATGAAGATCCGCTTGAAGGTTGGTTGATCTTGTCTTCTGCCATCGGTAAATAGATAACCGGTAAAAACTTGGGCTTGCTAGCGGCTAGATGGAAGTTATGTACGTGTTGTTTGCGACTTTGGTGGCGCTTGATTGAAGTAGTAAAGGTGAGAGAGTTGAGAAAGGTATAGTTATCGTGTACATAACTATATATATGCTGAAGGCTAAGAAATTGAAGGAAAGAAGACCCAGTAGTTGTGAAAGTGGCGGTGCTGGTGGTAGTAGTAGAACTGAAGAAGCTTGTGACTGTTGGAGAAACAACAGCGCAAGAAGACAGAAGCTTTGCATCAGATGTTATCCATTGAAAACCCTCCAGTACCAGATCCTTCATGTCCTCGCAAATTTCCACGGCTGAATAGTAGTTGTAGTGATGAGACTGATCAGAGGTTTTCTTCTTCTCCCAACAAGCTTCTTTTGCCAGAGCTAGATCTGCCCAACCCATCGGTCGATCTTCCCAATTTCTCCATAAGGTAGTCAGTTACTCCTCATCTCCATAGCTAGTTCGGGTTGTTTTGCGCTGGCTAGCAACTGAGCTTTCGTTTTGTTTTTTTGTCCATCCACCTATGACACACTAACATCTTTTTCTTTTTTGTGTGTTTCTCACAATGATCTCAGAGTCGTCTAGTCTGTTTTTTGGGTTGTTATTTTGGGTCAGATCCAGTATGTGTTTCGCCTTACCTTATGAACCTGTGGCTCTGAGCAGTTCGACATGGGGCCGTATTCAAGATAACACTCTTATGTTATCTATTCTTTGCTGCTTTTCCTTCGGATGACACCCAAGCACCTTCTTCTTCTTGTTTACTGTTGTTGTTGTATGTATACTTGTGATCTTGGTCAACGATTTCATTTGCTCTTGCCTTAGTTGATCAATATTGCTTGTGATTTCATGCTGTTTCAGGTTAACAATCCATCTGTCCATGATCTTCTCCCCCTTCACTAAATTATCGGAATTCTATTGTCGCAAAAGTACTGTTTGTTTACGCACTAATATGGAGTTTCATAAAATCGAATATTGGTTCTCTTGCTCAAAAGAATTTGTTTATTGGTGATTTCTATTCTGTTCCCTACTCCTGTTCATGTATCTTAGCTCAAATCTTGGGTGATTGCTTATAGTTTATGCCTTTTGTCGCTGATCATTCTTAAATCACTTGAAGATTAATCCTTTATGCTGTTCTGCAGGCATTATGTATTTACATCACGGAGCAAGGATATCAAGAAGAATTGGCCTTTTTCTCCAAAAAACCTGCAACTTTGTCTTAACCATGGTGTGAAAGATGTATTGCCACCATTTCAGCATCTTGATACTGTAAGAGACCAATCATCCAAGATTTGTGCTGTTGAAATTGATTCCCTTAATGCCCACAAAACGAACAATTTTGGTAAGGAGCCTTCAAGACAAGAAACTCATGGAACGCTAGATTCGTGCTACGATGCTCAAGTAAGCAATAAGCTTGCAGAAAGTTGCTTAGACATAAATTCATGCAGATCTGGGGAGGAAAATTTCCCTTCTTCAACAACCACAGTGTCTCAATGCGAGATAGAGTCAGTTCCCGGTAACAGGCACTCTAGTACATTGCTACAAACTGGAAGTTTGTCGAAAGCTTCAGTTGAAGTCGAAGCCGCAGATCTTCCTGTGACGCACAAAGCCCAAAGCAGCAACCGACCATCGGGTAAGAAGTGCAGACTGATTGTGAAATTTGGTGGCAACTCTGATCGTAGCTCGTCAGAAGATATTGTTTCCAACTGTACTGCAGCATCAGAAGCAATGGCTTCCAAAGTTTGCCCTGTTTGCAAAACTTTCTCATTCTCATCAAACACCACATTGAATGCTCACATTGATCAATGCCTTTCTGTGGAGCGAGCACCTAAGGGTGCAACCAATTCTAAGCTCGCTAGACATAGATTCAAGCCCAGGAAAACAAAGTTGATGGTGGATATTTATGCTACAGCACAACAATGCACACTGGAAGAGCTTGATCGAAGAAATGGTAGAACCGGAGCCAAAGATTCAAACTTGCCTACCGTCGATGCCCAGAACATTGGGACCTCTAGTGAATTGAGGAGGTTGTCTCAAGTATATTCGCCAGATGTAGGTGATGTAGGTCCAGTGTATATTGATGCAAATGGTACAAAACTTAGGATCTTATCCAAGTCTAACGATCCAGAACTGGCTTCAAAAGTAGGAAAGGCAGCTGAAGCTAGAAAACTTTTGAGGGGAGTCAAAAGAAGCAAATATGTTCCCAAGAAAATGAAGAAACACCTTGCTCAGAAATATCAGAAGTACCTGAAACTTGCTCCTCAAAGCAAAAGGATTCTCTTGGACAAGAAGGCCCATGGTTTTCAGGTACTGCGTGCTTATTTGCTTGTATCTATATGTGCTTGAAGCCTGGAACCTCCCTCCTAAGTCATCTAACACCTCCTCCTTATCTATCATTTATTCATTTTTTAGAACACAGAATTTTGAACTTACGATAAACTGACTACCTATTTCTTAAATGCAATTGTGAACCATGGTTGGTCTATCTCATTGATAGTATGCACTTCCCACTACCAGCAATTTTGAACTTTTCTTATTTTACATATCTTATAGTACTTGTATTCAACCATGCATGGCTGCAAAATTTGTTCAAACAGATTTTTGGACGTGAAGAAGAATGCAAAAGGGGGGATAAAAGTTGCAATGAAGAACAACAAATGCCAAAGCAATCAGAGTCCAGTGATTCTGGGACCTTGAGGCCATGGGTTTGCGCCAAAAGAAGAGGATTTACAAAAAGAGTGAGAAGGGAAGATGGTCATCAACGCACGAAGTGCAAATGGCATCTGCCTCAAGACTTATTGGTTGAGAACGAAAATTCATTTGGGGAGAATCCTCTTTCTGAAAGCAGTCATATTCGGAAATTTACAAATCTGTATGAGAACCTAATATCTTCTTCTGGAAAAAATGATAGAATGGAGCAGATATCCCACGATGCCCAAGTTAGTGACGTAGGGATAGGGAAGAAGACTTTTGGGAGGAAAAGAGTCGGTAATCTCTTTATTGGAGGCAAGTCCAATGATGTTGATGTATCTTTTCCGCTGACAAAGGGAAATGCCAATCAGTTGAGCAAGGATGTCACATTTAACAGTGAGTGTTGTCTGCCAATTCATCCACACACTACCAGAAGGTATGTATTGAATGATAAGAAAATTTGCACTTTGGAGGATACAATAGATGGTTCCAATACCTTTCTTACTCCCATCTCAAAGGATTTACATGCAATTGTAAATAAAACAATGAAATTTTCATCTTGTAGGAACAACGTGAAGGCTGTGAACAGCCAATCAGCTGTTAGTGATGATAGACCTAATAAAATAAAGAAATGTTCAACCCTTGAGAAATCTCGAGTGCTTTCCATGGTGGAAAGAGATAAAGAAGCATTGGCTTCGCATTCCGAGGTTGATCAACCACTCACTTTGATACGTGGCCGTAATAAAAATCAGTTGGAAAGAGAAGAAAGAACTAGTGATATGGATCCCAGGAGAAGCACTGTTCTGGAAGCTAGAGAGAAAAGAGGACTCCTTTCTGTTTTTCAAGCCAAGGAAGTCATTGCCATGGAAAGTTCAAAATCTGCATCTTGTTATAGCAACGGTGAAGCGGACAATATTGACTCTTCAGATAAATGTGGTGCTGAATTTGAACAAAAAACTGAGTTCCAAGAATCTGCTAGGACAGAGACGGATGTCAATGTGGAGGATGCTGGTAGTGGAGCATGTAGCAAGGATTTTGAGAGAAGTGCTAGAAATCTGAATATATTTTTGGGTACAGAACTTTACAAGCTCAGTGACTCTTCAGAAGCTCCAGATAATTCTCTTCAATCTATTCAAGATTACAGACAGCTTTTTTGTGAAGTGGAAGTACCGGCAGCTCCAACTGGTCCAGCTTTAGTGGATGATGGAGAGATGTTTTCTGCTAATGGAGTTCACCATGACATGATGAAGCAAACTGCAGAAATAGGTCTGGAGTTAGATTCTGAAGTTGGGGATGGAAACCCATTTCTTGGGGTTGATCCAATACCGATTCCAGGACCACCAGGGTCTTTTTTGCCAAGCCCTCGGAATATGGGTTCAGAAGATTTCCAAGGTAACTCATCATTGACCACAAGTATGGTTCAGTCTTCTCCCGATCGACATGATATGCTAGATGGAGATCCATCAGATTCCCCTACATCAGCTGCGGCTAGCATCTCTAACTCCACTGCAGGTAGATCCGACTTGAATTACTGTGAACCTTCATCACCTGCAGAACCATATTCCAATCAGGACAAGATCTACTTATGCTCAACAGCTGCTAGGACTGTAAATTCAGTGGAAAATGCAGGTGCATTTGCAGCAAATACACGACTGGAGAGAACAACTTTGGATGGAAAATATTTGAAAACTGAGAGGAATCCCGGTGAAAAGGTATATCTGATTTCCAAAAGTGAGCAACCATGCTGTTGCCAAAAGAAAGAGATATTTGTACAGGGTGTTCCTTTAGATAGTCATGAATCACAACTATTAAGGCGTAGGAAAATTGCTGCTAGAAAAGTCTCAGCTATGGGAAAGCAAACTAGTTGCAATTCTGAGCCACGACCTGGTGATTTCAACGTGAGACCTGAATTTGTTCCTCTAAACAGTTGGCCAACTTCCGGATCTGAAAAGGATGCTGCCCCAGATATTAAGCCCCCTGCTGCTTCTCTTCCTTCCAAGGACTCCGCAGGTGGTGAAGTAAGGTTTTTGGCCCGGAGTGATCGTCATTCTTCAAGTCCATCTGCTTCCAATCCCATACTCAGGTTGATGGGAAAGAATCTAATGGTCGTCAACAAAGATGAGGATGCTTCCATGCCTCTTGAGCAGGTTCGGCCAGATATTGATAAAACCGCTCAATCTCCAACACGTTCCAGAGTTTGTTCGGTCAATATTCAGAATCAAGATCCTTACTTTGTCCATCACATGATCTCTCAAGTATCTGCCATTTCCAGTCAAGATCCACACAGCATGATGGGACAAAGTTTTGATGGTGGATTGTCAAATAGTATCAGAAGCCATCAAGTACCTGCTTGTCTGCCAGCTGGTATGTCGGAATCACCACGTGCAGATAGTGATTTCATGGCATTGAAGGAGCCGTACAAGTACAAAATTGATCACAATTTTCTAAACCGAGAGAATAGACTAAGCAACGAAGGTAATGCATCATCCAGATATCCAGAGAAAAATCTCTCACATTCATCTGCGCCTCCTATAAAAGAAGTGATCATAATTAATGATGTCCCCGGACGTGCAAATATAGTGAACAGTAACGTTATAATTGGCAACGATGGATGGAGGGGGCATCACGTTGATTCATCTTCGATCCCAGTTCCAGCAGCTCCTAGTTATACCCCAGATCGCTTACATCCTTTATCTTGGTATCAGTCTCAAGGACAAACTTATCTCGAAAAGTCGTATGTAGTGTGCAATCCCAACTTTCGTCCCAGGCTATTCAACTCAACTCCTGTTACATGGGTTTGTAGTTCAGAAGGTCCAGCTGTTTTACAGCGGAATCCTTTTGTGGCTGCATCAACCTCAACCGGTCATCTAAGTTCTGAAGCACTTTACTACTCCCAAAGCTATTCGTAATGTCTGGGTATGCTTAAGCTTGGATGGGCAAGTGCATGAATGTCCATTGATTGTGCTGTGAAACTTACTCTTTTCCTATAGATAACTTACCTACGAGTCACTTTAGGTTGAAAAATTACATGGAAAAATAATGACAAATGGCAGTTTGAGGGATATCTGACAAAGTTTATATTTGTTTCTAATGTTAGCAAAGGCTAAGGCTAAAGCTTATGCAGATTTCTAGGCTTCTGTTTAGAAAGAATCACACCAAAAGATGAGATATATGTATAAGCAGTCGTAAATTATAGCAGAAGAGGTGGGGACCTTGGCTGGAAAAATTATGAGATACAATGTTCCATCATCAAATTAATGCAAGAAATCTGGGTTTACGCTTGGTATTTTAACTGATACGGCATTTGAAGTATAAACAAAAGAAATACAGAGTGCCAATTACTTGCGATAAAACCAAAACCTAGTAATTCAATGGTTTCATGTATGAATGTGATACATGGTTAGGGTAGCTTGTTACTTATTTTAAGGATCGAAAAAAGTTGTGGGGTTCATTGCATAATAATGTGATACAGCAATGAGAATTGCATGGTGACTGGTGACCTTGATAATGACTCGCCATATGCCCACACAGTGCACACACTCCTTATGGTATGATATGGTACGACAAGAATGTCTCCTCATACAATAAAAAGACGGCACTGTTTTACTTTTATTTATTTATTTGTTGCTTCCATCTTCACAGAGGTTACTTACTTTTAATATAAAATATAACGACGATGATAGATGAAGGCCGTCAATTATTGCATGAGCATCAGGTACGGGTGGGCATAGGTATGTACACGAAGTGAACAATGTTGTGTAAGGACCTCTCGTTATAGTCTGTAACAAATTAGTCGAATATAACATGGGACAGTAGAAGAAAACAAGGAGAGAAATAGCGAAGATAGCACAGACGACAGTGAAAACGAGATCTTTACCTGACATGCAGTTGATACTGTTGATTTTGTTTCGATAATGTAAGATTGTTAGGTAAGTACATATTGGAAATGAATCGTCACGTCGTAGTGGGCTTACGCTTAACCAGAATAAACCATGTAAACAGCGGTTATGTCAACGAAAAAGAGTATCAAGTTGGTGATGGTGACGGTGACGGCGATGGTGGTGGGTCACTTACTGCAGACGCTCTAGTATATAATGCAAGTGCAGTATTATTTATGTATAATTAGGATTAGGAGATAGTGTCAGAACTCAATCAAGAAACGAAACTGAAGCTGCTCGCATTCACAGGATACAAAATTCAATCCATACACACGCCGCAGACATGATACATGCACACGTACTTACGTAACGTAGAGATCTATATAATTTATATATGTATGTAAAGAAATGCTTAGAGATGGTCCAAGTTAGCACGGCGAAAGTTGAAGCTCAGCATAATACTTTGATTAGCGCGGGGCTCTCTACTCTTTACGTGTAGTGATATACGTGGGCATATATGCACACGTTAAGGTTGTGGGTGCTTTAGCTATGTAAGTTGGTTGGTACTTGGTCTTGCATGAAGTTTAGTGGTGCTGGTAGTTCTTCACTCACCTACAAGTCTGTCTCCTTCTTAAATAGTTGGCTCGTGTCTTGCATGAAAATATAGGTAGAAGATAAAATGGCAAAAGGAAGGTGGGAATGGGATTCAATATATTTTGAATTTCAAATGTAAATAAATACTTCAGGACAAAAGTCAATATCTAGATGAGATTATTCACACCAATTATTTTAGTTTACGGGGGTTGTTGTCCTAGAAATCAGGAGCCCCGCTTCTTCTTTTATCATAAGGACATTTCTTTTTGTATCAAAACCATTACCAGTGTCCCATAATCAAGTTTTATATAGAAGTTTAACAAAACTCATGCTCATAATAAATATGATCGGTTCAGTTCATCATATTTTGCTTCTCACATCATCCTCGCCAGCTTAGATAGCGTTTCTTCAGCAGCCAAGGTTTGAGAATGGTTGTGACGGAGCTAGCACAACTGTCTTGATGCTTAAACAAGTTCTGCAAAACCCTTCCACGTTGTCAAAATGGCCACCTCTCAGCAACAACTGTGCTCTTGTCCCCAGTAAAGTAACCTTCAATAGTGTCACTTCTTGCCACACTTTCGTGCACTCTTTGATGCCCTCGTACCCTCTTCTTCCAATAGAGTGATTCATGGCATCGGTGTTGTATTTTGGACATAAAATACTTCTCCACTTCCTCCAAGACAAAGGCTGAATTACATCTTGAGAAGTTCATGAAGGCTTTAACTGCTGGAAGGGAGGGCTATTATAGGGTGCAGTCGAAGTGGTGAGACAAATTGGTAATTCACTGATAAGCTATGACCATCATTGGACGTCATCATTTCTTGTCTTTGCTTTCAAGTCTGAAGCCCCATTTGCACATAAAGAAAATAGCAAACCACCTTTCCTTCTTACAGAAGCTTGACCTATATGGTGGAACTAAATCCAACACCCAGCCTGCATGTTTGCTGTTCGTGTTAAATCCTAGTTTAACAAGGAAAAGGGTCGAATCTTCTTCACTGTGTGATGTTAATGCACATCCAGAGCAGCAGGCAAAGGCAACACTCAAAAACTTGGTCCAGTTTTGAAATCTATTTCCGACGACAATCAAGTTCTTAGCTGTTATTACCAGTAGAGTTGTTGAAATTGGTGCTGTGAGCAAACCAAGTGCCAACTAAAAGCATTTTTCGAGGCAAGAAGGTTCTTTGTCTCATTCTTTTTTGCAATACAATGAGACAAAAGCGTAGAAGCTTCATCTAAAAGGGGTAAGTGTTACAGTGGTGCTCATCGGTTGCACTAATCTACGAGAAGGCAGAGCATTCTTCCAGTGAAACTTGATTCACAATTTCAAATAATGAGGATGGAATAGTTGCAAGCTCAGAAGGAAATGGTCCTACAACCCACAAACCAAAACTCAACCTTCTCAATTTCTCATCAAGCTTATGAAGAAACTCTTAAAACTCCTGGCTTGCGTACTCCCTTTCTTTCTTCCTCTCATTAAAATCATTGCATCAGACAAAGGCAATCGTGGCAAGTACATTATGTCAAAGTTCACCACTTTGGTTAGTCTGATAGTAACAATCACATGGGAACCACCAGCATTCCTAGCAATAAAATCATTTAGGTCCTTTCCTTCCCACTTCTCTCACTCTCTATTTCCAGATTGTCAATTAGAAGAAGATATAGCATGCCACGAAACGACTCTCTTGAATGCCTCAAATTCTTGCTCTTCAAAGCTTCGAATTCACCTCTTTCCTTCTCAATATTGGCACTGATATCCAACCACAGATTGAGTGACACCTGAAATATCGAGCTTCACCACCAACACACAGAACCATTTTCTATCTCTGGGAATACCTATAACCAAACTCAAGTGCAAGTTCCATCTTTCCTAGAATACCATTTATGTTAATCATAGTGTTACCCAGGATCCTGCAATTGCCACCTTTTGATTTCTTGTATTTGGATCTTTTCAAAGAATTCTTTGTCATAATTGGTTAAACTCAGGCCTCTAAAGTTAGTTCTTTGTACTACCCTCCAGCTCTTAGTTAATAAATCTTCCTCTGCTGCTAAGTGTCTCACTTTCCTCTTCGGTAAGACCCTCAGATTTTCCACTAGCTTCTCCTTTAAGGGAAGTTGTGGAACAATTCTGTTAAAGACTATGGCAGTATCTGAAAAAGTAGTTTTGATCTCCATAATCTCCTTCTCTCTTCCCACAAAATATCTATTTCTTCAGAATGAAAGTTCCTCAAATCCTTCTACCACTTCAGCCACAGTTTTCCTATCGAGCTTAGCTGTTAATAGACCTACAACTTTGGTTACACAGTTTCTCCAGTTACACTCATTAGCTTCCAGCTTAAACTCAAGAAGATTTTATCAGTCCATCAATAGCTTCTTTGCAGTCTTTATCAAGTGAACTACAATTGAGATGACCTATGAACACGGTCGTGCCTGTATCGAAGAAGAGATGGGTAAGAAGTTCTACTTTTGGGAGAAGAATCTAATTTTCTACAAGCTCAGGTGGATGATAAAGGTAAAGTCCGTCACCACTACAACTCCGTAAGTGACAGTAGGTTATAATTCTGTCCGCTATTTCGTGGCTGTAACCGTCCATGTAGTTAGCCTGGTCAGCAATAAAGCAAGCAATCCCCTGGAGCTCAGGCTTTGACTTAAGCCACTTACAAAATCGCATAAGATTAGGATTATTGCCATGGAAGCCAATGTAAACGTCACAGCTCCTAAGTTTGGCATTGGAAGCAAGGAAAAAAGTTCTTTGACGGATGTGGGCAACATGAAAAGAGAATGAGTTGCGCGGAGGAGTAGGATCTGATACTGATACACAGGTCACAAACTTGAGCTTTGCTTCAGTCAAATCATCATAATATTCATATTGGTCTACTGGGGAGTGTAAGATCAGCTACTTGGAATGTCATCTGACTGTGAACCTGTATACGATGAGAATGGTGGTGAAGGGTAAGTAACTGGGGTTAGGTCCAACGGAAGAGTTGGGTTTTCAATATGTACGGTGATTGTAAAGCTGATACAAAAGCCGATGATGGCTGGAAAGTAGTAATATGGGGAGGATAAAATAGAGTTAGTAGCCAAATTTGAACTGGAGCAAGAACCATGAGGTTTTAAGATCTCTTTGCCAGTGTTACTGCAACAAGTTGAAATCTTGATGGTGAGGCCATGGGGGTTTAGCAGATATACTGCTGCTGCTGCTTCATCCATGGCTGTGTTGCCCTTAAGAGGCTGATGCAATTGAGGAATCCAAAAGGCCATGCGGACTTTGATTTGTCAATCATCAAAGCATGTGCTTTATAACAACCACAAAAGAGTTGAAATTAATAGAGATAAGTATATTTACTATTTTCATTTTATATGTTTAATTTTAAATTTGAATTAAATAGATATATAACATAAAATAATATGTCTCTAATTTAAATATTTAAGAAATATATCTTTTAACTCTAAGAAAATGTAATTACTCTATATATTATTATTAAAACCATTGATTAGATGACCCGGAATTAGGTTGGGCTGTGAGTTGTGACCCACTTTGGCACTCCAAAAGTCTCTCTCCGTTCCACATGAGCCCATACTCTCCCTGTCTCTCTCTCTCTCTCTGTTGCTATAGGTTGTCTTCGTCTTGCGCTCCTTACCGGTGATAATTGTCATATTATTCACATGAATCCAAATTAATAGTCGGCCTATTCTATTAAGTAGTACTTACCTAGGTTTTCTCCTCAATTTTCCATCAATCATATCGTCATCAATCGTCATTCGCCTCTGCCCTACCTCCCTCCCTCCCTCCCTCCCTGTGGTTTCTTGATTTCCGAGGTTGCTTTCATTTGATCTGTTTGCTTATGCACCTTTTTCCACTAACCTATTTAAGGTACGTCCACTCTCTCTCTATCCCCCAATTTCGTCATTTAGGCTCCTCGCTTGTTCTAAATTTCTGATCAACGATCCTTTGTCCCTCTCGAGTTCTTTCTTGAATGAGCCAAGTTGAAGTATAGGGTTCTGTATTCTTACTAATGTACGATTATGACTCCAATAGAGCTCGGTTAATCTTGTCTTCTTCCAGAATTTTAGTTCACTTTTTGGGCACGAGGGCTGCTGGAGTGATTGCTGTTATTCTTGATCTTTGATCTCACACCTATAGAATTACCACCACCAAGACCCACCCACCTCCCTAAAAATTTTTTGGATATAGGAAATACTATTTAAAAAAAAAGAACGTATGGATCTCGGAAGTGAATGTTCTGCACATGAATCCGTGGAAGATAATGAGTTAGCTACACCCCCTGAATATAGTGTCTCAAATCTTGATGACGAAGATGACGATGTTGATGGTGAGGAGGGCTCCAACAACAAGGTTAAGGCCAATAATGGGCCATGCTCAATCGAAATTCATGGTGCTGGAAATGCTTGCATCAATAGTTCTAAACAGGGTAAACATTTTAAAGGAGGTCTGGAAAGTGAGCATGTCGGGAATTCTGGTAACTTGTCTCCTTTAACTGCTAAATCTCCTGCTACTGGCTCACCTCCTGCTACTAAAGGCTATGGGCTGAAGAAATGGAGAAGAATTAAGAGAGGTGTTGTAAAGGATGTTCCTGTCAGTGTAGATAACAGTAAAAATTTGAAGCGGCCTAGTTCTGCCAATCCTGCGAAACCAACTGATTTAACTTCATTTGAAATCAAGCAAAACAGTGAGGGTTCTGTTCGATCAGTCAATGTCTTAAAGAATGTGGCTTTTCCTGATGGGTTTCTGAACTTTGGATCTAGTTTTGATTCTAGATTTGCTGTTGGGTCTGCTTTTATGGCTGGCACAGATTCTGACAACAGTGAGGACCGATGTAGTAAATCTTCAACCGCAACCAGTGCGCCGAGGGGAAGGTATGAGCTTCCTGCAGCTTTGGGTTATGTGCGGGAGAAGAATAGGGTGAAGAGTTTGTCTGGCAAGGGAATAGCTAGTTCATCTCAACGTGCTCAACAGGTGAAGGTACGGGTTGAAGGCTCTAAGAAACCAAGAGGAGAAAGGGTGAAATTCGAGAAGGAAAACTCCCATTCTAGCTTGGAATCTGACTCTAGAAGCTACAACTTTGTCTTAATGCAGGGAGCTTCTTCTGTAACCAGCAACGGAAAGCAAGTTGGAATGCCAACTAATTCTGATGGAGAAAATAGTGATGAAGCCCATGCAGATGACCGGCAGTTTAGTGAGGAGGTTCAAGCTGGTTATCAAGAAGAGAATGCTGGTAAGGTAGAAGATCTGTCGCATGATGATTTGGCAGCTGGCTCATCTTGGGAGGGTAAGGAAGATAAAGATAACATGACAAACAATCAGCCCTCAACAAATCAGGATCCTTTGACTGATTCTATACTAGCCCTCCAATCTGTTCAAGAGGCTCTTGGAAGTGGTAAGATAATTCTGGAATCTTCTTTGCTCTATAAATGTCTGTATACATGTGTGTGTGTGCACGTGCGTGTGTATGTGTCTCCGTGTGTGTTTGTATCTAATGTTACTGGTTGATAGTGACTCATTACTCTTCCTTTTACAATTGTTAGTGCTAGTCTCCTATTTTTATGGTGGTTAAAATATCCATTATGTTGACGTTAAAAATATATAAATCTCATGCATAGCCATCTTGTTGTTCATAGAACAGCATGTTGAAAATTAAATTTGGATTCCTTCAAAAGAATAGGGATTGCATATCCATCTTTTTCCGGTACTAGCTCACCAGACTTGCATGAGTGCTAATATTTTGTCTTCTCAATTTATCTCATTTCAAATCATAATATTCTAAGCATAGAAATATTACGAGCTTTACATGAAAAAGGTATGATGTATGTTGGTGGTCACGTATTCCCTATTTATGTATGTGAGGGTGAATGATTTGGTGAACAGAGGGGAACTTGATGTATGGAGTATATTTTGAATGTCATTAACGGGAAGCACCATTGAAGCATTGGTGGAAGAATGGAGGATGCTTCTACAAGCTATGTATGATTATATATGATGCTTCAAGTTTGCTCTGAGGCAACTCTGTGGGTTTTAGCCTAAAAGTGTTTTGAAAATTATCTTCACCCAATAAATGAGTAAAAGTTGTGAAAGACTGTGTCTTGCATAACACTCACAACTTAGTGGTAGAAAGCTAAGAAGCACGGACTTGGACACGGGGACACACCAATTTTTAAAATTTGGTGGACACGGACACGGCATATATATATATATAAAATAAAATTTAGAATTAAGAAAAAAATTCAGAATTCATAATATGATATATATTGATTGATGTGTTTCAAGATTTCTATAATCTTGATAGTTCATTACATATTTGGTACTTTATAAGCCCCTCTCAAAAAATATAGAGCATATGTTTCATTAAGCCATGTTCGAGTGGTCTTCAGACGTGTTTAAGCTGTGTTCGAGTCGACAAAAATTATTTTTTAATTTCAATACGTACGGACATGTGTCGAGCACGTGTCCACCGCGTGTCAATGAGTGTCCGACACACAGACACGGCTCCATTTTGCCGTGTCCGTGTTACATAGGTAGAAAGGCTAGCAAAATTTCTTTTCCCCTTCCAGGACTGAAGCTTTCTTGGGCATACTTAAGAAGTGTGGATATGCAGTTTGTTTCTTCATAATAATATTTGGTTTTAGTCTAAAACCTGGCAAAATTTAGTGAATAACGTTCTTGTGAAATGAAATGCTTTGATACTATTGGAAGCCTCTTGAAGGAGAAAAGTTCTCTTAATCAGGTTACACTTGAATGATGGATGAAGATGGAAACCCTAGAGCTTGGATTGAGTCTTGGCATGTTTAGTATCTTTTATTGCTTCACGTTGGAGAATTTGAGTTGAGAAACTTTTCATGAAGTTAAACATTTCCTATTCAGGACTTCTGTTGATGGTCTGTTAGTCCAAGTTAAGTCCATAATCTAGTCCTGCAATGAGCAGCCAATTTTGTCATTTGTAATTAGCTTGTTGTGGAATGTTGCAGTATGTTTAAATTCAGTTCATGGCTTTGAAATGCATGGGGACTAGTTGAAGTAATGATAATGAGCATCCCAGTAGTGCCAGGCTCATCACCGTTACTTTAAGATGTTGAATAATTACTTTATCTTTTCAGTAGGAAGTTTTGTCTGTGAAAAATTTTTAAAAATAATTTCTAAGATTGAAACTAAGAGTAGTGTATAAACCAATGCTTCCAAAGATTCATTCTTGGTTGGCAATTTGTGGAAAGTTGTTTACATGCTTTATCATTTTGACATGTTTACGTATTCCTAGTGTATGAGGCATATTATGTTCCATCTTAATTATTACTGATTGCTCATCTACATTCTGTGCCATTTTAGGAGTATTATTAGAATTAATAGAACAACTTATAATGCTAAATGTAGTAATCCTTTTAAAATTTAAGACTATGAATAAAAGATAGAAGATACCGCTTTTAACATATTCTCCTTTCCTTTTGATTTTGTTGTGATTATTTGCAACTATTATATCTTGAATTTTTACTGATTAAATGACAAGCCATGAGACTTCTTTAAATGTACGAGCTTGATAATGCAGGAGAATAATTTGAAAATGAAGGTAACTTATTTAGCAAATATTGATTGATTAGCTGGAGACAAAATTTGTTGAACTTAAATGATTTCTGGCTTCAAACTAGATGTAAGTAGATATATACTCAATGGCCGTATCTTTTGTTCTACAACATTAACTAATATAGCAATGACACAGAAAACATTGGAAACAATGAAGCTGATATCCACTTGGAAAAGCACATATCTTTTGACTTGATATCACTGAGACACTATTAACCACGGAAATAACTTTGGCATCTGAAAAATTATGTTTGCTTGATTATGTTTCATAAAGGAAATGGGCCATCGCTAAACTAGTTTTGTAATAGAAATACACATCTATATGCATTATGTAGTTTTTTCTATTTGAATATATCCAATGAAGTTTTGAAATTGATTCAGTCATTAAATATTATGTTAGTGATAAGATATTTATATTCCATCATCTAATTGTTTAGTATATTACATGTCTAAACTTAATCCAGTGTGGCAGAAGATATAATTTTATAACATATGCATGTCTTCATACAATTGGTTGATATTGTGTTTATATGGTGTGTTTTATGTGGCAAAAGATGGGTGACTCTTTTCTTTCTCTCTTTGTTTATATAGATTTATTATTAAAATCAACTCACAATAGCATTTCCTCTTTCTATTGCCTCCATATTTTTTCCTAGAAACGTTGAAATTTTGAAATAAACATAATATTAGCTACTTGTGAATCACTTGGCTAGGTCTTGAATCATCTTCTGTTCTGTTCTTTCATGCAGCTATTGTAAGAACATGATGTTAATGTTCTGATATGTTTTATCCTTTTAGTCGTGTACTGATCGTAGTCTGTTTCTTCCAATTCAGGATTAATTAATGATAAGTTGATTGTGCATCTCTTCTGCGATCTTTGATCTGTGGTGGTATTTTACTTGCTTGGAAACTATGATTGGATGTAGAAGTTTGACAATAGATATCTAATCTTGCAGAGATTCAAAAGTTAGGAGAGATTGGAAAGATCAATACTGCATCAGCAGATTTTGTTTCTGCATGTGAAGGAATCGATGAATCAGGTTTATCTGATCAGCTTGAATCTCAAAGTACCGGAAAATTAACTTCCTTGGAATCTGAGGTGTTGTACTTGAGACAGAGTGTGACGCATTTGGAAAGCAGACTGGAGGAGGCGAGGGCTAAACTGAAGCGGAATGAGTCAGGTGTTGGTCCAGAAGCTATGTCGAACCACGGCGTTTCACTCGATGTGGAATTGGGGAATACTGTAGAACTGGGGCAGATGAACTGTAAGGAGCTTGAGATGGAAATTGATGACCTTTTGATGCAAAAAATTCAGGGTGAGGTTGAGTACCTGGCCCTAGCATGCACTTTAGAGAAGTTGAGAATTGATGCGAGTAATCATATTAGGCTGCAAAAAGAACAGCTGCAGATGGTGGAGAGCGAGCAAGCAAAGGAACAAAGCCTTCTCCAAGAAGAAAGTAAGGAAAATATTGTGAGGAAACAAGCTGAGGAATTGGAAAAATATAAGGGAGACTTGTTAGGAACTGAGGAGGTGCTGAAGATGCAGAAGGGAGTATGTAAGGTTACTTCATGCTTTTTCGTCCAGTTGATTTTATTTGTCCTGGTGTTTGAGCTATTAGTCTTGCAGTTGTCATCACGCTCCAGTGGTGTTGTACCAACTTAAGTATGAGAAGAAAGTTTGTTTTTGTGTAGTTCCAACGTTTTTAGACATAAGATTTTCCATTTCTTGGTGGGTGGGTGTATTAAGGTAGTGGCAGTTGGCTCAATTTTTAAAGGCTTTTGTATATATACATTGCAACACATTTACTCTAGTATTTCTACAGAGAAGAACGTCTTGATATGACAAAATTGGTCCTTAGTTATATTCCCATTCCATTTGCTTGACTACTTGGATTGAATATCAATTTTTTTCTTTTTTTTTGTTACTCATGAGATATTTTAGGAGGGTCCTAAATATAGAAAAGTATCTTTAAATTATTTATACTCAGATTGATCCCTACTCGAGCTAGGTAGGTTTCTTGCGGAAGGTAAAATTCTGATCTCTTGATTTAAAAGGGGTACATAAATAAAGAAGGTTTAAACTTATAATCTTAATTAAGCCAAAAGAGCCCTTTATTAACTCACCAAAGCCTCGGGTTAATATCAACTTTATTAAAACCGCATGGATGAACTAGGATTATTGTGCTTGAACTTACATTATATTCCCCCTGGTTCACTGGCTTTGTGGTGCTGCAGTCTTTAACATTTTTAAGCAGACACTAATCCACTGCCACTGCCACGGCCACCGCCAACGCCACCTGATCTATGGTCGAATTTATGTTGGAGAATATTTTCATTATAGGCTTCTGTCCACCGGCGTTCTTCGGAACTGCCGTTGACCGTCGGTAGCTTATCCGATTGTCAATCAGATAAAACGTACGCCCAAGAGAACACTCTCCTGCCTTACTGTGGAGTTACGAGATTAAATATCCATCTCAAAAAAGCATGATTAAGATAAAGCACCATCCACATTAGATTTGAGGCTAACCAATTTCATAAGCATTATACACAGTTATTACACCAAACCCCTGACGGTTTGATCGTCTGTTGTGGTAAAAAGGATAGAGAGAATGAGAAAGGGATAAAGCTTTTTCTTAAACTTCAATACAACTTGAACATGAAGAGGCCATGCATGGCAATAATCAATGGTTGCAATCTTACAAGCACAAAATCCGAGCATTAAATTGGAAGAGAAAAATGAAGAGGGAAATACCATAAGTCCAGTAGTCCAAGCTAACAAACTGCTATACTACTTACATCAAGGTGTAGCGTCATAGACAGTACGTTACAAGAGAGTAAAATAGAGAATGATAATAATAAGAAGAAGAAATTAGAAGAACTTGGGGTCATAGCCATTGCTGGTGGTAGCCAAGATGTAGTAGGCAACGATGTGACCAATGGATCCCCAAGCAAGGACATCAACTATGTTGAAGCCAACAGGATCGTTGGATTTGAGAAGGCTAACATATTCCTTAGCACGAACATCTCCAGCCTCGTAGTGGGTAACACCATTCTGCTCAGGCAAGCCTTGTTTAGCCACGTTCTCCCTCTGGAAGTTGAAGAAGACGAACCTTCCCAGAAAGAGAGACAGACCGGTGCTAAGGGTGATGACCAATGAAGGGTTAAGCTCTGCTTTGACGGCAAAGCTCCGGTTAGTCCTAGGGGTGGAGATGCTGCAGGTTTTGGCCCTGGAAATGGAAGGAAGAGGACGGAGGCCTTGGAAGGAGAGGTTGGAGGGGGAGAGATTGAGATTGTTGTTGCGGAAGGTGGGAGTAGTTAAGAACATGGTCGAGGTTGCCATCTGGAAGATAGATGTTCGCTTGCACTTGCCGCTGATACCTTTGATATTGAGAAATCAAGACAAAGAGATGACTCAATATGGAGAAAAACCAAAGGAGGGAGAGTGTTGAGTGTGAGGATGGAATTATACGAGAAAGATTTTGGAATCTCACTTGGCTTCCTTTCATTGGCTCTCTATGGATCAAAAATCGATCTGGCTCCAAGTGGCATTTTATCGAGACTCATTATCCTTCAGACCGAGATGATACCCAAGGATCCGTGGCGCAATGGTAGCGCGTCTGACTCCAGATCAGAAGGTTGCGTGTTCGATTCACGTCGGGTTCAATCCCCAGTAACTAATGGATCTGTTCCCCTTTTGCATGAGTTTTAGTTCTGTTAAAATTAAATTGACCTGACAATCAGAGCTTGGTGTATATGAGATCATATGCTATCTCAATCTCTTTGAATCAAAACCAGTCATTACAAACTCTGTCAATCATTGGTGAAAAATTTTGAGGTTTATCCATCCCCGTAATTGTTCATCTTCCTTCAGAATCGTTAATCTGAACATCGCAAACAACATTCCCTCAAATCTCTTAGATTCTTGTTTGACTACAAACTACAGTCACAGGAAAAGCCAACGTTCTCCAAAACATTGTAGCAGCTACTGCTAAAACAAAATCTAGGGGCCAAAATAGTTGGAGGACTGTAGAATCCAAGTTTTACAAAAAAGTTCACAAATAAATAAATCATTAAAGGCCCAAGAAGCAAGTTAACGCAAATACTCCAAAAGGATCCAAAGACAACTCCTACAATGACAAATTATAAATTTATTATTCTAGCTTGTGAATTTACACAACGTTCTTGCATCTTCTCCCTTTTTTACGTTTGTTAGTAGTTTGTTAGAAAGTTTGTTACGTATAATTTTTTCATTGTAAATCTTGTATATAAACTTCATAGCACAAATGATAAGATGAGAGTTTTTTTTTTTCCTTCAAAATTCTCTGTCTTCATTCTCACAAGGTATCAGAGCCTCAAGCTCTTGATATACAATGACTAACAAATGTGAGGGAAATTCGAGTATCACTCAAATATAACTCGATATAAACAACGATGAGAGTGAATCATATGAGATATTTGCTTCAAAAAACCCGGGCACTATCCTGGTAACGACTTTGCTGGATGAGACGAACTATCTCTCATGGAGTAGAGTAATAATTATTGCTCTAAAAGTGAAAGATAAAATCAGCTTCGTAAACGACTGCTGCAAGGAGTTAGAGAACAACCCAACCTTACTAAAAAAAATGGAGAATAATTGATAATATGGTAATCTTGTGGCTTTTAAACTCTATAGTTAAGGATTTAGCGAAATCGTTTCTCGTAGTCACCACTGCTAGGGATCTATGGGAAGAGTTGAGGTCTAGGTATGGTGAGAGCAATGAATCTTAAATCTACCAATAAATGCAAGAAATTAGTATTCTAAGACAGGGGAATGAGTTTGTGACCTATTTCACAAAACTAAAGCAACTTTAGGATGATTTAAGATGTGTTATGCCTTATAGGAGTTGTCCGTGTGAGGTTAGTAAACTTAACAGTGTTGTGGAAGATAACAATGTTAGGATATATATTTTTATATATATCTTATTTTATTTTGACATTTTAAATTGAACATATAAGAAAATTGGAATTATATATGGATTGAAGATTGCATCTACGATAGAATTTGAGAAGATGTGTGCTGCTACAATTCTATCCAAAATATGCATTCTATTTTTGGTGGAATCTTGAAGTCTATCTATACATGTGTATATCTCCTTGCTTTGGTGAAAGTCTATGTTATTACGCAAGTTTAAAAAAAAACCTAGAAGGGGTTGCGGGAAAAAAATCTGTGGTGAATTTTTTTATTGAAGTGGGGCTGCGCAACTTATCTTCTGAGCTGAATTTTTTGTCCTTGAAAAACTCTGGATATACTGCACTAGGTATATTCTGCATGGGTTAATTGTTTTTTTTTTAAAAAAAAATCTTTGAGAGATTTTACACTTTGTTCTTGTGTGAGTAAAAAACGTTTTCCATCTTGAGCATATTAAAAGCAGTCTGCGTGAATCACTTGTGAGCTGTTAGAAATTATATGAATAGATCATATATCATAGGATCATCGTATATGCATGGAGAAACAAAACATACTTGTCTCGATGATTTGTTAGTTTCCACCGATTAAAAAACGCAGAATTCTCCTCTCTTGTTGTTTTTCAAGCACCAATTTTTTTTTTCAGACCAAACACACACTCTCTTGGTCTTCAAATTGTTGCTTTTTTTCATTTATATTCCATATGTGAATAACTACCGATGGTAGTTACTCATGGCTGATGACCATTTGACCCATCATGGGTGTCAAACGGCATCATCTCCTACTCACACATGATGGGTTTAATACAAAACAAACTCTACAGTAATCATACTTGTTCAATAACCAGTGTGACCAGCATACGACGAGAGTACATAGTCACATATCTGTTAGGAGTATATGACATCTCGATTAACAAATTGATCCTGAGATTGTTGTGACCTTTGAGTAGAAATTGTATGTTATACCCTAGGTCATATCTCGCATTTGCATTTTTCTTTTTATCTCATTTAGTTTCTTGAGTCATGACTGTATTCATGTTCTCTACTAAAGAGACGATGGCTATCTATGAATACTTTTCATGCGAGTCAATGAGCTAAATTAAATGACATTCCTCTGTTCTCAATTTTCTTTTGAATTAAATTTAATTTGCTTTCCTAGAATTATTCCATAGGGTCGTATCTTGCATGATCTTTTGGCAATAACCTAAAGTAGCAAACCTTAAACTCAATTCGTAAGAATGAAACAAGAGTCATAAGGGTATATGATGAGGTTTTTCTTAAACCTCAAGGGTCTCACACAATGTAAGATGAGATCGTGTGACTTACATTAATCCCTTTTTTTGTGGTCAGTTGTGCGCACATGGTACGAGTCATGTGCTACAGTATTTACCCACTTCGTTTGATTTGAACATCTTTTAATCAAGAAATACCGTACAGATGATAGTTCAAACATACTCAATGTTTAACTTGAGTTCACTTATCTA
>JANZLD010000237.1:79401987-79419093 GCA_026413575.1 Erythroxylum carthagenense
TTTGCGAAGCTCGATTTACAATAGATTTAACTATTTCCATTGGAAGACCTATAGGATACAAAGTCCTAATTAACTCTTTTCTACGCATCCTTTTCATAAATGTCATCACTAACAAATTATAAGTCTTCTTAGGCATATTATTCTAGAGCATTTGTAATAGTTCGCCTAACACATAGCGAACTTATGCTTATATATGGAACTAATTTAATTTATTATTTTGTTATGTTTGTTTACCAACAATTTATTGAGCTAATAAAAAAATTTTAATCTCTAATTAATTAGACACTTTTTTCTAAATTATCTTATAATTGAACTAATAAATTATCTTGGTTTAATTAGAAACTAATTTCTAAATAAATTTAAAAAATTTCATTTTAATGAAACAAAATTAGTATTTCTCCAATTAGAAAATAAACCAACAAAATAGTTTATTTCTATGGGTAATCTCATTTTCACTAAACAAATTAGTATTGAGTTAACTAGAAAATAAACCAACGAAATTAGTTTATTTCTAAGGTTATTTTAACTAAACAAATTAGTTATTTTTTTAAAAAAATTTGTCTAAGTAATTAGAAACTGATTTCTAATTTAAAATATAATTGAATTAATCAATTTCCTTTGGTATAATATTTTAGAAACTAATTTAATTAAATAAATTAGTTCTTGGAAATTAGAAAACTAATTTCTAAATCATTACGTTATATTATGTATAAGTCCATTCTAATGTGGGCCACAAATAATTATTGAGTGCATATAACCCTCAAGAGCCTAAAACAAAAAAATAGCCCAAAACTTCAAAACCAACACAGCCCAAAAAAAACGAAATCGGGCCTGGAGGCAGCATCTGGAACGCACCAGCGCTGCGACTAGGCAACACATCTTCTGGCGCGTGCATGACACTGGCCTGATGCTCACGCGCCAGATGATGTTGAGTTGGTGAAGCGTCTGGCGCGTGCATGACACGCACCTGATGCTCACGCGCCTGACGCTTCACCATCTTCCTCCAGCGCCTCTGGTTCGTTCTTCTTCATTATGTTTTGATTTTTTTTTAATTATTATGGCTTCTTCTTCACTGATGTTATCAAGACTCCTCTCTTGTATGAGCCAACATATGTAAACTATCATGAGCCAACATATGTAAACTATCATACCAAAGAAACTATCACTCTAAACAATCACCGTCTTATTCGGTAGTTTGATTTTCTCACTCTAACTAATCATACCGAAAATGGTAGGGATATCACACCGAAGAAGAGATATAAAATCACATCGAAGATTAACAGTGATTGTTGTAACAAGACAAAGGAGAAACACGAAAACAATGAAAACATTTATCACCGAAATTAATTCATGTTTTGGTTAGGATAACACCGATTAACAAGTTACAGATATTCGGTGAATTGATAAACATGAATACAAAAACATTATAATCAAATTATGGGTTATTGATAAATCGTTTACAGAACAAAAAACTCACAATCAGACCAAACCCATAATCAAAACAAACATGAGGCATTCATTACAAAGACAGAAACAAAACAAAACATATCTTTACGGTAGACTATATAACAAATCATGCAAAAACCAAGGCTCTAATACCAATGTTAGAAATTATATGAACAGATCATATATCATAAGATCATCGTATATGCATAGAGAAACAAAACATACTTGTCTCGATGATTTGTTAGTTTCCACCGATTAAAGAACGCAGAATTCTCCTCTCCTGTTGTTTTTCAAGCACCAGTTTTTTTTCAAACCAAACACACACTCTCTTGGTCTTCAAACCGTTGCTTTTTTTCATTTATATTCCATCTGTGAATAACTACCGATGGTAGTTACTCATGGCTGATGACCATTTGACCCATCATGGGTGTCAAACGGCATCATGAGCAATGGAGGTGTATCTTAGAAACATCCTCGGTGAACTACACAATTCTTCTTTGGTGCTGAATATTTTGTCCTTGGAATTTTCTTGACTTACTGCGCATTTGCTAGTCTGGATGGAGTAAAAATGTTGTGTCTTACCTTGGGCTTACAAAAAGGAAGTCTGTGTCATTTATAAGGTTGAGGCAACTCACAAAAAACTCCAGAAGGTGTTAAGCTCACTTGGTTGGTTTATGATAGAAGTTTATTAAAAATATGCAAGTGGAGTAGAAATGTTGGGCAGTATGTGCAGCAACGTAATACATGCTACGGAAGAATTAACTATGGCGAAAGCTTTCAGCTGGGTTGTTTTTGAGAAGACAAATTTATAGGGAAGTCTTCTTTGTCTCAAGTATTTTTGTTATTTAATTTTCAGTTGATTAGATACTTGAGCTATTTGATTTATTATTGTTTTTGAGTGAAAGTAGTTAGATAAATCCTCTTACGAAGTTAACACGAGTCGGTCGTATTATTAGGTGTGAAAATCTTTCACGAGTAGTTAGGTTGTGAGACAGTTACAAAGATTGAGCGATACTGTGTTAGATCAATCTTGTATAATTTTATTGAACTACTGTGAAAGTGATTAATCTGGATGAGGGCCCCGCAGACGTAGGTAAAGTGTGTCGAACTGCGTTACCAAATCTCGGTGTCTTTACTATTTTGCTTTTGCTAGATTTTATCCTATTTGTGTAAAGAATAATCCGGAGAGCCTGCGAAGTAATTAACTACTTTGGTTTTTCAAACACTAAATTGGTTCAATTTTTGATGGGGCTTGGAGAGGAATATGGGAGTGTAGTGAGTCAAGTAATGTTGAATGATCCTTTGCCAGTTGTGAATAAAGCATATTCCATGATTCTTACTGTTGAGAAGCAGAGAAATGTTGCTGGACTATCTACAAATGAGATAGGAAAGATGAATGTGGCTCTCATAGTGAAGCCTATCGAAAATAGAAAAACAGAGACTAGAGAGGGGTTTTCGATGAATAGAAAAAGGAGTTATGTGAGGAAAGAGGACAAATATTGTACTCACTACCATGAGAAGGGACACACAATGGATACATGTTTCAAAATCCATGGAGAACCCGAATGGCTCAAGGAACTGAAGCATAAACGCACAAGAGAAAGAAATAGCTACTCTAGAGCAGTAGCTGAGAGTCCCATTGAAGCTGGACAGAGGAGTTCACATGATGAATGTATCAAACAAGAGTCACAATTTAGTGTTTCAAGTAGGCAGGTTCAGAAGTTGATGCATTTAGTCAAGGAAAAAGATATTAATGAAGCCAATCATGTAGCTCTTAACAGCTACACAGGTATGCATTCTAACCATAATGGTAATGTTAGCTCTAAGTATGAATGCGTTTTATGGATAGTGGATTTAGGTGCATCAACCCACATGACTCACAACCAAAACTTACTAAAAAACATTGACCTTACACCTAATGTTTGCCCTGTAATGTTACTTGATGGTTCATTTAGATCCGTCACCCAAATAGGAAGCGTAGCATTAACTGATTCAATTCAATTAGAAGATGTTTTGTATATTACAACTTTCCACCACAACCTTTTGTCAGTTTGCAAACTTGCTAAGGAAAATGACTTAGTTGTTATATTTATCTCAAACAGGGTTGTGTTGCAAGACCCGAGGACTAATTCCATTGTGGCAAGTTGCGAAGAAATTGGGGGCATTTACAGACTTAAACCTCACTACTTTCTACCACCAAACTCGAAGAAAGGTCCATCCTTGCAATTCTATCTCAACGAACATTTTGTTTGTAATGCTATTGATATTTTTAGTTTATGGCATTTTCGACTCGGTCATATATCCACTAAGGTCTTAGAACATTTACATTTTTGCCACCTTAAGCCGCCAAATGACTTCTTTTGTGAAACATGTCCCTTAGTGAAACAAACACGAAAATCATTCAAAAAACATGTTATAATAGCAACCAGACCTTTTGAGTTAATTCATATGGACCTTTGGGGCCCGTATGGAACAAAAACCCTTCATGGATTCACATAAATTTTGACCATTGTGGATGAATTCAGTAGAGCTCCTTGGACTTTCTTTTTAAGTAGCAAAGACCAAGTCCACCTTACAATCGACCTTTTTATTTCAATGATCGAAACTCAATTTAGCCAAAAAAATCACAAGAATATAATGGATAATGGAACTGAATTTGTTAATACTTCCAACCAACAATTATTGGAGTCAAAGGGAATTATCCATTAAAAAACATGTGTTTATACACCCCAACAAAATAGTGTTGTAGAACGTAAGCAGAAACATCTGCTCCAAATAACTCTAGCCTTTATGTTTAAAGCCAACCTACCAACAGAGTTTTGGGGGGATGCTATTTTAACCACAACTCATATTATAAATTGCCTACCAACCAAAATAGGAAACACCATATGAAAAATTATACCTTAAACTACCAAATTACAATTATTTTAGGACTTTTGAATGTTTATGTTATGCAACAAACACAAAACCCCACAAAGAAAAATTAGAACCCAAGGCCATAAAATGTTTACTACTTGGATATGCGATCGACAGAAAAGATTATAAACTACTTATAATTGATTCGCAACAAATAATATTTAGTCGAGATATTTTTCATGAACATTTATTCCCTTAGAACAAACTAGGAACACCAAAAAAGGACAAGCTCATTTTTGAACCTTAAAGCCCACACACTTCTTTTAACCCAAAAACATCACAAGGTCCAGATATACCACACTCAAACCTTTCCGACCCCATCATACCAGATCCAACAGCAACACCAGATCAGGAATCCTCTTCCTCTTCATCTTCATCTTCATCTTTCTCTTCACCATCGCCACTGGCCCACCCTCAACTACCACTTCTTCCTAGTCAATTCAGTACCAGATGAAGAAAAAAATCTTCTTACCTAGACAATTATGTCACCAACCTATCAAATACCTCTTTTGTCGCTGCCATATTAGACCAGTTCGAAGATACAACCAAAATAAAATTCTCCAATCACCACACTATTTTTTTAGCCAATCTATCAACTGACCATGAACCATTTTCATACAAAACTGCTATACATGACCCATTATGGATTGAGTCAATGCAGGTAGAGATTGAAGCTTTGGAAAATAATGAAACTTGGGTTCTAGCTATTTTGCCAGTAGGGAAGAAACCTTTGACAACGAAGTGGGTATACAAAATAAAGCGTAAATCGGATAGTTCGGTTGATCGACGAAAAATGCGACTCGTGGTGAAAGGTTTCAAGCAAATGATCAGGGTTGATTAATTCGACGTATTCTCACTGGTTGCCAAAATTACAACCATTCAAACCTTACTTGCAGTAGCAGCAGCAAACACATGGCCTGTTCATCACTGCGACATCAACAACGCGTATTTACACCGGCACATCGAAAAAGAAATTTACATTGTTCCACCACAAGGGTATAATAAAACCCAGCCAGGGGAGATTCTACGGTTACAAAAATCACTTTACGGCCTCAAATAGGCAGGGAGGCAGTGGAGCAGGGAGATCACTTCGACTCTAATGAATTTTGGTTTCACTTAGAAAGAATTAGATCATTGTCTTTTCACGAAAGGTACCAATGATAACTTCATGGCTTTGGTTATTTACGTCGATGATGAGTTAATTACAAGTCCTTCTGAAGAATTGATCTGTGATGTTAAGCAATTCCTGAATAGTGCGTTCACAATTAAGGATATGGGTTATGCTAAGTATTTTGTTGGAGTAGATATAGCTAGATCACAGAACGGGATGTTATTATCTCAACAGAAGTATATACTTGACATTCTAGCTGACATAGAATTGACAAAATTGCAACCTGCCGATATTCTCATAGTTCAAAATGCTACACTTGAAATTGATGACGGCCTCTTGTTGACTGATCCTGAGAAATATAGACCGATTGTTGGTTAACTCCTGTGTTTGAATTTCACTCGTCCTGATATTGCTTTCGACACTCAACAGTTTAGTCAATTCATTGTTACACCCCGTAATTTTCATTGGAAAACCCTATTACATGTTTTACGGTGCTTATTGGGGACCATACCAAAAGCTCTGGTCTATTCAGTCATGACTACTCCACTCCATGCTTGCTCAGACGCTTACTGGGCAAGCTGCAATTTTATAAGGAAGTCTCTAATTGGATTCTGCATATTTTTTGGTTAATTCTTGATCTCATGGAAGACTAAAAAACAACCCACGGTGAGCAGATCATCGGCAAAAGTTGAATATAGGAGCATGCCTAGTACCTTCTGTGAAATCAAATGGCTTAGCTTCATTCTTCGAGACCTACAAGTCATTGTTCCATTTCCTATTCCTCTCCGATGTGACAATATGGCTACCGTGCACATTTTCACCAATCCTGTATTTCACGAACGCACTAAGCACCTCGACATTGACTGCCATTTAGTTCGCAATGTTATTCGTGATGGTTTTATTCAAACAACATGCCTATCTTTAAAGTATCAATTAGTAAGTGCCTTCACCAAAGCTCTCTCAAGACACACACTCTCTACTATTCTTGTCAAGTTAGGGTTACCTACCTTCCAACTTAAGTAGGGGCTATAGAATCCAAATTTCACAAACGAGTTTACAAATAACAAACAGCCTAAAAGGATCCAAAGACAACTCCAGCAACAACAAATTATAAATTCATTATTCCAGCTTGTAAATTCACACGACATTCTTGTATCTTCTCCCTTTTTACGTTTGTCAGTAGTTTGTTAGAGAGTTTGTTACGTATAACTTTTCCACTGTAAATTTTGTATATAAACACCATAGCATAAATGATAAGATGAGAGTTTTTTTCCAAAATTGTCTTCATTCTCACAATGACAATCCATTATCATGTCAAATACATACAAACGTGCAGATAAATGACGGAATAATATTGTCCCTCAAATTTCAGGCATCAATGATTTAATTCTGAAAGGAGAGGCAGCAACTCAATTAGCAAGCTGAGCTTCAGTATGCCTAAGTGACAGAACCACTAGAAAGTTTTTTTGTTTATACTGCTCTTGAAAAGATTAAATACAATCATGAAGAATTAATTCAATACGGTTGATGTATTCTGCCTTCAAAATAACTTAGATAACAGCAGCACAGTGAACCCGCCCAAGAGCGTCAGCAGCGAGGAAGGATCACAGATGATGCAATCACTACTCGCGTATTCTGGAGATGCTGAGGGAGGGCAGGCAAGCCCCTCCTTTCCTTCCTTGCATTCACTAGCAAAAAGTCCAGGTGGGTATTTTCCGTACAAGTTTATGTAACTGAACATAGTTGATGCACAATCATTTGTCAAGTCATTCAAAACTTCTGCATATGGGCAGGCAAATTCCTTAAACGTTGAACAACACCGATCAGGAGGGTATGCAGGTCCTTTGCATTGACTTGTTATGATCGTATAGTTCAGAAACTCAAAGTTCACAGGACAAGCTGCATACGTGGAACAAGATAACATTATCATGGGATGACATGCGTGAACTGGTAAAACATAAAATCGTAAAGATGATCTAATCAATGGAAATGAAAGTTGACTTCATTTCAAGAGGTGAGAGCATTGATGAATAGGCCAATCATTAGATACCATTATTCGTTGGAAAAACAAGGAATAACTAGATGCGAATGATAATGATATAAAAGCTCTCAGTTTTCTTACCAAAAGTTCCAACACCAAAATCTATAAGCATATCAACGGCTAAAGCTAATCCAACTTATATAAGAGCATTCAAGGATTCAAAGGCTGAGGAGTTTCTGGCAGAATTAAAATGCAGAGATCAATTTGTTGAAACCCACGTCAATAATGAATTGTTACGACAAAAAATGGTCAATACGATGTAGAAACTGAATCTGGCATTCAAAAGGAAGATATTTCCTTATCTATTTCAAAAGGGTTTAGCTTATAGGCATGTACAGGTTGTATATAATGCAGAAATCAATAGCAATTGAGTTGTCCTAGAAGAAGAAAATTACCCTACGGTAGTATTTCTGATTCAAATTTCGTGGTAACAAATTTATTACAATAACAACAAATTTTCATCAAAGAAAATAGTGAATAATCATCACAAGTTTCTAAAGGTCAAAACTTGTACATTTCAGTAGAGAATTTCATATAAACTGAGGTTGACCTTAAAGTCATTTCCTTTCTTAGGGCAGTGAAAGCAGTTTCTGTGCAGAAACTCATGCCCATTGGTGAAAACTGTAATGATATAAGAGTTTGTGGTTCAATTGATTGATTCTGGATATTGTTCGCCAACATCATTCATGGAGTTTACTCAGGTTGCATGCTATCATACATTGGGCAAGGTCAAATAAATGCGAAAATTTTGTTAACAAAGTTCATTAAGAATATATATATATATATATATATAGACAATAATTGATTTTGTTGATGGCAAGATCTTAAAACACCGATCACGACCAACAATCTTGACAAGGAAACATAGGTGGAGTACAAATTCGTTATTCAGTTATGAGGCCTGAGTACAAAAAGGTCCCTACTATATTTACAGCTCTTGGTTGCTTCTGCTCAAAATGCCTATTGGTAGCTTTGAGCATAGCAGTTCTAATCCTGGAAGAGATGGTCTTGCATCCCTCTCTAATCTTTTGATTTCCAAGTGCAAGAGGAAGTTGGCGGATGGAGCAAGTAGTAAAGCTTTGACATGAATAAGATTCATCAAAAAGGAAAGGTAAATAATTGATAATACATACACGTTATCATTCTCAAACACGATCTACTGAGTTGAGGGCAAAAAAAAAGGACTATGAAGCAGCACTCAGATCACAAGACGAGGCTTTTAGATGAAATCCCAGGAAATCAATTCTCCAAAGTAAGTAAATTGTGAGGAAAATAGAGAAATAAAAACCTTTCTTAGCCTGTAGAAGATTCCTGCCAGTAGAAGCATGAGAGTGGAAAACATTATCTGGATCCAAGTCAACCAACGGAGACACATAGCGTCAGTTGATGTGACAAACGAAATTGATCTAACAACATCAGTTTAAAAAGACAGACGCACGGTACCTGAGATAAAACTGGAAGCAAAAGAAGGGGAAAGGATAGCCATGAAGAGAAAGAGAAAGGCAACTGCTTTACACTGCATCTCCGGCGCCTTTTGTTTCTGGGTCTCAGAAGGAATCTGAATCTCTAAACTTGTTTGATCCTTTTAGGTTCTACAGGTTTCTGGGTGAATTAGTTAAGTGCAAAGATTGGAGATTTAAGAAACTAGAAATGGAAAACTAATATGGAAGGAAATGATGAAAAGAGGAGAAGAAGCAGACAGATGCCTAAGTGGGTGACAGCAAATTACGCGCAAATGGCAGTTGGGTCACCACTCACGATATCCCATTTTTCTCTTCACAGCTAACGCCTTCTTTGTTTATTAAAATTCTTCATTTCGGAACCTTTGGGTCAAGAGTTAAGACCTGAGAGACGACAGGCTCCAAGGCCTGGGTGATGCCGTCTTCACCAAATAAAACAGTTTGTTGTAGGACCCCTCCATAGTTACATTTTTTATTTCAGACGTTTTGCGATATTTCCAATCAAAAAAATTAGTTAAGCCAGTTGTAAAATGACATGAAACATTGACTAAATCTGCTTCTGTAAAACGACAACTTGAAGAATAACTTGGAAATTGATACACACTAAGAGTATATAACTGAGGCATGTCGTTGGCACGTGCAGTAATTGCAAAATGAATGCATCGTCTGGTGGAAAATTGGAACGTAAGAAGACACAGAAAAACAAATTTTCATTAAATGTAAGCATAGCAACGTATATAATATAAAACATACGTTTTTGGTATAAAGTCTGTTTCCCTTTTCCACAACTCCTTTTATAAACATGTATTTGATTTATGTAATTGCTTGACAGTTGAAGTTTAGGTCAGGCTCCCCACAGACTGTCCACAAGCAAACTGACAAACACAGGCATAACATCATAAAGAACGGAACTTGAGATAGCGCAGACACACCAATTGGGACTAAAATGCATTAGGCTACGTCTTTCTCTTTATCACACCATTCTTATCAATTACCAAAACTGTTGCCCGCCTGCTTTAATACAGCAACAGCCTTGTAGTCCAGACTCCAGACTACCTAAATAAACATATGAAATGCAAACTCCCCTAACTCTGCTGTTCCCTTAGTATGGGAAAGGAAACTCTCAATAACCCTCCTTCAAACACAAGATATGGGAAAGGAAACTCTCAATAACCCTCCTTCAAACACAAAATAAACACACTTTATATAGAAATCAAGTTATAACTAGCGCCCCGATGGCAGTTGGTGGCATAGGCCGACATCAGCACCTGTGGCATGGGAATGTCTGATCACAGACACATCTAACGAGCTCTGAAAGCCCACTAGGCATCCAAATACATCACCCCCTTGTCTTGGCCCTCTTCATGCCAAGGCTGTTCTGGAAAGGGGAGAGGGAGCCTGACATTGGAGAGCCCTCCTCACGAAGTGTACCATTCAGCATTGCTAGCTCCCTCAGTTGATGCTTCTTGTAGAAATCCTGGGACTCATCCTAACATTAAAGGTACCAAATTGTCGCTCCTACATTGTAAATTACGATAGATCCAATCAGAGAATGCAAATGTAACTTACCACAGGCTTCAGTAAGTCTTCAAGTATCTCACGTGCTTGCATTAATCGAGTGTCCACTATTTCAACTGGCAATTCTGCTTCAACTAGGATATGCAGAGGCTCATTCAGATGCTCATACCCCGGTTTGCCCCTCATCATTTCCTCCTTCAAGAAATTAAAACAAGTATTGTTTAATTTATTACACACTATATGTATATGGTTTTAATAACTAGAAGAAATTAATAACCAAATCAAACTCAAACAAACATGCAAATGCCAGCTATCTGGGATAGAAATCCTTCAAGCAGGTAGCAAATGCTTTCAGAGCCAAATCAATCGAAACAAGAAAAGAATTATAACATATGTAACACTAAAACACGAAGGAAAACCCTTCTCACCCTAGCTGCATCCTTGATGCTGCCACGCCCTCTAATAAGAACACGGCACTCAGCACTAGCTTCCACCCGCTTAAGAGAGTTTCCCCTTGGGCCAAGAAGGCGGCCAACAAAGTTATACTGTGGCAAGACGTTGATGTCAGAGTAGACAAGATAGCTAAATATATATATATACTGATGTAGGGGTATAGAAAGATGGTCCATACATTAGGATATTTGCCGACAGGAATGTCTACTCTCATGGTTCTCTTAACAATAAGACCAGATGAGCTACCTTGAGAATTAAGCCAGTTTTGTGCCGATGAGGTCGGTATTAAACCTGGCATCTGCACAGGATAATACTAACTGGGTGAAAAAGAAAAAAAAGACAACTTTGTACTTCTTTTCAGATGAGAAATAAATGGCCAATTAACCCCCAAAAGTGGCTCAAGAGAGTTCCTAGGAAACTCCACAGCTTCCCCGGAGAAGCACAAGAGAGTGTTTCAGAAACATTATATCAGGAAGAAGGCAACAAAATAAAAAGGCCCAAGGTGCACTTCAGTGAAAATGAAATTTTAAGACAAAATAATTATTATGCTTGTAAGCAATCACTAAGAATACATAAGATGCTGAACACAGATCCAAGGTTGCTAGCGGAGTATGTTGCACGCAGAAAACATTCATTAAAAAAAATTGTCCGCTTTAGATAAGACATCTAACTAACTGCTCATTAAGTGAAGCGTGGAACTGGAACAAAAAGCATACAACAGCAAATTTTTCTTGGCAGTCCTACAACTTAAATTTCATGTCAGTATCCTGCACAAGAGTAATTACAGTTACAGTAGAAGTAAGGATTTGAATAATCCATTATGTTTCTTTATATTGTTACGAAAGCCAATGTTCATTCTTTATCGCGCTGCCTATCCACAGAATTCAGAATATAGGGACTGGAGAATCATTTCATGATAAGGGAGTTCTGGGACATTATGCATTTTTTATAAGCTTTTGGCAGCTCAATGATGTTAGTCTCAAAGTTGTACCAGCTGTCATGGTAGAAGTCCAAAATTGAAACTACACACTCAAACAAAAGTCATAGGTTAGCATAAAATGGAAACATTTTGTCAGTAATGCTTCTAGGCAATAGAATAACTAGATGGAGAAAAAAAGGTTATGTTAATAGTTAGTATCCATACTTCTGATTGAAACCGTGATGCCCATCCATTTGAATCAGCTCCTCCATTTGTAAATATTCCTCCCGAGGGTAGAGGGCTACCATGTTCAAGCCCACTTTGACCTAAAACTGATGCATTCCCCAACAGTGTAGTTACACGCAATATTTCTGCTCCAAAAATGTCAATTTTCAAGACAAGATGTACCAGTTAGCAGTAGTTAACAGATTAGTTAGCAGTCACCAGAAAATGGACAGACATGACCGACGTTAATTGAGTTAGTTAAAAAAATTGATGCTTTTCCAAAAATAAGTTCAACTTTCAGAAGAACCTGGTCAAAGATGAAAGGTCAATGATCATGTTCCAGACCTACTCTATTACAAGCATAAACAAATATATGGTATAGATTAAGACAATATGACCATTAAAGTTACTGTTTCACCAAGGGCTCCAAGTTGCCAAGGAAGAAAAGTGTATCAATCAACTTAAAAATCAGTGTTATGTGTATTAACCAACAAAGACAAAGATACCAGAGTCAAAATGAACGTTTCTTGAAAAAGCCAAGCTCAATAGTCGCCAGGAAGATGACTACAAAAGACTCTTATATCGATTAACACCTTTGCCTTTGATGCCATCTGAACATGACTATTCTGCTACCTATATAAGCTATAAAAAAACCCTAATGATAACCTATTAACAGGACAAGTATTATAACGGTCGAAGTCTTTTAGATGTTACATCACTAAAATAAAACTACTTGATCATTTATCATATAAGGAAGAGCAAATGGAAGTGCAAGTGGTTTCCTATTTGTAACTTCCACCATAATAATTTGCATGAACTGAAATTTGGGAGTAGAGCAAATTGTCTTCCCAGCAGCAGCTAAATGTTTACGCATGCATGTCAGTATTGACTAAGTTCCCTGATAAGATGACTGATACACACCAATTAAGTAGGAGATAACCCAATGTTATTTATGTTTATCTAAATTAGGTTTATGGGTTAAATGAAAATTTTGCCCTGATACGTACATTTAGAGTTTTAGATGAAACTTTAAGCACCTCATGAAGGCTATATCGAATTACTCGTTAGCCCTATCACATGTTATATGGACGTATAA
Organism: Erythroxylum carthagenense; assembly: GCA_026413575.1. NCBI lineage: Eukaryota > Viridiplantae > Streptophyta > Magnoliopsida > Malpighiales > Erythroxylaceae > Erythroxylum > Erythroxylum carthagenense. Next base: position 79,415,173 of record JANZLD010000237.1, read on the forward strand.
TGACTAGAAAACTTGATTAATGTTTCATAGGTGTTCACTAGAATTATCCACAGTCCTCCTCTAGTAGGTATTGCTCTGATCCCATGTTTGTCTAAGTCAATGTAAATATGCCCTAACATTAAAACTTTGATTAATACTATCTTTCGGTTGCTGAGAACTATTTGTCTGAATATTCCTATGCTGTCATACAAATAGGGGGAGGTTAGGGGGATGTTGCATTATAAGGGTAAGATTGAAATCTCCTTCAAATCTTTTATTGGCTATCTTAAAACTTGAGTAAATTCACAAATACCCAGAGTCCCTTTGTTAACTGGAAGGGTTTAGATTAGCAAGAATGAGCACTAACACAGTTAGCTTATGATTACAAAATGTGTAAAAACAAATACGACCACTTAAGGAGTAGCAACTATAATTTCAACACATAAGAAACTAAACTATAATTTCAACACATAAGAAACTAAGGTTCTTATAACAACATTCATTTTTCACCCCACACAATGCTGTAGCACGTTCGGCAGGAAATGTGTTCTAAATGATGAAAACTGAAATTTCACATTCATCAACCAGAGAATAGGTCATGACTATCGATCCAATTCAACAAGAAAAGAAAAAGATTTACCCGAAACTTGCAAACCTAAACAGTCTGGAACTAAATAAATGTGTGATGCAGAGTGATGTTTAAAACTCTTAACAAAAGATAAGCACAAAGAGGATACAAGAATGTACATGAGCTAGTGACAAAGTTTAATAACACAATAACAGAAAATATGTGTTGCATTCACTTGTTCTTAACCTTAATACATTAGATGCAAAGCAAAAAATAAAAAAAGGAACTTTTCTAATCTAAACATTTTGTTTCAGTTTATCACTCCCCTAGCTATAACGGAGATGCAGAAATTAACTACTTTGGTGTTTAGGTTTGTATCTGATCTACATAAAAGAAAGAGAACTTAACAATGAAACTCACCCTGACTCAACAAGCGATATGTATGAGGGAGAATAGGCATAAATGGATTGAGCTTGTTGCGCTCTGCCAATAACTCTGATATATATCTGCATGAGAGACACAGCTGACATAAATTGACATTGTAATAGCTGGTGCTACCAATACACACATGACTAACGAATTGTATGCTTAAAGAGATTGATTATCGTGATAAAAGAGTAATGTTATACACAGCAACAGGCAAAATCTGAATCAAAACAGTTAAGTTTTAGCTCATAAAGATCTGTAGTATCGATATTCAACCAACTACAAACGTGAAGTTGAAGAGTTAAAATCAATCAACCAATCAATCATAGAATTGAAAGAAATGAGTTCCATTAGATCAGTTTTAAGCTACAGACCCACAACTACCGATCTCGAACACCCAAGCAGGAAAAGGAGTTCATATATTGACCAATTAAAGCTGCAGCTGAAAAGTTCAATCACAGCAAAGAAAAGAAATTTTCCAAGAATCAAATACTTGATCATGCGGCATAATATGGTAAGACAATGAAACTAGTAATAGAAGAGGCAGAATAATTAAAAAAGAAAGAAAGAAAAGCTGATCCGATGCACATAACTGAAGGGGGAAAAATCAAGTCTTGATGCAGTAGCAACAAAGTAAGACACGATGAAAATCACAGAATAGAATCATACCAAAAAAAAAAAGAAGGAAAATAATTTTAAAAAACATAGATCCTAGTGGATAGAAGAAGTGAATTACTTTTCCTGCTCGACGACGAGAGCGGAGGAGGAGGAAGAGGAGGAGGAGGAGCGGAGGCCAGAAAGGTGAGGAGAGTGGGAAGCAGAGGGAGATGGAGAGTATGCCATGTAACGGGCAGCGGACGCTGCGGGGCCGCCGGAAGCTGACATATTGGAAGTGCTCCAATTGATATCTTTGTAAAAATCCAAATGATCAGATAACATAACAACTACTACTACTAGTATTAGTACTGTTATTTAGTAGTGCTCGATCACACTGATACGCGGATATCATATGATATGAGAAGAGAAGAGAAGAGAAGGTTTTGTTCTGTTAGCCAAGAAGACTCTGTTGTGCTTATGTGTGTGTCGATCCCGACCACTGACTCCCTCCGAGCGTCGGTGGATCTCTCCCCCTCTCCGCTTCCCTTTTCTCTTATTAACACCACGACCAACACCAACAACAACAACACCAACCAACCCTTCCTTCTTTTTCACATTCACTATTATCAACTTTTTTTTTTCACTTTATCTTCTTAGTACTGAGGAAAAATAATAATAATTAAGGATATAAGGACAATATCAATTTTGGAAACGATTAAGCTTTGATTTTCCATTATTTGCCAAGCCAAGTTTTGAAGAAATGGTACAATTACTCTCCAAAAGTTACAAATTCTCTCCTAACCCTCAGAATTTTAGTGCAATGCAACAGCCAGACGTTTGAAAATTCATGATGAAAACCAAATCCAAAGTATTCCACAGCTCCTGACTTTCGCTGTTTGGCTGATGAAAAGAATCGTAAATTCAAAAATTGTAGTATAAGATGGGACCAGAATCCATATAGTCTACACTTACATTAATTGATTGGTGTACACAAGGACAGAAACTGGGAAGTCACGTCTACCAACTAACTCAAGAATTCTCGTCCTTAGGCCTTGGCCGCCTTAATTTAACCTGTACAGCTTAGGTTTACGTGGCCTTTCTTTTTACAAGTTGGGCCGGTTGTGCTGCTAAGTTAGGGCCTATTGAGCAGTTTTCACAAAGTTGGGGGTTATAATGCAAATAAACAATCCCCTCCCATGAAGAACAAAGAAAGTAAAAGACAGCATTACTCTGGTCTTGCTACTTTCTGACCGTCCAAAAAAGAAAAGTGGATGACCGTCGTCGCAGTCGTCGTCGTTTAATTTTGACTGGTGCGGTTAAAGCCAAAGAAGTTTCACTTTTCTTATTGGAGTCCCAGTTAATGGAGGAGAGTGTACTTTTCAAAAATCTTCACAGCAGATAGTACCTAGGCTAGGAAAATAAGGTCTCCTTTCTTTCTTCTTGCAGTCAACGTGATGCCACTTCAATTTCTTATTTGTTTTTCAGCATTATCTTTCTTTTCTTTATGATGTATCTTGGAACGGTAGCTATCATCTGCTATTATTTAGGCCTATTATTTAGGAAGTCTGTGTATGTCTTTTAATCTTTTTCTTTCCGTTTTGTTTTGTGATTCTTGTACAGCTTGGGTAGTTTAGCTTGATTAGCAGCTTGGGTAGTTTAGCTTGATTAGGAATATAATTCATAGCTGTAACTTCTTGTATATATATCTCTCGTTTTCAATGGCAACGGGATCAGAATTCTCATTCCCATAATTTCTTATTTGTTTTCTTGACATGGTATCAGAGTTATGGTTGATAACAAGAACAATGAGACTTTTGGATCAAGGAAGCAAACAATCAGCCCTTACATACTGAACTCGGATGACAATCCTAGGAATCTGATTACCCAAGTTCAGCTGAAAGGTGAGAATTATGAAGAATGGGCTAGAGCTATGTGAACAGCATTATGGGCTAAAAAAAATATGGTTTTATTGATGAATCTGTCAAGTAACCATCGGATGATTCACTGGAGCTCGAACATTGGTGGACCATCAACTCTATGCTGGTTTCTTGGGTGTTTAACACCATAGAACCAATGCTTCGCTCCACCATCTCTCATATGGAGAATGTCAAGGATTTGTGGGAGGATAATAAACAAAAGTTCTCAATTGGGAATGGTCCACGAATGCAGCAGCTGAGATCAGATTTGGCGAACTGTAGACAGGATAGTCAACCGATTGTTTCTTATTATGGAAGACTCAAAACTTTGTGGGATGAAATAAATAATTATAATCAAATTCCTATGTGCGTTTCTAGGAAGCACAGACACGGACACGGACACAGGGATACACCAACATCTAAAATTTAGTGGAC
>JANZLD010000237.1:79441927-79454644 GCA_026413575.1 Erythroxylum carthagenense
CGAGAAGTAGATATACTTCAAGGGATATCTCAGGTGTATTCTGCATTACAGACTCTACCTGACCACCACAAACAACACTCAGTATGGGAAATGTTCCCGGACTTTGTTTTGTTCTGGCTCTGATACCACTCGTATCATAGGGCTTAGCACACCCAATATACGGTTGGAGTAAGTGAAAAGAATGGCAACTGCAGCAGTTGATGCAACATATGCAGTTCGAAATAATAGCCTGAAAAAGACTCAGCTCAAGTGGAGGCAGCAATGGGAGTTTGATGATGGTCATCAGGCCACATTTTGAGAAATTGGCAAGCGAACTTTCCACAAATGCAAACACTGGCTGACTATAGACCTAATAAAGAAAGAATTTCCCATGCTAAATGTTAATAACTCCAAGTAAAAACCATAACAAGACTCCATGTTTGAAACCGGATAGCATAATAAGGAACATGAAGTCCTCAATAGAGAAAACAGAGAACTCGTGGAAAAAAGAGGCAAGGAATCATTGTTTCTTATCTACTTAAAATCACAAAGCATACAACTTTTCTGGTTGAATTAGCATGTTATTGAGCAAGTTTTGGTTTCCTTTCTTCTCAAAAAGCCAAGAAATTTCTTCGTAACTTTCCAATGCTTGTCATCATATTGAGAACATGAGTCTCCCACTTCAAGCCCATTGCTTAAAGTTAAAGCAGAGGCAAATATAGGACTTCCAAAGACTACGTTAAGCATCTGCTCTGGACCATAGAAGGATGAAGCTTAAAAGTGACAATTCTATCAACAAGAAAGGGGAAGAAGAATGTCAAGGAATGGAGTATATGCAACAAATGCGTTTGAATAGGATGCTAGCATAGTTTGTTACTTGCCTCCTCTGTAAAAGGTTAAGTGAAGAAAACAACAGTAAGCTTACGTGTGGCTGGCCACCTGGACATAACCCAATAAGCACAATTTGATAATAATAGCTTGATATGAAAAGGATACATACCTGATATCTCCCACCAGATGAAGAATGACACAAGCATTAGCAATGCCAATGAGCCAGTAGGGTTCGTAGAATCCTGTCAAGATATTTCCTAGTGTATTGTCACCAAACGCTGCATATCCGAAGCATGCACAGCGGTAGTAAAAGAATGATGTTAAAGAGATTGCAATCATTGAGGCCTTCTTCATGGTCTTATTCTTAGCTGGAGGTGACTTCAAGGTATCCTGTACCCGGTATATCTTTAAGATAGACTATCATAATCTTCTGATTTATAAAATTTCGACAAACAGAAAGTCTGATCTGAATTTCAAGGAGGAGCAGCGAGTATGGATAGGCATAAGCAATGTTCCCGAATGCTTCAAACATTAACCATACTTTCTTAGCTTGTGTATCAACTTGAATACCAGAGACCCTACCCTTTAACTTCCCATTTTCTGCAGTCAGGAAACTAGTCTGGAAGGTAAAGCAGCTACTTCCACTAAACGATCCATAATCCATTATTTTCTTTTTGAGTGCTATTTTACCATTTCAACTTCAAAATAAAAACTCAATTGGCTTTATTCAACTCTTCAGTTTTTGTGTGTGACATATTTATATATGTCACCAGATTTCGCCCAAGATTGAAAGTATAATGGGGAATTCATATGGTTACAACTAAAACTTAACTTGATAAGTTAACTGAAAAGAAAGAGTGATTGTTTCTTCAGGGAGTTTCATTTCTGGCTATAAAGCCTGAAATTTCTATTGCCGAGTTGAAAACCTTGTTATGCAGACAAAAAGTACCAAGCAGACTAGTTGAGATACACATTACGTTAGCTAAGCCAAGTACGAACCCTACGAGAGAGTAGACAAAGGACATTATTGCAGCAATAACTGATAGCCAGTCAATGCTGTGGAAATTTGGTATCAGTGATGCTACAATCTGAACAGCTCCATACATGAGCATATAGGTTGTTATGTTTCCATGTGTGCATGCAGCATTATAGCCTTCTCTATGATAGCAGTTTGCAGTTTGAATGGCTCTGCAGGATAAACCAAGAAAGGATCAAGAGAGGAAATCATTCAGAGAATCGAGGTCCACCAAATTAATAGGCCATCCTGTCATAAGAATGTAAAATATCCTAAAGCAAACAAGGATATGAAAAAGGAAACTTCATGATGAAACTAAGTAAAAAGTAACAAGGAGACATACCTTCAAAAGAAAAACACGAAAAGAATGCATTAACACAAGGATTACAATACACTTTCTTCCCTAAACTGATAACCAAGGTAGATAAGGTTCTGCAAGTTGCTAGATGTACATGTGCTAAGGAATAACTATTGCCAACTATATATGCCAACAATCAATCCCAATATTATCTATCAAACATTCTTCTATATTCAAAACTAAAACATTTCAAATCCCTTTAGGTAAATCGTTTGTCATTTGAGTCAGAAAAAATACCATTGTGATCTTCATGTGGTCTGGATGATGGCATTATTACTTGTGTTAATAAGATGCGAATGCATAGATCAGAGAAGGCCTCAGTACCTCAGACTCGCTGCAAGGTTATAAAGGAAACTACACCTATCCCATACATGTATAGATATTGGAAGAAACCACAAAGCCAGGTCCTTTTTTCACCTGAACAAAAATAATCGAATTTATTCAGATCATAAAGTTGGTGAGAAGAAAAGATTGACAGAAGATCTATTACGTTGTCATTTTGCATTCATTTGGTATATAAATCTCTCTCATGTGTTGAAATTATTATCTAAAATTAATGGAATTGTCTCTTAATTATTCTCATACAATTTTCAACACTTTAGAGATAAAATTAAATCAAAAAAATGAAAAAGAAACAAAGAAAACCTGAAAATTCCATATTGACAGCAATTTAGTGATTAAATGTGGGCACGCACAAGGATAAAAATTATCTGCAGATCTATTTTCAAATTCAAATCTGAAATTTTCATAATCTTTGTGGATCATATTACTATCTTATCAATGGAGATCAGCATCTTGAAGTGGGGATAAGGATTATCTACTGAAGATCATGACAGAGAGAACAGAAGAGGGATCGAAAAAGCATAAAAGGGGAGAAAAGTTACTATTCAAGTCAGCTTTTAGTGTTAGGATAGTTTTACACTTTTCTACAGCTTTTTCTGCAGGTTTTTCATTGGGATAGTTTTTGTTTTCTCTGTAGAAATTTCTTTAGTTCTTTTTGACAACATAGTTTAGGAGTAGTTTATGTTTTTGGATTCTTTTCTTCTACTTTTCTGAATAGCCATAGATAGTTTTCAATTTCTGCAGTATTTCTCTAGGGATTTTTTGGATTTCTAAGAAAGATCAGGGATGAAGACTTTACAATTGGCTACTTCTTTGATTTTCACTTTCTTTATGAGTAGTTAAATCCATTTTTTTGGTTGAGGGGAACCTTGTTATCATCTATTATGCGTGAGATGTTTCAATAAAGTTTGTTTTGTTGATGAACATTGAGTGTCTTCCGAATTACTTTTCTAATTGAATTGATTGATTTCCAGGTATGCAACTAGGAATTGATTCGTTTAATAGCTAGATTAATTAAATATGACTTTTAGTTTTGTTAATCACAAGTAGCAATTAGGATTATCTTCTTTACGTTAGAGTAGGGAATTCTAAGAAGATACTCATCTTGATTAAATGCATGTCGTATATGTGTTATCTTGTTCATTGGTTTCTTAGCTCTTAAAACCATTATTCAATTGAACCTACGATCATATCTAGGTTGTTGATTAATAAGAATGCTTAGAATATATGTTTCTATTCATTTACACTTAAGAAAAAACATCCTCTAATAAATGTTTATTAATGAACTGAATTTTATATCAAGGATCCATTTTAGTGTGATAATATTAGTGACCCAAAATTAAGGTTTGTTTACTAAATTTTCAGATCCAATTACTTTTGTTAATTTCTGATTTTTTATTTCTAATTTCTTAAGTTACGTGAACCAAACCTCTCCTATTTGTTTTAGTTTTAAACTCGTTTACCTTTATCGCTAAAAATTTCTCATGGAAACGATCCCTACTTTTCATTACTACTTTATTTTGTATTGACGGAAGTTGGTTTCTTTTTAAATTTTGTTGTAGGCGATAGCAGTACCAAATTTTGGCGCCATTGTCGGAGAATTTCTTAATGTTTTTTCTGGTGATGTTTTTATTTTTGGTTTCATTGCTCTTGGTTACCTTGTCTTCTATTTATTTTAGTTTCACAACTTTTTCTGATTTTTCGATCTTTTAGCGGCATGGCTCACGATCTTTTAGCGATATGCGTTTGATTCTAATTTTGCATATTAACCTTATTATGATGATGAGTTTCCATTTGTTGCTACTTCCAGGTTTAAGCATCAAGTGACTGATTTCACAACCTTACCCGTGCAAGTACCGAGGGATGACCAAAAAGCTAAGGTATATGAAGTTTGCTCATTTTTAGGTTATTCCTTTTGTACGTTTTCCTTTTTGCAAAATACATAGTATAGATTCGCTTCTCCATCGAGCTACTATGAAGAGCAGTCCTACTTCTAGTCAAAGCCTCCACCACCACCACAAGCTAATAAGATGTCTTTGGAGGATATCGTAATGAGTTTGGTGACGAGCACTCTTCAATTCCAGCGAGTAATGAGGAGTAACTTGAAGACCTTGGAAGATCAATTGAGCCACTTAGCGGAGAGAATAGAAGCCCAAGTGTCTACAAGAGTTCTTAGCCAATAGGAGAGTGATGTGGAAGAGTTGTGCATTCCTTTAGAGAGTGGAGATCATTTAAAGAACCCAAAAGCAATAAAGGAAGAGCAAGTGAAGATAGGAAGAAAGAGGTTACAGTTTGAGAAAAGATGGAGGATGTACAACCTCCTAAGGTAAGTGATGAAGTCAATGTTATCGCTAACCAAATTTCTTTTTTTTTTCCTAGTTGTTTACAAGTAAAAGAAGAAGAAGTGCCTATTTAGTTTAACTTTTGGAGGATGAATAAGCACTTTTTTTCATCGAAAAAGCTATTTTTAAGAAAACTGAATATTTGATTGTAAAATCTAAAAGCACTTTTTTCACAGAAGTGGCTTTTTTGGAAGCTGAAATACAGCTTTTTGAGAAGCTCAAATTTTGAGCTTTTCAAAAAAGTATTTTTTCAGATTAATTAATGAGTTTATTTTTTAATCCCATTTACTCTTATGTATTACAGATAATTCCCACAATTCTCACAAACATATCTTTACGTTTATTTTGATATTTATATAATATATTTGATTTTTTATATTTATTTTTTATATTAGTTTTACTTATATTATAATTCATATAAAAGATTTGATTAGATATATTTTTATTTATATTTTATATGGTTTAAAATTATATAATAATTAATATATTATGCTTTGCATATTATTTAATATATTTTAAATAATTTTTATATGCATAAATAATTTTATTACAAAATAAAATATAGTTAAAATTAAAAGTGTTTTTTATTTTTATGTTGCCAAACAGTCTATTGTGTGAAGCTCTTAAAAAAAACTTTTTTTAAATGACAGCCAAACAGGCAACTGACTTTTTAGAAAAGCTCTACTGATATAAGTTCATCCAAACAGACACGAAGAACAAGAAGAGAAACAAGCAGAAGAAAAGCCACTAATCACATATGAGTTGAACAAGCTGTGGGCAAGTGAGCTGAAGATCAAAGGTAGCAAGCAAGATGTTGAGTCTCCATAACCATTGGCGTTATTTTTACAAAGACCAACCTAGTGTGAGAAGGGCGATGCCCAAAAAGATGAGTGGACATTAGAGTATGATGGTGAAAAGATGAAGTTCCACTCATCAGAAGTCATAGAGCATCGTGCTGAGAAGGAGCCTACTTCAAGGGAAGTTGCTCCAAGCTCCTCACGGAGTTTAAGCATGCTTCCTGTTGGACTCAAGCATCCATTGATAATGGATGATGTACAGATGCCAAGGGTCAAGCTTATGACCTTAAATAAGTGCTTAATGGGAGGCACCCCATCTGTATCCCTTTCTTTTGTGTATTTTCCCTTTTATGCATATCTTTTGAGTATTTGCTTTAAGAGTTTTACTTGTTTTTTTTGGTTTGTTTTGTTTGTAGACATTTGAAAAGGAAGCTGCAATCATTCATTTCAAATATGCATATGATGTCTTCAATATAGGGGAGTACTTCTATTCCCATCCATTTTTTATGCTTTTATTAATTGAGGACAATGCCCATTCTAAGTATGGGGTTGGGGTAAGTGTGAAATTTCTGCACACTTGGATTGTTGTGAGTTTGATGGTGATGATGAGAATGTAGTAACTTGAATGATTTCGGTCTTTTGCTAATAGTTAATTGTGATATAGGAATGATGTTGATGTTTTTGATTTGGGGAACTTTGATAGACTCTTGAAATGTCTTTTTCCTTTGTGTGCCTTGCATGTGTTTGGTGACTCTTGTGTATGATATTTGGTATTTAAATGCATTTTGTATAGCTTGTCATATGAATTTGGAATGGGATGCTTAGAATGCAGTGTTAAAAAGAAGAAGAAGAAGAAAAGACAACTATCTTTGTTTTTACATTGTTGATCAAGAGTGTCTTTGTCTTATGTTATTAAATAAGAAGCATCGTTGTTCTTTTGTTTTTAAGATATTTTGTTCTGTTTGTATTGTTTCTTTTCATCTGTATTTGTGTCGTACTGAGCATCCTTGACTTGTTTATGTGATAACAAATGCAAATGGCTTAAATGCTAGATATTATGCATCTTGAGTGACTATTTTACTGACTATGTGCTTGCATATGAGTAACTTGTTTTTGATTATGATAGAGTTGAACTAAGTGAACTGGATTGAAAGCATTGATGGATTTATGTGTGCTTGATTAACTATTAACTCTTGATCAGAATTGTTTGAGTGAAACGTTTGATTTATTGCTTAAGGACAAGCAATGGTTCAAGTGTGGGGGAATTAGCTACAAGAAGTCGGGTTTCAATAACTGCACCAAGTAGTCACCAACCTTCCCAGATCAATTTGGATGACCGCCTAAGTCGCCTCGAACACCGAATGCACTTTATGGAGCACAACTTGATGGCTTATTGGGAATTTCAAGGATTCCAACCTCCGCATCCACCAACGCCATAAATTTGGTAGTCATAAATAGAGAAGCATTCTTTCCCTTTTCTTTTATATTTTTGCTTCTTTAATTTTCTATTTTAACATTGAGGACAATGTTGGTCTAGGTGTGGGGGAAGGAATTGGAGTTTTTTGTGTGATTCTTTTCGGTTTTTGCATGTTGGTTATGCATGTTAAGCCATCAAGCTTTATCATATTAGTTTGGATGAGATTGAGTGTATGCATGAAATTAAATTGGGCTATGTGAGTCTAAGGCGAACCATGCTGATTAATTGCAATAACTAATCTTGCAAACTTAGTTAAAAATTTGACATTTGAGTGATAAGGTAATTTATGGAATTGAAATGAATTCTTGAATTAAACCTGTGAGCGAATTTGAGCTTTAAATGACATTATCTTTATGTCATTCTATTTCTTTGAATTGTGTGATGTTACTCTAGTCATGTTTGCCTTCAGAACTTGCACTAAACCAGATTGAATTTGTTTGATTACATGGTTTATGGAAATGATTAAGGCCTTTTTGTTTTTACACTCTTTAGCTTAAAAATGACCCACCTAGTTATTTTCCCTTTGCAAACATTTTTTAGCCTTTAACCTTGTTTTTCAATCAATCACCTTACATTGAAACCCAAAAATTCCATTAGCCTTACGCTATCATAAGTTGAATGAAGCATTAAGTAATTTAGGACTTTTGTTCTGTATTGTGTTCTGAGATATTTTTATAGATACCTCTACTCATATGTTTATTAAATTATGCTGCTATTAATTTCTCTTGTCTTTATTGTTCTTCCTTATTCAAGCAAAAAAAAAAGAAAGAAAGAGAAGAAAAAGAAAAGAAAAGGGAGAATAAGGAAAAAGGAAGAAAGAAGAAAGAAGAAAAGAAAAAACAAAACAAAAGAAGAGAAATGAAAAAGAAAAAGAATAAAGCATAGTAGCATTAGTTAGTATGAGTAGTTGTAGTCCTTTGTGTCATGTGGTTATTTCAGAATTTTAATATCCCTTTTTACTTGATACTTTGTGAATGCTTGTGATTAACCCTTTGCCATTTTTACTTTACCTTTGAACCTAGCCCCATTATAACCCTTAATCAAGTCCTTATGATCTATTAGCTCATGTAATCTGAACGAATGATAACTGGTGAATTTGCAAGTCTATGGTAGTGTAATCTATTAGAAGTAGATTTAAGAGAAACACTTTGACCTTAAACACTTGAGCTTAAGAGAGAAATCTGTGAGAAGAATTCACTTTAATTTCATACTTGCCTTTTGAACAAAGATGTCTTACTTTGACTTTGTTTATTCGTGTCAGTCAAAAGTGATTATGATGTATGTTTCAACCTAAGTCTTACTAGCCCAAGTTAATGAATTGTGTGCACTTAATCTTATGAAGGATGAATTGATAGAGTCTAGTGATTTGGCATGTTTGCTCAAGGGCGAGCAAAGGTTTGGTGTGAGGGAAGTTGTTAAGTTGTCATTTTGCATTCATTTAGTATATAAATCTCTCTCATGTGTTGAAATTATTATCCAAAATTAATGGAATTGTCTCTTAATTGTTCTTAGATGATTTTCAACACTTTAGAGATAGAATTGAATAAAAAAGATGCAAAAGAAACAAAGAAAACCTGAAAATTTCAAATTGACAGCAAATTCAGTGACTAAGCGTGGGCACGTGTAAGGATAGAAATTATCTGCATATCTGTTTTCAAATTCAAATTCTAGATTTTCATAATCTTTGAAGATCATATTGCTATCTTATCAATGGAGATCAGCATCTTGAAGTGTCGATAAGGATTATCTGCTGAAGATCACAAAAGAGAGAAGAGAAGAGGGGTCGAAAAAGCATAAAAGGGGAGAAACGCTACTGTTCATGTCAGCTTTTAGTGTTATGATAGTTTTACAGTTTTCTGCAGGTTTTTCATTAGGATAGTTTTCGTTTTCTCTACAGAAATTTCTTTAGTTCTTTTTGGCAACATAGTTTAGGAGTAGTTTATGTTTAATGCATTCTTTTCTTCTGCTTTTCTGGACAACCATTTTCAGTTATCAATTTCTGCAGTATTTCTCTAGGGATTTTTTTTTGGATTTCTAAGAAAGACCAGGGATGAAGACTTTACAATTGGCTACTTCTTTGATTTTCACTTTCGTTATGAGTAGCTAAATCCATTTTCTTGATTGAGGGAAACCTTGTTATCATCTATTATGCATGAGATGTTTCAATAAAGTTTGTTTTGTATATAATCATTGAGTGTCTTCTGAATTATTTTTCTAACTTATAAGGTAAAGCCTCATAAGTTAGAAATGTTATAACATTTAAATATAATACCAATTAAGAAATGTTATATCAAACCTCCAAGTCGCAAAAGGTCAAATCAAAATAATGTCTCAGTCCTACCCGCAAGTACTAAGGCAAACTACCATCACCCTATATGTCATAAGAGCACAACTAAAAACCCTCATGTGTTGATTTGGACAACTTTTCACTAGGACCATACTTCTCGAACCTTTGTTGGAGACTTAATTAGGGACTGCCAAGGGAGATGGTGTAGTGGCTTCCTACAGAATGTTGGAGTTGGCTCACCTTTGGCTACCGAATTCTGGGGAGTTATTCGAGTCTCACGCTGGTATGGGCTCTTGGCTATCGACACATGGTTGTCGAAGTGGATTCTTTGGAGGTTATTAACATTCTTTCTTCTTACAATATAGTTATGTCTAACAATCATCCTTTGGTGGTCGGTACTTGAGGGTTAGTTTGCCGAGAATGGGAGGTGTAACTATAGCATATCTATCGGGAAGGGAACCAGTGTGTCGATAGCTTGGCTACTCTTTCCTTTTTAGCAAGGCTAGGGTTGCATATTCTCCAGGAGCCTTTAATGAGCGCTATGGATTTCATCCACCAAGATATGAACGAAGGGCTCTACCGTAGAACTCTGCATTAGTGGGATGTTCTCGTTAGAGTGGAGTGTTTTATTATTTTGTCTTTTATCCCTTGTAAAAAAAAAATTCAAGTTACAACACACTATATGAATAAGTCAAAGGATGGACATTTATAGGGCAACAAATGAAATAAAGTATCACACTTTCTTATCCATGTTAACAGGTCCAATAAGAGACTTATATCAAACACCTTTTACATGATAAATATGTTAGAAAACCAAAATCAATAATAACAATACATGATAGGGAGCACAGATACTTACTTGTTGAAGACATGATCAACAAATTATGCAAACACCACTCAAGCGTTCAAAGATGGCCAAGATTTCCATAACAAACCCACTTTCTTTAAACAATTACAGCTATCAATGGGGCAAACCGTAGAGAGACTATACTTATGTATATATAGGGAGTGCTATGGGGTCCTAGTCATAGATATTAACCCAAGGCATGCCCATCGTGGATCTTAGGGTTAGACCTACACCATTAATCACACTAACGATGTAAAGTGCTTAAGTCCAATAGTCACAATAATAGTGGATTATACGCATCTCAATAGGGATCATATCATTAGCTTGTTTTTAATAAAAACAAAAGTACAATTGATTGTAGCCCATAAAATATATTCTAACATTCTCCCACTTGGGTAAAATTAATTGTTTAAATTTATTTTGTTTTTCAAAAACTTTGAAAACGACTCTCAGGCTAATAAACTCAATTTTGTGCAATGTGGCCTCGTTTAAAATAGATATATGTATTCACATATATGATCTGAGATGGAGCACTTCAATAGGACTAAGTCTGATCAAAATCAAATGACATTGAACTATGGCACCCGTTACAACCTTTATAAATATAACATCGATCCATAATTACATATATCATTAACCTTGTCAACCAGTCATCAGTATGTAGTGTAGTTTGAAAGTATAGCACATAAAGGTGATCCAATAATTAATTTAAGGTGCTACTTTCAATGTCAGTCCTTACAATTTCTCTTAAAATAGGCTTAAAGCAAGAGAAATTGTATAGTTCATTATGAACTATAATGCCTTGAACTCCAATATGGTATTAACCACCGGCATGATGAGTAAAAATAACACCGAGTTCTATAATAGTGTCTGCAGACTCAAATATGGTGTTGACCAGGAGACATTCTGATCTTATAGAACACCAAGTCCAACATTTTGTAACGGGTCTCTAACTCTAATATGTTGTCAATCACTAGACATGATGATATAAAAGTACACTGAGTTTTGAAATAGCAATTAATATATAGACTAAATAGTAATAAATGTCCATGCTAAATGAACATTCAAGTAAATAACAATAAAAGTCTAATAAGACAATGAAAGATCACATATATTTCAAAACTACCACTAGTCAAACACATTAAAAGAGCTTAAAATCTCTATATCTGCAACATGCTTCTGGAACACTATAGGTCGAAAACCTTTGGTTAAGGGATCAGCTAGCATGAACTCTGTAACTATATGCTCGATGACTATCTCTTTATTCTTCACTAGGTCTCTGACAGTCAAATACTTTAATTCTATGTGCTTAGAACCACTAGAAGTCTTGTTATTTTTAGTATAAAACACTGTTGCACTATTATCACAATAGATTCTGAGAGGTCTAACAATGGAATCCACAATGCGAAGTCCGGTCACTTGGTTTCTTAACCAAACAGCATGAGTAGCAGTCGCATAACAAGCAATAAATTTAGCCCGCATAGTAGAAGACGTAACCATAGTCTGCTTCTTACTCTTCCAAAATATCGCACGCCTAGCCAACATAAAGATGTAACTAGAAGTCGATTTCATATCATCAGGGCACCTAGGTAGATCTGAGTCACTATACCCTATTATCTCTAAGTTGTCAACTCTTCTATACACAAGCATATACTCCTTAATTTTTGCAAGTATCTCATCACTTTCTTAGTAGCTACCTAGTGAGCATTACTAGGATTCGACTAGTACCTACCCAAAATGCCAACTATATAAGTAATATCAGACCTAGTGCAAACCTGAGCATACATCAAACTCCCCAATGCACTATCAAATGGTATGTTCTTCATTTATGCCTTTTCAATTTCATTCTTAGGACATTAGTTTTTATTGAATTTGTCACCCTTAACAACAGGTACATCACCAGATTTATAGTTTTGCATGTCAAATCTCTCTAGGACTTTATTAATATAAGCCCTTTGAGACAAGCCAAGTAAGTTACGAGATCTATCCCTTTGAATTTCAATTCCTAGCACGAAACTTGCCTTACAAAGATCTTTCATCTCAAAATGCTTTCTCAGCATCTGTTTAGTTTCATTCAGTGTTAAGTCATCAATTTGTCCTTATTTTATACTTAATTATCTTTAATGTGTTGAAATTTTTATCCAAAATTAATGGAATTATCTTATAATTATTTATAGATGATTTTCAACACCTTAAAGATGAAATTGAATAAAAAAGATGCAAAAGAATGAAGAAAATCCAAAATTCCAAGTTTGACAGCAACTCAGTGACTAAGCATGGGCACGTCTAAGGATGGAATAAATCTGCAGATCAATTTTCAAAAGTCAAATTCGAGATTCTCTCAATCTTTAAAGATTATATTGCCATCTTTCAAAGGGATTAACCATCTGAAATTGGGGGATACATTATCTAACGAGAATCAAGGAAAGATAGGAGGGAAAT
>JANZLD010000237.1:79524102-79558058 GCA_026413575.1 Erythroxylum carthagenense
TAAAAGAATGTGACTTTTGGAAAGAATGCAATGGTTATAAAATTGCTTTCGGAAATGTGGCATTTTGGCCAATATGTGTGAAAAATGTGAAATGTGTGCTTATATGGGTTTGTGGTGGTCCCTTAAGTGAGTCAAGTGCACTTGTCTATAGGCTTTTTCCGTCTGCCCACTAGTAGCATGGAGATCCTCACAGACTCCTATAAGTTCACGGCTACACATGACCGCTACGCGAAAATGTGTAGTACGTTTTGTTTTGGATCCACCCGAACCATTTCCAATGTGTTTATGTGATTATTTTTTGAAATCATTTTGATGCATTCGTGTGTTGATTTTATAAACGGCTTGATAAGTTGTAAGTTTTGGAACACATATGTGGCATATTTGAAAATGTAAATTTTGCATTGGGAATAAAATGATTCAATGATTTTTATTTTTGCTTGTGTTCTTGGTTATAAATATGTTACTCACGAGCCGTCAAGCTCACCCCCTACTTTCCTCCCATTCATAGACGATAAGCAAGAAAATGAGTGACCGAACCGAGATCAAGGCATTACTCCCGTTTACATTTTGATTTTGAAGCTATATTTTGTAAACAAAGCTTTAATTGCATTTTTGGAGAAAAATTACTGTTCATGTGTTTTCTTTTCTTTGTAATTTGAATTTCTGAGACTTTAATGTAATGGGGCTAGAAATGTCCACTAAAGCTTTGTAAGAACTCATATTTTGATATTATTGAAAGATATTCAAGTTTGATTGTGTTTTGCCGATGCATGTTCCAAAGGTTGCTTTGCATTGTTTTTGAAAATGTCCATAAGGGTAGGTTTATGTATGCTGTGCTTTGAGGCAAATTCTAGACTAATATGGATTGAATTGGATTAAGTAGGCTTCTTGAAAGTAATAGAGGAATTTCATAGCTTTCCAACGATCTATAATATGCTATTTTTGGATGTGGTAGTTGAAAGATGTGAATTGTTGAAGTTGGGTGCAGGTGCTGTCAAGAATGGCAAATTTCGGGACAGAAACTTTGAGTAAATTTTTGACCCTCATAGAGTTAGAAATTGTTCTTAGGGTGTTCATAAAAGTTGTAGATTTCTTTTTATCTTTCCGTTGATAAAAAGTATGACATTTTTGGATGATGGAGTGGAAAGTTATGATGTTTAGAATTTCTGTTGCTGTCTAGGATGGCAGATTTGGGGACAGTAAGTTTGAGTAGGTTTTTGACCCTAAAAAAGGTAGAATTTGTTTATAAAGTCTTCTTGAAGGTGGAAGATTATCTTTTTATCTTTTCATTGATATGAAGTATGACATTTTTAGAATATGGAGCTGAAAGATATGATCTTTTTAGAGGTTATGTTACTGCTTAGGATGTCATTTTTCAGGCAGTCACTTTGAGGTAGATTTTGACTCCTTTAGAGGTCAAATTAGTTTTTAAATCCTTCATGAAATTTGTAGAGCTTCTTTTTATCTTTCCATTGATACTAAATTTGCAAATTTTGGAGTTCTGGGTCATAAGATAGGAATTTTGGAAGTTAGGTTGCTAGGAAAAAAAAAGAATCAGGTTGCAAATTTTGGAAGTTCGGTTGCAAATTTTGGAAGCTAGGAATTTTGGAAGTTAGGTTGCAAATTCTGGGTCATAAGATAGGAATTTTGGAAGTTAGGTTGCCCTCGTGACCGCGTCGCGACATGGCCCCTTTTTCCCACCCTTAACTTGATTTTTTTTCCATTTTTTTGCTTATAACTTTTCCGTTCGACCTCCGATTGACCCGATTTTTGAAGCGTTGGATTTCTAAGACTCTCCTTTACCTCCCCATAAAAATTTTTAGATTTTGATATTAATTTGAAAAAGATTGATTAAATCAAAGTGAGTTGGATTTTATTTTTTTCTGAACATGCTTCTTTATTTTGGTAATATCTTGACCTGTAGAGGTCCGATTGAGGTGATTCTTGTTTCAAACTAAACTAGAGACATAGAATTACAACTTGTCTAAAGGAATTGATTTTCAATTTAGGACCCAAGACTTTTAAAAAAAATTTCAATTCTGTTCGAAATTATGTGTTTGGGTATTTTGTTGAGGTTTGACTTAGTGTGGAATTCCTCCCTTGTGGGATGTGCGTCCAGATGTCACATAGGACGTTGGGCACGTGACCCGTAGGGGTAGGGTTCCAACACTTTCTCATTCAAGATTATCTGTTAAGTCTCTCTCATTTATCAAACTTGGTTCCTTATAAACTCAATCTTCTAAAAGATCGATATTGTCAAAACAAATTGGACATGTAGAACTACTTATTCTATTAAGAGTCTTAGTGAACAAATAGAATTAAATTATTAAGAAATTAATTAAAAATTGTATTCAACTTAATGATGATAATATCATACCATTTTCGAAGTTTTAAGTTGTACATAATCAAATCATTTAATCTTTTATGTTCTAATCTATTCGTATTTTTAGAATAGACGAATTCAAATATACTCTGATTTTTTTTCATCTTATTGCACTCTCACATTGACTCAAAATTCAAATTACAAACCTTTGCAATTTTGAAATGTTACTTTCAAATACACTAAGCAACTGTAAGACAATAAAGTAATCTTATAAATAAAATAAAATGATGATTAATTTTTAACAAATTACAAAAGTAAAGAAACATATACTAGGATTAAATTTGTCTCTTTGGCAAATTGCAATGGGCATCCTAAATTCACGAAAACATCCTTATAAACCTTCATTTGTGAGCATAGGAGATATTGAATCATCTCATGGACAACAATTATTGTAATATAGTTAATAACATTCTCCTATTAATTAAAGCTTTTAAAAAAAACTTAGTTTAAAATAGATAGTAGGATTCAAAAATACCCCAGCTCTAAACAATAGAGAGTAAAGTTATCTTTCTTATCTTTCAGTGATGATTGTAAGATAGGTGTATACAAAGAAAGCCTATTTTTCATATTGTTCTTGATTGTTCCTTTGCCCTCTCTATGACATCATAAAAATAAATCATTGTTGCTTTCTCATTACCATTAGTCAAATGAAGTACTCTCACAAGAGACTTACTAACTCAAATGACAAGTTGATATTAGAATCAAAATTCGTGATCTTTAAATACAATTCTTGTATTCCAACATTAGACCTGACATACTAAGATGTAACGCACTCATCATTTGTTAATATTTATTTGAGCTCCTACTTCAATAGAACAAAGTATTAAAGTGATACAAAATTAGTCACAAATATTATAATAGTAGGATAAGACAAATTTCTACCATTGATGAAACTGTTTTTCATCAAATTAAGGATTATGCATGATTATAGGTGAACTTAAATCACTTTTCTTACTTTCATCATATTTTCATCAATGATATGAAAGTATTTAGGATCTCATATATTCATATATTTTTCAACATCAGGTCAATACAATGTACAACATAAGGATTCCAATAAAAAGATTATACCTGCTTTGCAATATTTTCTTAGTTGCTTTGTAAGTATAATCATTATTAACAGTGAACTGAATAATATTTTCTAGCCTTACTTCATTCACAACTTCATCAAATATCTTAAACAAAATATTATCATTTTTAACAAGGTAGATACATCAATAGACTTTAAAAATATTGTCCCTTTAGCAGAATAAATGAAAATTTTGATAATACACTAATCTTTTATTTATCTAATCATCACATATGATTGAATACCTATAAGTTGTCCAAATCGTTCTTCTTTCAACCAAATAACTATTTATAAATAGTCCTACATATAATTTTACCTCTATAGTCATCAATTGAAGGAGCTTTATATCCTGGATCATAAAAGGGAACAGTATCCATCATGAGATAGTAATAATAAAACTAGGTGATGTTGAATGATACACTTGAATCAAACCACTATATAGCCATTGTCATGTCTATATTATGAGCCTCTTCTTTAAATTATAGGGCACTATAGATTAAAGGTTGAGTTTCAACAGTTGTTTGTTATGAAAAAAAATTAGACATATATCTTCTTCTTTTCTTCAAATTAGGTGCAACATTCCCTTCTTATTGGGTAGGAATACCATTACCATCAACATTCCCACTATCATCCTAACTACCAAAAAAAAAAAGTTCCACCACTAATTTTGTAGTTCAAATTGTCTTTTATCTTTCAAAATGTTGTTACTCTTTAAGCAAAGACTTCATTTACTATATCAAATCATAGCTAACTTTCTTATAAGATTCTATATTACGTTTGATCCCAACTATATGCTTCTTTAATCTGGTGATTCTCCTATCTTTTAAATGCTTTTTACAATACAAATAAATGGTATGGTTCTTCATTTCAAGAACCAATCTATCATAATCCTAAGTAGGATCATCAAATCCTTCTAAACCTAAAACAACTAAATTATTAGAAGTTCTCTTACTATAGACTCACAAGCTTAGATAATAAATTTATATTGGAACCAAAATTAATGATCTTTAATTATAATTCTAAAAACCTTCATTTCAACATTAGTTCGGCATACTACAATACAACTCACTCATTACTTGTGTTTGATTCTTTTCTTCATTAAAGCACAGCACTGATGTAAGATCCCACGTAGGTTGGGAAAGAGAACGAAGCACTCCTTATAAGGATGTGGATACCTTCCCCTTATAGACACGTTTTCCATGCCCTAACGCACCAGATCCTATCAAAACTTTGAAGTTAAACGTGCTAGGGCCAGAGTAGTACCAGGATGGGTGACCTCCTGGGAAGTCCTGTGGAAAAGTAAAACCGTGAGGATGCGATGCCCTAGAGGCCAAGGCCCAAAGCAGACAATATCTGCAAGCGGGTGGGTGCGAGGCCCGAGAGGTCAAAGCCTTTTGGAGGATGCGAGGCCCGAGAGGCCGAGGTCTTACAGATTGGTATCAGAGCCAGGACCCGAGCCATTGTGCCAGCGAGGACGCTAGGCCTCCTAAGGGGGTGAATTGTAAGATCCCACATCGGTTGGAAAGGAGAACGAAGCACCCTTTATAAAGGTGTGGATACCTTCCCCTTGCAGACGCGTTTTCCATGCCTTAACGCACCGGATCCCATCAGAACTCCGAAGTTAAACGTGCTAGGGCCAGAGCAGTACCAAGATGGGTGACCTCTTGGGAAGTCCTGTGGAAAAGTAAAACCGTGAAGATGCGAGGCCCTAGAGGCCGAGACCCAAAGCGGACAATATCTGCAAGCGAGTGGGCGCGAGGCCCGAGAGGCCGAGGTCCTATAACTGAAATGATAAAAAATTAGTCACAAATCTTGCAATAGTAAGATGACACAAATTTCTACCATTAGTGAAGCCTTTGGTCATCAAATTCAAGATCCATGCGTAATTATAGATGAAATTCGTCACTTTTCTTACTTTTTATATACTTTCCTATAAGGAGTCCAATAAAAAGAATTATACTTACTTTGCAATCTTTTTTCAACTGCTTTATAATGAACTACACAATATTTTCAGGCCCAACTTTATTCACAATTTTATCAAATATCTAAAATAGAGTATAAGCATTTTTAAGAAGGTAAGATGTATCAATAGACTTTAAAATCAATGTTCCTATAGTAGATAAACTAAAACATTGAAAATAGATTTGTCTAACCATCATATATGACTGAACATTCATAAGTTGCCTGACTTATTCTTATTTCATCTAAATAGCATTTTATTTCATAAACATAGTTACGTAGAAGATTACCTCCATAGTTATTAATTGAAGGAGCTTTATATCATGAATAGATATATGTCTTTTTCTGTTCCTCACATCGAGTGCAACATTCCCTTCTTATAAGGCTCCATTTTGCCTTTGATTCCAATTAAATATTTTTTAAATCCGGTGATTCCTCTACCTTTGTAATGTTCATTTTAATATAAACAAATGATATGATTCTTTATTCTATGAATGAATCTAACATGAGCCCAAGTAGGATCATTGAAACTTTTTAAATATGAAATGTTTGAATTTTAAGGATTACTTAAACTTCCCTTCATTTATCTATAAAAAATAAATAAAGATACATGTCAAAAATAAATTAATAACGTCATATTCAAAAATTAAAGTCTTTGTATGTAACATATTTACATAACAAATTCAATAATATATAACTATATAACATCATTACATCTTTCTTTAGGTAATGCACATTGCAAAATTAACTTTATTTTACAAAATAAAAAGAAAAATCATTACTTAAGCATTCAGATGTTCATATAATATACACTTTCATAAATCAAGACATATCTTACAAGTCATTTATATAATCATAAAGAAATCTATTTACCTTAGGTTAAATATTGATCACGTTTTTCCAATCTGAGTAAGTTTTAATATTTAACCTCGGTATTCTGCAAGCATACGGGTCGATCGTGTAGTACCTAAGGTGTCGATCCCACAAGGAAGGCTAATCTAATCCTAGAATCTAAGATTGAAAACTATTAAATAGAAATTTAACTGACAATGAATTTAAACACTAGAACTAAATAAATCAAACAGACCAAATAAAATAACAAAACAATAATTGATAATTAACATTTAACGAAACAATAAACGAACAACAATTAACAATTAACAATTTCATATTAAAAATGAATAACAAATAATGGAAATTGATTGATTTGTTGAACAATGATAGCACACCCTAGAATTCAACCTAGTGAGTTAACCAAAAGAGAGAAAAGGAAAATTATCTATCTTTAATGCTATCCTAACCAATTGTGATTTATTGAACTAATAGTTCTAGATGATCCTAGGGTTAGTTTGTTGAACCCCGAACTTTTCTTAGAATACTAGAACTATTAAATGAGAAATTTTGGTGATTAGTCATGAGTAAGGAACAAATGATGAAAATTCTTGAATTATAAATGATAGACAAGATTAAAGTAGTAAATGAGAAGTGTGCATAGATTCATGTTTTGCTTTGTTGTTTTTGGTAGATGAGAGGTTATGAAATGGAAAAAATTAAGGTGAACGTTAGAAGTAAAATGAAAGCAAAAATGAAGTTGAATATATGTAGTAAGTTGATGAAGGATATGTATATATTTGTATGTTTTATTATTGGTGTTCATGATTAATCATGGACTATAATTTCTTTATGGATTGTTTTGAAATGAAGTTGAGAATGAGGAGTAAATGAAGTAGAAAATGTGATCTTGGTATGAGTTGTGTTAAGGAAAGTTTTTGAAACAAAATTGGTAGTTGATCTGGAAAATGTTCACTGAATTTGTTTAAGTCTTTGAGCCATAACTTTTTCTCTAGATATCCAAACTAGATCATTATTAACTTGGATTAAACCTAAGATATATGGCTACATTTCTTATTAAGACATTGAATTTAAATTCTATCTTTAAGAGTCTCAAAATTTGTCATGAAGTTGAGAACTGGGTGTAGTACATTGGTGGATGAATGTAAAATTTGTGTTTTGAATTCAAGGGAAATTCTGGGTTGATCTAGGCTAAATTAGAGAAAGGTATCTTCCATAAAGTTGTAGGTCTTTCTTTTATCTTTCCAACGGTATAAAGTATATAATTGTTGGACATTTGGGTTGAAAGTTATGGTCCTTATAAGGGGAGATGCTTCGGAGTATAGATCATATCATCTGTAATGACATCATATCGTCTATGATGATGTCCTATCGTCTGTAAAAATGTATTGTCTGTAATGATGTCATATCATCTATGATAACGTCATATCGTCTATAAAAATGTATCGTCTGTGATGACGTCATATCTTCTATAGTTGGCTTTCTGCTTCTTCTGTTGTTGATCGAAACTTCTTCTTCTGTGTACCATTAATCTAGTCCAATTTTGTCCTTTTAGATGATAGAATCTGTCTTTAAGATCTTATAAAAGTTGTAGATCTTGAAGTCCTCTTTCAAACTATCTAAAGAACACCCTAATCCGATATTTGTAGGGAAAGTTATGACAATTTTTTCATTTTTCGTTTGGTTTCATCTGATCCTAAAGTCTGCTCTATTTTTTACCCTTTAGATGATAGAATCTATCTTCGTGGTCTTATGAAAGTTGAATATCTTGAAGTCCTCTTTCAAACCATCTAAAGAACACCCTAATCCAATATCTGTAGGAAAAGTTATGACAATTTTTCTAATTCGTCTGCTTTTGCGTTTGGTTTGGTCTAATCATATCGTCTGCTTCATTTTTTACCCTTTAGACGATAAAATATGTCTTTGATGTCTTCATGAAAGTTGTATATATTGAAATCCTATTTTGAACCATCCAAATAACACCCTAATCCGATATCTTTAGGGAAATTTATGACAATTTTCCCAATTTGTCTGCTTTTTCAATTCGTCTGCTTTTTCATTTGGTTTCGTCTAATCCTATCGTCTGCCCCATTTTTTACCCTTCAGATGATAGAATATGTCTTTGAAGTCTTATGAAAGTTTTCGATCTTGAAGTCCTCTTTCGAACCATCTAAAAAACACCCTAATATGATACCTGTAGGGAAAGTTATGACAATTTTCCCAATTTGTCTACTTTTTCAATTCGTTTGCTTTTTCATTTAGTTTCATCTGATCATATCATCTGATCCACTTTTGACCCTTCAGAAGATAGATTTTGTTTTTAAGTACTTCACAAAAGTTGTATATATCAAATTCCTCTTTGAAATTGTCCTAAGATGATCTTAATCTGACATCTGTAGAGAGAGTTATGCCTTTTGTCCTGAGACAGGTTCAATATAATTGAGGACAAAACTTTGTTTCATTCTTTCAACCATAACTTTGTTATACGACCTCCAAATGAAGTGATTATTGAACCAATAGTTTCTTAATACATTTTTCTGTTCCTCCATAGATTTTGATAGCATTTGGTATTTATTTGAAAAAGATTGATTGAATCAAAATAAGGGTATCGGTTGAAAGAGTATGAATTGGATGTTTACTAGACATAATTCGGTATTTTGAATATCTGGATCTATAGGATTCCGAATGAGATGGATCTTGTTTCAAGATAAACTAGAGACATGGAGCTACAAATGATATGAAGAAATCGAAATTTAGTTCAGTCTCTAAAACTTTCAAAGTCTGGATGAAAGTTGGGTATAGTGTACTGTTTCAGTCTAACAACAGTCTGAAATGTTTAGGCCCTAACTTTTAGATTTCTGAACCAAATGGATTGATTTTGGTGCCATTAGAAACTTAAGACAAGGGAGAAAAGTTTTTTAGAAGAAAAAGTTATGTCATAATGTTTAAGGGTATTGTTGGCATGAAACTTATGCATAAAAGGACATAAGGCATAAATGGAAGGGCAAATGTGACATTTCTCACTCATTAAGGGTATAATTGGAAGAAGAAGTGTTGTCTTGCATTTTAAGAAGAGAGGAAAGAGAGTGTCATGAAGAAGAGAGAGAAACATGAAGAGAAGGAGAGAAAAAAGAGAAACAAGCTAAGGTTAAATTTTTCTTAGTCTTCAAAAGAGATTTTGGAGCTGTTCAAGAAGCGAAAAAGGTTGAGGAAGAGCAGAGCTTCCCTTTGAGCTAAAAATCCCTTCATTTGGTGAAGAATGAAGGTAAGATCATTTTGAAACTTTTGAATTTTTGTAAGGATTTTAGTTCATAGAGTTTAGAAAATGCTTGGGTTTAAGGATTCTAGAATAAATTTTAGTGATTTTGCATCGTGGGATTTTCTATTAGATTCCTATTGAATGAGACTTGGTTTGTCTTAGGGAACCAAGAGAATCCTGCCCAAGAGCAAGGGGAAAGACAACATTTACTTAGATTTTTGCAAGCAAATTAGGTGGATAATATATTTATGGTTATTGTGTAAATGGTCATTTTGCCTATGTGTTTGTATATGCAAGAATTGCTAAATTGTGAATTACTATGATGTGTTTATATTATGCATTGAAAGATGTATGATATTTTGATATACTTGAATTATGATTTTGATCATATTATGCCTTAAAATATGTCATGGCATTTTGTATAAATAAAAAGAAAGGAAAGAGCATAAAAAGTATGAAAGTATAATAAAATGATCTGGGCATGATTATGTGCTTTTATTTGAGCAAGAGAGGAATCCGTTTCGTTAGCCACGTGCATGTTGACTCATAGCCTTCTCCCGACTATCCACTTGAGGCCACAAGATCCTGAGAATTCAGACTCATTTTGTTCACGGAGTAAACTTCAGTTTCTCTGTTTCGTTCCATGGAACTCTGAAGCCAATTGTTTGTGCATTGCATAATTGAACTGTCAAGTATGATGCATGTTTGAGTGTTATGTTTTGATGGATGAGTCTTCATAATAGGTTTAACGTGATGACATTCAAATTATGAAATTTTGAGCTTGAAGTGTGGATGATAGAATTGCTTGATTAAATGGGATATATATATATATATGCATACTTTGGATTGTATGGCTAGTTGCCAATGGCTATAAATGTATAAGTCACTGAGCTTCGCAGCTCACCCCATTGCCTTCCACTCCGCAGGTGAAGAAAAAAACATAACAGCATTGATCCTTGCAAAGTTTGGCAAATACCAAGAATAGGGACTTTTGTAATTAAGTTAGTTCAGAAATTTTTGGTATTTAGAATCATATTAAGCATAAGCATTCAATTGTATCATTGTGTATTTTGTATTTTTTAATAAATTTGTATAAACTCTGTTTGGATTCATTAATGAAATATTAAAGAGTTTTGCTTCTGATTCTCAAAATTGTGATGTTGATGTTTGACTATTGTGAGCACGCCACACTTATGAGATGGCGGGCTTTGTATGGCTCCAGATTGTTGGGCTTTGGAAATGGAATGCAACATAGTTACTCTCTCTCAAGTTATAATTGAACCCTAAAGCACAAACCCTAATTAGATTATGGGAAGTTGTAATCTCTCAATTAACAACCCATCCAAAACCTAATTGGCTCTTAAGTTCTATAATAAACAATTAGAAACCTATATGTGATCTCTCCATACAAGATTTACTAACCTGATTTAATTCTGAATATATTAAATTACCTAACTCTTGTTAGCTGAATTTAATCATTGTTTCTCGATTCACCCTCTCAGTTTATTATCAAGATATGAAATGCATAATTAAACCACAATTAATTTAATAAACACATAAAACAATTAGATTTCATTAAATTAAAAATAATATTTCTAAGGTGAGTATAGAACATCATTCATAATAGCTTACACAGTCATTGGACAAAACTTGTTTAGTACCACACGAGCATCTCTAACCTTCACACGAGAGAAACATCATCCCTCAACTTATTCACAATTACAAAAGCATGCACAAACTTACATACAGTCGTGTCCACAAACGACACAGGTATGTTCATCCTTAACATAGATGTGTCTTTTAGAAACATCTTTAATTCATTAGTTTTTTTTTTACCTCAAATTTGCCTCAATCTTTATTCCTTTTGATTCATGAATGCAACTAATACTCCTAAATTTTAAATATGGTGGTATAGATCAAACAAATATTTCTAAAATGGGGTTATACTTGTAACAATCCTTTAAAAGATTTAGGAGGAGAAATAAAGCACTCCATCATTCACTTAAAAGTCATCCCGATGAGCTTTCTATAAAGCTCAAGCTTACTTTAAGGAACCACCTTCATCAATATATTAGCACCATTCTTATATGTATGAATCTTCTTCAATTTCATTAGATGCTCCTCAACCACAGATTGCAACCAATGATACCTAACATCAAAATGTTTGATGCAGGAACGATACATGGAATTTTTGCTCAAATTTATAACACTTTGACTGTTAGAAAATATCATATACTAATTTGATTTCACTTCAAATTCTCAAAGAAAATGCTTCAATCAAAGCATCTCCTTTCCTACTTCCACGACTACAACATACTCTACTTCAATCATGGACAAGTCCACAAACTTCTGTAATTTGGATTGCTAAGAAATGGCTCCCCTATATATTTGAACAAGTAATTTGAAGTGGACATTCTATTATCAAGATCTGCAACCATGTTTGCATCTATCTTCTAAAATTGGCTCACCACTATGAAAGCATAAACTCCATCTAAAATGTCGCGAGTATCTAACGATCCAACTCACTACTTCCCAATGAATCTTTTTCAGATTGGATAAATACCTACTTACTAACCCAACAACATGTGTGATATCTGACCTAGTATATATCATGACATTTATTAAAGAACCAATAATAGAAAAATATGAAATAAAGTACATACTAGCTCTATCCTTTTTGGTGTAAGATAAGCTTGCTTGCTCAACTTGAAATGAGCTGATAATAGCGTGCTCACAGACTTGGCATGCTTCATATTAAACCTTTTATACTTTTTTTGTAATAACCAAAACTTTCCAATCTTCTTATTATGAGTGATTTTTATGCCTAAAATCTATTTTGCATGACCCAAATCTTTCATGTCAAAGGACTTAGATGAATCCTCCTTTAACCTGCGAATCGTGTTAATGTCTCATCCCATTATCAACATACCATCAACATTTAAGAGGAGAATAATAAATTTACCACCAATAAACTTCCTAAAATACACACAAGGGTTAGCTAAAATTTGCTTGTAATCGTTGTCAGTCATAAACAAGTCAAAGTTTTTGTACAAATGCTTTGGTGCCTATTTGAGCTCATAAAGACTCTTCTTTAATTTTTAGATTAGATCTTCTTTTCCTTGGAGTTTGAACTCTTTTGACTACTCGATATATATCTCCTCATGTAGGTCTTCATGTAAGAAAATGGTTTTCACATCAATTTGTTTAAGTTCAAGATCCAAACTAGCAGTTAGACCTAATACAGTGCAAATCGAAGTCTTCTTTGTTAATGGCAAAAATATCTCATCCGAGTCAACACCCTTTATCTTATTACACCCCTTCTTCACTAATTTTGCCTTATACTTCATTAGTTTATCACCATCTTTCTTAATCTTAAACACCCATCTATTATTCAACGTCTTATTGCTTTTGGGAAGCTTTACTAACTTGTATGTCTCATTTGTTTTTAAGGAATCCATCTCCTCTTGCATTATCTTGATCTATAAGTCTTTATATTTATGTTACTACACTTCTTGGAAACGTTTTGTCTCCAACTCATTAATAACTAAGAGATATTCCAGTCTTGGGTATCTAGTCAAAAGATTTTTCTCTCTAGCTGAACTTTAAAATTGAGTATCTTCCAACACTAAGGTAGGTTAATGCCCTAACCCATGATGTTTATGCACTTAATCTATGTCAT
This sequence comes from Erythroxylum carthagenense, assembly GCA_026413575.1. Lineage (NCBI taxonomy): Eukaryota > Viridiplantae > Streptophyta > Magnoliopsida > Malpighiales > Erythroxylaceae > Erythroxylum > Erythroxylum carthagenense. The sequence goes on from JANZLD010000237.1 coordinate 79,537,304, forward strand.
CTATAGGATGTGACTCATATGACTCATCACCATCAAATTGCACCTGATCATTATCATCATATACTAACTCATATTTTTCACCCTCTTCACTTATAGGCTGATCAACAAAAGTCGAAATAGGAGAAATATCAGTAACACTGTACGACGAACTATTAGAAATGTTCTTACCTCTTTTGACTAGATCTGCACCCATCTTTTTCTAATATAAGACTATATCTCTATTTATGATGACCTCTTTTTTTTCCATATAGCTTGCAACCAAAATCTTCATTACCATACCCAATAAATACACAAGGCATAGTCTTCAAATCAAGCTTCAATCTTTGCACCTTTGGCATATGTTTGAAGGCCTTGCATCTGAATACCCTCGGATGAGAATAAGAGGGGGGTATTTCCCTATAAACACAACCTCTTAGGAATATCAATACCCAAAGGGACTGATAGTGCTCGGTTGATTAAGTATACAATGGTTTTAAATGCCTCATTCTAACAAATCTTTGGTAGGTTAGACAATGTCAGCATGTTTCGAATCTCATCCACAGTGGTTCTATTCATCCTCTCAACGACACCATTGTGTTATGGGTTACTAGGTTTTGTTTTCTCATATCTTATGTCATGTCTCACACAATAACCCCAAACTTATTGGAACTGTACCATCCTCCATTATCAATTTTAAGACTTCAATTTTTCTTTTTATCTCTCTTTCCAAAATAACATGAAATTTTTGTGGGGTCTAAAAAACCTAACCTTTTTCTTTCATCATATAAACCTAAGATTTATGTGAAACATCTTCAATCAAAGTAACAAAATATTGTTTACCTCCCAAGGATGTTACCTTAAAAGGACCACAAACGTCAAAATATGTCAACTTCAATTTAGCCATCTTTTTTGACAAACCTTTTATGGAAGAAAATTTGATGTTACTTTTCGTCCAAGCAATGACCATACGGATCAAAGGGGACAAAAGTGTTTGTTGAAATAAGAGATTTACCAATTAGCAACTTGATCCACTTCTCACTAATATTGCCCAATCTACAATGCCATAAACTTGGAAAAATGTTCTCTTCAATGACATGCTATTCACCATCATACACTTTCAAATGTGTCTTGTACAACGTGCAACATAACTCACCACGAGCAACTGTCATTGCTCCCTTAGACAACTTCTACTTGTCATCCCCAAATGTAAGTCGATGTCCTTCTTAGTCAAGCATATTAGTGAACAAAAATTGAAGCACAAATTAAGACTGTGTCGTATATTCTCTCAAAAATAGCATGCGCCTAACATTGATCTAAATCTAGATGTCAACAACGTTGATGATGCTAGCCAAACTCTAGTGAACCATCTTGACACTCCTAAAATCACCACTCCTATAATTGGTAAAGTACTCCCTCTTTGTAACACAATGATATGAAGCCCCTATATCGACAAGTCACTAGGATCGACAAGTCACTAGGTATTTGAGTCACTAACATGAAAACACTCACTAATTGCACAAATAAATGACACTTCATCATGTGTGCTTGAAGCTATTGGTGTAGTGTTTTTGTCATCGTCATTTTTCTGATGATCTTTCCTCTTTTGATCTCTCTTCCACTTATAGAAAAATTTCTTTATATGACGAGGCCCAGTGTAATAATGGCATGTCAAGGTCTTTTTATCATCTCTAGATTTTGACCAATTCTTAGACTTGCCACGTCCTTTATAACCTTTATTGTTACTTATTACTCTACTTTCTACAACATGATCCTATGCATTATCAATAATCATGCCCTTTTTTTGTAATCTTTTTTTAACATGCTCTCTTTAATCAGATCCAAAGAAAGTATAGCATCCAAAATATAGTTGATGATGGTCATTTTCTTTTACGATGATGTTTTGTGAGAAGATATAAACTTATTATTAGGTAAATACCAAACTTTAATCATCTCAATAAATTGACAACTAACAATCAGTTTTAAAACTCTTCATCACAATGGACCAAAAACCTAAAGGTCTATTTATTAAATTATTAAATCTCTTAACCACAACAGATGAGTCACATAAAGGATGAATTTATAAGACGGGGAATACAATGTTTCTTTCAAATTTTCTCACGGACACGGAGGGATATCAATTATTAAATTTGTATGTGACCTGATGGGTTGAACATATTAGTAGGGTTGGTGGTGTCTTTTGGATGTAGCGATAGTTTAATCTTCAGGTCTGCAAAATAGGAAGTCAAATGATTCTTTAATGATAGTACTTGGATACTTAGCTAAATTTCAAATTTATGTGAAAATTTATTGAATGTAAGAATTTTCATGAAACAGGGTAAGCACAAGATAATAAAAACAGGTAATCTAGTCTTGAGTAATAGGCATAAAATCATGATATTGGAAGAGGAACATGTTGCGATGATCGGATACTGCAAGTCGTCATTTCTTGAAGGTATAAGACGGCGACATCATCATAAAGTCAAGTCAACCATGTCCTATGATTATTTAGGAGCAGAGCCGGCTTTGGGCAAGGATAGGCAAGGGACCTGCTCAGGGCCCAACTTTATAGAGAATAAAAATTGCAACTAAAGGGGGCCCATTTTATTTTATTTTGTTATTTATAAAGGTCTTGATCTTTATAAAGAGCAACAAAAGGGCCCTTATTTTACTTATTTATTTTTTATAAAAGCCTACTTTTGATTATCATAAAGAAAAAAAAGAGAAAATAATTTTTTTATTTTACCTAGAACTTATAAAACGTCAAGATCGGCCCTGTTTAGGAGCCTTCGTTGTTCCTACAAATATGGTCGGTCCCTCGAGAGCCTGAACAATCCACTCAATTGGGCTATATGACTCCACCATCAATTCCTTTGTTTTTAAAGTTATTTCTCTAATTATTTTTAATCATTTTTATGTTCAATAAAAAAAATTAATTAACAATGGTGCAACAAGGTAGCTGCACATGGGCTCTCCCAAAATTTACAATTAAAATCTTGGATAAGTTGACAAACATCATTTGCCTAACCACTGAACAAGTTATACCATCAATATGGTGTACAATGGTTGGTTAAACCAACTGCAATATTTAGTTTAGTTATATGGTGCAAGCTGCCTGCTTCTCGTTCCCTTTCAAAAATAGAAAAAGAAACTAGATATGTGCAAATGGAAGGACCTTGATTTCTGTACTGGACTATCTAGGAACTACTCGCAACTTATACCCACTATGTTCCATTTTTGTATATATCTTGGAGCAAAAGGTTGAACCCCAACATTTTTGTATATATCTGAAAAAATGTCATCTCGAGTTAATCCTATTTCTTCTGCAACTCAACGTCTGTATTGAAATTCCTCCAATTTCTTGAAATTCGCTGCAATGTTGTTCAAAGAGATAGGTCAGGTCTATGATTATACTAAATATATAGGTAAATTATCAGTGATTCCTTTTGTCCAAAGAGACGTAATAATGGAGTTGGACTTCTAGAAGCAATTACAACTGCCAGTCTCCTGCAACCGAACTTACCTATATGTGTGTTGTCATGAATTGATTAGATGGGGGGCAGTCCTCTAGAAGAGTATGAAACGACTTGACCGGCAAGTGTTTTATGTTCCAAGCGAAAACATGTACATCATTACGGACTATTCTTAATTAGTTCTTCCATTCTTAAACTATTAAGGTAAGTGTTTATAAATCCGCAACACTAACGTTGACCTTTCATCTAGGTAATTAGGATATGTGTTTAACTTGTTATTAAGAAAACAAAGTAAACACTGAAGTGGGTCCAATCAATGATCACCACTTTGTTTCTCTCCTGTTAATAATAAACGGCGTCACTATCAGCACGCACGGTAACTGTGATCATAATATAGGGTGCACTGCAATCAAGAGAGAAAAAGTGATAGGACTTACTTTGCCTGTAGATAATCAGGAAAACCGGGGATTTGTGATGACCTCCGATTTATTTTAAACAGAAAGTTGAAAGACATAAAGTGGTGAAAGCAGGGGTAGTGGGGGTAGGGTAAATGGCATCACTTAAAAGGGATCATGATTGAAGCGCAGAGCAGAGTGGGATTGGATGGGAGTGGGACAAAGGAAGTGCTTCTAGAAGGGAGGGCCTCTCAAACTGAAAACGCAAAATGCCATGTATGGTGAGTAGTTGGTTGGATGGATTGTCGCAATCTGGTTTACAGACAGTTGCTGCTTACTTTTTTACTAGCCAACCCAATCTCTTGGGTTTCTAGAAACTCTAGGGCACGTGCCCGCCTCCCCATTTGTTTTTACTTACATTAAATAAATGTGGATTTATTTTTACAATTAAATAAAAGAAATATGAAAAAAGACGTTGTGTACCGAAGGGAATAAAGACTTTTAATTGATTTAATTTAATTTAAGAGCAAGGGCAGCCCCTGGAATATATGTATCCCATCCAACCAATTCACAGACCCCACCCATTGTTTTGCTTTTATTATTTTCTTTTACTTCCACACACCTTCTTCCTCTCTATATATAAATACAAATCCACGACTTAAAAACCCAATCCAAACAGTACCCCACCTTCCTTCCCTCCTCTCTTGTTTATTTTCTTCCTTCTTTTGTCTACGGTAAGATGTATGCCGCAACTTCTGCGCCTCACCGTCTTCAATTGACCGCCAAACAGGAGCCCTTCCGATCCCCGAAATTCCGTATGAAAGCCTTGGCCCGAGTCCAAGAGAAAGAGTCCCTCTACGAGGTTCTTCAGGTGAAGCAGTCTGCATCACAGAGAGAGATCAAGACTGCCTACAGAACCCTGGCTAAGCTTTATCATCCGGATGCTCTCAAATCCGACGGCCAAGATTTCATAGAGATTCACAACGCATACGAGACGCTCTCTGATCCAGCGGCCAGGGCGCTTTATGACATGAGCTTCTTCTATAAGACCAAGAGGGCGGTGGTTGGGGTTGGGTATTATCAAACACGGAGATGGGAAACGGACCAATGCTGGTAGACGCTAGACCCTAGACTAAGACTAATTGAGAGATTAGAGGAAATGTCCGATCATCGTTTTCGTGTTTCTTTTTGTTTCTTTTTTCCTTTTAATTTTAATTTGGTGATACGTCCATTTATCATGATGATTGACAGGGCTGTACATTCTACATTAGACCACACCCACCGATTTCTGCTTCTACATCAATGAAAATAACTGAGCTTATATGTTATCACATCATATATTTTGTTAATCCTCACCACTTGTATAAAATCATACTCTTTTTATTATTATTTCATAAATATTAATTACTTTATGATTGACAGGGCTGTACATTCTACATTAGACCACACCCACCGATTTCTGCTTCTACATCAATGAAAATAACTGAGCTTATATGTTATCACATCATATATTTTGTTAATCCTCACCACTTGTATAAAATCATACTCTTTTTATTATTATTTCATAAATATTAATTACTTTATTTTTAAACTAATGGGTCAAAATTAGTCAGTTTAACTATATTTGAAATGACATTGCCTATGAGGCTCAAAAAACTGATAAAAGAAACAAAAAATTCATATCAAAGAAAAAAGTACAAGGGATTTCTTGTCTTCCAGCATCAATGTTCCCTAACTCCTTGTTTATAGCCTAAAACCTACTTGATCACAGACCAAAAAAGAAAAAGAAAACACTATCGTTTCATTTGACCTCTACATAGGAATTTGTGAATAGAAATTTGTACATAGGCAGGCACAGCGCAGGATATAATTTTCACTTGCAGCTAGACAGGATGGAATTGATAACATGCACCAGAACCCGGAAGTTAGGGAACGTAGGCGAAGTGCAAGTGCGTTGATGATGGTGTATGATCTGATAAACTTGATCAACGATGAGTCTGACATGCATTGCGATCATAGGGTCCGCTGGGTTTATGACAGACCCAACGTCTGTCATCCATCCAACCTTTTTGGCAGTGTCCTTGTTCAGATCGCAGGCCAACTGTTGTAGAAGTGAAAGCAGCACTCCTTGGCTCAAGGGCATAGGATGCAATGACAATATCCCACTCAAATCAACCTACATTTTTTGTATGCAGCAGATCAGATCATAACTATTAAGAATATTTAAAGACTTGATCAATTTACATGGAATTTATGCAGAGCAGCACCTGAGAGCACAGCCATGACACAATTGACACTTCACTTCTTTGTAGGGCAATAGTAAAAGCTTCTTCATATTTGCATTCAGAGACCAATCTTGACAACTCTTTTGTTAGATCTAAGTGCGTCTCAACCTTAAATCATAACAAAGATAAGGGTTAACATTTATCTCAACCCACCAGATATCTGACATTTACAATCACAAAACAAAACTAAATTTCAAGCAAACCTACCTTCTCATGGAGACCAGCCAAAGGTCCATTACTAAGCTGAGAAACCAATGGATTCGCAGTACTTGAGTTTGCTCCAGCAGCCGCAAGAGCTAACAGCTTTCTTTGACCATCAGCCAATTCCCCGCTCAAGGTTTGGGTTATGGATGACACAGAGTTGAGGGCTTCCTGCATTCAGTAAATAAACTGATATATAATGCTAGCAGAGATATTGCTTGAAACTTGTGATAGACTGTCTAAACTACAGAATTCTAAACTTGTTAACTTCAATTCGGGTAGTAACAAACAGCATTCAAGATATTCCCCTATCCCAATGCATAAAACAGAAAAACTTGAGTGATAAAGAAACAATCACATCTTCAACCAACCTAAATGAATGCCGGTTATCAAACAATAACCTCAAGCCTTCCAAGGCATGGTAATCCAGAGATAATTAGAAGGAACAAAAGCTTAGCACGTTAGTAAATATCATCGATAGTTGGTGTAAGTAGATGTCAGGTAGCGAGCAGATTTATTTTGAGCTCAGAAAGATGGACATCTGTACCCACTATCTACACTATATTCATAAAATGGCAAACTACGTCAGATGCCATGTCAATTTCAGAACTATAGCACCAATGTCAAGAAGCACACACCCTTAGAGCAAGTGCCAAAGAAGAATGAGCAGCATCAAAATGCTGCTGGGCTGCAGTTGTATGTTCTTCCATCCCCGTCCTAAAAGTAGCATTTACTTGCTCAAACATGGCTTTGCATGTCATCTCGAAGGCAGGGATTAGCGATGCTTCCAGACCAGCCTTCAAAGAATCCTGCAGGATTCAGTTAAAAAGATCAGAAAACTATTAGAATTAAATCTAGGCTCGTGCAAATAATCCATTTTTCAGCTAATGCTAAGGTCCCTGATGTCAGTCTGCCCTTGGGAAGTTCATAATCTTTTACCTCCTTTAGGGACTTTTTTGCCACGAATTATTTGCAACTGAAATCTTACCATTGCTACAGGTGAAAGCTTACACATACCTTCTCTTACCGACCACTACCATAACTCATACAACTGAGCACATAACGCACTTGAGCATACCTGCAGAGCTTGTTTGCCAGATGTTTGAAACTGGGCTTGGATTTGGCGAGCAACTGTAGCTTCCAGTTTTGAATTAACTGATTTGTCCAGTTGATTCACTGCTTTATCTCCAACTCCTCTCTGGAGCTCAGTTTCAGTCAGAAATACTGAATTTCAAAATGAAAAAACGGAAACAGATATTTAGATTTCTAACCTGGAAGGACTCTGTAATAGCTGAAGATATGGTCTTCTCAATTACTGGGGAAACTGTTCGAGTTATGACAGGCCCAACTGAAGATAATTCCTTCTTAACTGCTTTTTCCAGCATGGTTGCCAAATCCTTATTAATAAAACTAGAAATCAAATTTGATATTTGCTGTGTACGCTCACGCAATAACTTGTCATTTTTTGCATTCTCTTCTTGAAAACGAGCCCACAATGCCTCGGTATTTGACTTGATAGCTTTTTCAACGCTCTTTCCTAAAGCTGCCTCCAGTTTTCTACATTCTTTAGAAATAGGAACAGCAACCATATTTGACATCTGCTTCTGCATCTCCTTTTGTGCAGCCACAAGCTGCAGAAAAAGGTGAAAATATAAAGATCGTAGAAGGAAGGACAATAGATGGCCAGGTAAAAAAGCATAACAGGTTGATACCATTGGTTAGATGACACCTAGAAAATCTTTATGAAGGAATGAGAGTATAACTACAAATTATGGATATCATGACCAAAAAGAGACTCCAGGTAGATACAGAAGTCCTTGTTATTTTTTCATGGAAACAAAGAGGACAATGTACTCCATTAAAATTAAGAACATCATTATGAATTACCACGTCCAATCCACTCAAACAACAAGAAACAATAACTTTGGTGCTGCAAATGTGGAGCATAGAATATGGGGTGGGGGGGTGGCGGTGGTGGTGATTTGGGCTGTTGATCCAGAATACCATTAGTTGATTCTTCTTAGGGAGAAAGAAAATATTTTCATTTTAGTTTTTCTTTACTAAGAAAAATTTTCTATTTTAGTTTGTCTTTATTAATTCAGGTTTTAAGTCAATGAAGGAAAAATAAGAATCACTATTAAATATGATTTTGGAATTTTGGACGTTCCTATCTGTTAGGACTAGGGTCTCAAGGCATTTTCTATATACATGTTTATGTCTTCAATGTTGGTTTTTCAAGTGCGAAACTTTCTCTAAGAATGATTCTTAGACGCCTGAGAGCAATAACTAAGCTGTAAAAGTAAGTTCTAGGAATCTACTGGTGTGATTTCGATAGTTTTTTTTTTTTAAATCCTATGTGTTGTTCCTAATTCTTGACACAATCCTAGTAATTCCCATGACTAACCTTTTTTTTATTTTGCAAGTTCCAGCGCACTAACAATTTCCAGTAGCCATAGTTCTACAGTTTATTTCATCAAATTGTTGGTATGTTCTCTGCCCATCCTACACCAGTTGCAGTTTGAGGCCAGTTGTGTTTCAGCTAAATCTGTTATGATATCAAAGGACAGGAGACTGTGCAAGATGGCACCTACTATACGTCTACAATGAACCATGATCCACCCTTGGAAAATGTTCAATACATATTTTCTTAAGATATTAAATTAGCAAATGCATAACACAACACATATTACAATAAGTATATACTGTAATATCTTACATAGATCAAGCGTAACAATCACCTGATTAAGCGTCTCCTGCACTGAAACAATTTGAGGAAGCACAGGTTCTACAGAGCTTAGACTGGTAGTCCCACACACTTCATTGTAAGAATCTGTTGAATTAAAAGTGCTAGGAGACGGTGAAGTCGGACCTGATGCTTGAGCATTTTTACCTTTCTGCTTTTTCCCTTTTGTACTTGGAGTTGTCAGTTGTGGCGTACTTGCAGGCAGAGCCGTCTCAAGAACTCTTCCATTTACATCTTTAGAGGAGTGATTAACTTCCTCGTCTCCCACATCAGTACATTGAGCTATAAACTCTGCTGCTCCTATACTATTGAGTTGCTGAGGTTCCTCCACAGCATAATTTTCAGCTGATACAGCTCGGAATTCTCTGGTTATCTGCATGCCAAGATCAGATGCCTGAGAGCAAAAATATTTTTCTTTGTTTTCAGACACAAGCTTTTTAGCTTCTCCTTGGCCAAATTCATCACTCTTAGCGGATCTTGTTTCATCAACTACTTTAACCTCCAATTCTGTATTGCCAGCATCACTATTTACAACCACTTCTTGAATATTTGTATCAACCTCACTTTTGCTACCATTAGCATCAACAACGTCAGAGGATGAAATGCTCCTGAACATCTCAGGCGTCACTAAAGTTGGATGTTTAAAAGTAACTGGAGTGAGCCTCTCAGAATCATCACTTAGTGCAATTTTCTTCTCTTCATTTCTTGAATCACTAGTCATTGAAGGCACATCAGACACGTTCACATGAATTTCATCCATTTTCCTGTCAATGGGATAATCATTTACCGGTTGACTTGAACCTTGGTCACTGAATGGAGGACCTGATTCAGACCTTACTGCAACTGGAACCTCAGAAAGATCCCTAGATAACATAGGTCTTAGAGGGAGAGGAGATGACAGAACACAAACTACATTGGCATCACTAATCGTCGGAGACGAAGTATGAGCTTTAGCGTCCCCGTTCAAAGTGCCAGCATCCTGCAAAGTGGCAGCATCACTTGAAGTAGAGCTTATGGGAACATCAGGATATTTGCTTCCACTCAATTCCAGTGCAGCAAATCCTTCAGTACTAGGACCATCCCGTGGAACAACAGACTCTTTCTCTGGACCCCAATTGTCCAGAGGTGGTGGCAAACATTGGCATAAGTCCAAAGTGTATTGCTGAATAGCCTGTGTTTGAACACAATAAATTTGGGCAACACACTGGCCAGGCAACACATCACTTGTCCCTGTCAGACTCAAAATTGGCATTTTGACAGTAAATTCTGATATGTAATCAAAACGGGTTGCTGCTGGATAAGGACCATAATCTAAATGAACGGCATATATAGCATTCTTCTTTGCATTTGCCAGTAAAAGAAGACCCCCTTGAGAAAGAGATACAACTTGGTTAAAAAAAGCCTCCTCAACATTAGGCTCTGCTGAACTCTGAAGCTCCAACGTATGGATACAATTCAGTGAATCAGCATCACTAGGCAATAGCCAACCTTCTTCACGGTCAGAGGCCCATACCTTTATTTCCCGATTTTGAGGCCCCTGCAAGAAAATGACGGGCAACGATTATTAACAACAAAGAAACAATCCTAAAGAATCACATATGAAATCAAATTGAAATGTTTACAACTCTACACTGAACAGCTACAAAATATAATTACATAAAATAAACCTTATAAACTCCATTCCACCAAGAAAAAATCAGTTATTAACTACAGAAAATAAGGGCCTCCAAAGTTACAATGCCCAGCACAACTGCAAACATAGGTCTTTGGATAAAAATATCTCAAAGATGAATTATGCATGTACCGCAGTAACAAGTATGATGTGGTCTGGCCGTTCAGCAGCTGTCAGAAAGATGGAAGAATAAACAGGAAGGCCATCATGAGGTCTCAATACTGCTAGAGGTGATGCCTTGAGGTCTTCCCATATCTTTATCTGTTACACAAAATTGAATGTACATACATCTTTAAATTTCAAAATCAACACTGTGTGCAACCAAATATGAGTATGCATGCATATCGCACCAGTATGATGAATATTGACTTATAAGCTCTAATTCTTTATTTTGTTTCTATTCATAACACATTACTAAGGTATGAAGTGCAGTTTCTTGCTTGGTTTACATAAAGTGCATCAACAATATAACAAATGTTAACCTTTTTCATCGCAAAAGCGTTCACTAGTCCTCTGAAAATACATTAGTTTATCAGAAACACTAGGAATATATTTAAACTAGAAAAACAGGCATATGGTCGATGAGTCTGAAAAGAAACAAGTTTTATCCCGACCAGTTAACTAGGTAATCCCCAAATGATTGCTCCCTCCATATCTGATCTGTATAAGTGTTAAAAGCACAAAAGACCGAAAAAATAATACCAAAACATTAATACTGAGAGATGAAGGTAAGCATGCCCAACTAGAACAAGAGTGTTGGAGGAAAGATTAAAAGAAGGGAAAAGTCCTACTTTTTCTGGAAAGAAACCCTCATGAACAGAACAAGAGGCACATTTAAATGAAAATCTAGGCTTTTTACCACTTTAACGACCTATTAGCTAAGAAGTGACTTCCAGAATATTTATAAGAACTCCAAGACTAGCTTCTGAACTCCAAGGCTTCGTCATCATGGTAATTTTTCATTTCAATTTTCTGCTATATAAGATTTTTATGATGCCAATGGAAGCTAATCGGCTCTACTTTTCCATATATTTCACTCGAAGTTTAACCCATGCCCACAGGAAATGTAATTTGCATTTTAAAGCTTACATTGCAGATCATAAGCGTGTTTATTAAAAAGTTATATTAGGAGCATATATACAGGCATAGAAAGAAATCAAAAGCATGGATCAAAAGATTTGAGGTCAAAATACTAACCATGCCATCCATAGATGCGGAGACCAACCGGGTGGTCATCCACTGGCACATTGACAAATCAGTAACTTCCCCATCATGTTTACCAACAAGTTGAATCCCATCAATCAGCTTGTCAACATGACACTGTAGAGGTGCCTCTGGAGAGTAGTCATCTCCCTTTCCAACTTTGTTGGTATCAATTCTCAAAACACGTTTTCCAACTCCAACCACCAAGATTTCCTATAAAAAAGGCGTTGAAGGGGCATAACATAGATGGGAAGCAAAGTAAGAGGCACGAGTAATGAGTCAAATATTTTACGGGAATGGTAATAGTTAATCGGGAACACTTCAAAATCCATAAAAAAAGAGGAGTTAAAAATTTGTCATACTTGCTTGTAACAATGCCAACAAACTCGAGGATTTTTAATATCAGATTCTCCAATAATTTGAATGGCAATAACAGTGTTTCCAGTAATTTGTGGTTTATCCTCTTCATCAGAACCCTCAGAAATCTTCCAAACATTAATGCGCCCATCTACTCCGGCACTGAAAAAAAAAAAGAAGCAGATAAAAATGCAACCCTACGCCAAGACAAATTTAGAAGAGGAAATGGTAGAATTCAGAGAAGAAGCTACCTGGCCAGAAGATGAACATCGTCGGCAAAGAAAGTCATGTCCGTAACCCTCTGAGAGAGGAAGGCATCACATAGGTTAGCATAAGAGTAGAACAAAAAGTGTAACGAATTAAATACATTTCAATTTATCCATCCTTTTGAAGAACAACCATTGAAACAATCTTCTCTTCTTCTTCTTCTTCTTCTTTCTTTTTGAAATAGTAAATGCTGACATGCATACATACATACATACATACATGCACAAGCACATAAAATAGAGCAAAACCAAGTCATGCCAATGACATTCGTATATGCACCTCTAAAGTAACAGAAGAAATGAAAATGAGAAGAGGAAGAAAACTTCGAAAAGAGAAAAGAATAGATAAGTTAAGCGAACCTGAGAGTGGGTGCGAAACAAGGAGCGGAGAGCAGTATTAATATTGAGAATGCGAATGTTTCCTTGTTTGAGTCCGTAAGAGATATAAGACTTATTAACAGCAATTTGGCGACCCAAACACAGTTGTGGATCTGTTGTATACTTTGTGATGGGAGTGACCTCAAGCTGAGGCTGAACCTCTCCTTGTAACCTCATGTCCACGTCATACACCACCGAAGGTGCCGCCTTATCGATCCGGCGACCACGCGGCATCTTGCTGCTGGGCATCCGAGCAACACCTGGACCCGGAGGAGGAGGAGGAGAAGGAGAAGGACTATTGGGCGCAGGGCGGAGGAGGGCCATGATTTCAGCGCCGCGTTCGTTAGAAGGATTTGGGTTTGGGTTTGGGTTTGGGTTTTGGGGTTGGAGAGGTGGGGTAGGGAAAGAGAGTGAGCGCTGAGGATGGTGGTGTGTAGTAGCATCAGTAGTAGGGGAAGGTGATTGAGGAGGGTAAGAGGGAAGATTATGGAGGTGATGGTGGTAGAATTGATGCTGTTGCTGAGGAGGAGGAGGAGGAGGGTATTGGAAGAAACCAGCACCTGGGTATTGGTGATTAGGGCCGGTTGGTGGAGGATAGGAAGAGGTTGGAAGTAACGTAATCGGAAGATTGGGACCTTGGCTAAGTGGGGATGGTGGGTTGGCGGTGGTGGTAGAGGCGGTGGTGGACATGAACAACTTGTTCATGTCAAATTGGGTCGGGGAAGCCATGGCCTACAAAATTTGGGGGGAGAAGGAGGAGGAGGGGGCTTTCAGATTCAGATCTAATCCTCGAAATGAAATGATCTGAATAAGCACCGAGAATGAATAAATAATAATAATAATAATAATAATAGGAGTGAGCGAGTACGAGTAGCAGCAAAGAGAGTTGAGAATAGATTGCGGTTTGAGAGAGAAAGAGAGAGGTGTTCAGTGTTTGGACGATGGAATGTATTAACTGTAATTGGGAACGAAAGAAAAAACCCAAGTCAGTCACACTTCCCTTTAAGAAGAGGCAATGACCATGGAAAGACCATGATCAGTCTTAAAAATACACATAAATGGCAATTATGTATAAAAATAAAAATAGCTTCCCCCCAATATTTCACGTTCTCATCTTATATTTTATTTTTTTTTGAAATGCTGATCAATTGAAAGAGAAGTCTTAGAACATTGTTCGTTGTATAACTTGTTCCTTTTTTCGTAATCCTCTGCATCATATATATAATGAGATTTTTTTTTTAGTTTCTTAGGAGGTGTCCACCGGGTTGAAGTTGGTGACTAATCCCTCTTTACTGTACTGATACATCTCTTTCAGAAACTATAGTTGGTCCAAGAGTTTGCTACATTCTCAAGAACAAGAATCGAACCCAAAATTTCTTGGTTAAGTAACGAAAGTATGATTGATCATATTAGTTACAATTGTAATGTTGGAAAATCGACACATAAATTATGTAGCCGAATTAACCAAATTATTTTTCGAAATTTTAAGATTTCCTCAATTTTATAGTCGGATTAATTTATTAATATAATAAAATGTGGAAAAAATATTTTAGTTTATTATCAATTTTAATTTTAAAATTATTTTTATATTTTAATATTTTAAATTATTATAGCTGCACAAGTATTTTAATGTAGTTAATCAACTCTACTTCTATTTATAATAAATTTGAAAATAATTTAATTATAATATAATTATAATTTTAATAAATAAATACGAAACTAATAAGAATATATATTTTAGTCTTTTTTATCAAATATCTTATATTTAATTATAAAATATCTAAACTTTATAATTACAAAAGAACCAAACATTAACACCCACAACACCCACAATAAGCAAGAATGTATTTAACCCCGAAAAGTCAAACCATGTTTTGAACAAAAAAACTTGGACTCGAGGTTACGAAGAAACACAAATCAAAGTTTAAAAAAGGACATGAATGCTACACTCCTGAAATAGATGAGAAGGGAAGTGATAATTGAGTATTAAATGCCACAACATTGAATTAATCTTAATAAGTTTAGAAATTCAATTAAGACCACAAGGTAAGTTTTCTCTCAATTTTCATAAAATGCTAAGTTTGATTTTTTAGTATAATAACATGCCTATTTATAGGCTTCAATTTAATTCACAGGGAAAAGGAAAACAATTAAGTCTTTTGCATACTTAAGAATACCTAAAAATTCAAATATTACCTAGAAATTAAAATAATACTTGGAAACTCTGTTAAGTTTAGATATTCAGTCAAGTTTTTCTTGGAAACTTAAATAAGAATGCCAAAAAAACTTTAGTATGTCTGAAGAAACATTTATGACTTATTGACTTTAAAAGATGTCTATTTAGCACTTAAGCATGTGAATTATATAATGAAAGCCTTTTCTATTTTCCATGTTTGTTTTCTAGCCTAAAGTAACTTGTTTGACCAAAATTTTTGGAATTATCCCTTTTATTGCTTCCTTGATCTTGTTAGCCATTGATTTTGTAATAGACCATCTAAACTGTGCAAATGGTCTATAGCAACTTTTTGTGCATTATCTCATTGGTTCTCATCACCCTCTCTTCAAAATGATCTGTTCTCGAATCTTCACCTGCATCAAAAGGAGAAAGACAAAAAACATTGAATATAGTGCTAACATAATACTTATCTAGAAGGTCCAGTTATGCACTATCATTGATTCGTGCAATAACTTGCAATGAACCATCATCTTGAGGATGCAACTAGGATTGCCTTTGTATGGGAGACTAGTTTTTTCATATATACACCCCAAATCTAATCGCCTAGTTTAAACATAATTTTTCTAGCATCCTTTGTTAGCTTGAGTAGTATATTATTCATTTCATTTTCTAAATTGTCTCACCTTTTCATGCATCTTTTTCAACATTTTAACCTTCTTTTTGCTATCCAAATAAGCTATCCCATCAATTGGAAAAAGGTGAAAAATCCAAAGGAGTTAATAGATTAAATTCATACCTAATCTCAAAATGTGAAAAGCTAGTAGTAGAATGCATACTTTGATTATAAGCAAACTTAAAATGTAAAAAACACTCATCCTAATTCTTCGAGTTCTTTTGAATAATAGAACGAAATAAAGTAGACAAGATTTGACTTACCATCTTAGTTTTCCCATCTATTTGTAGATGGCAAGTAGTTGAAAAGAGAAGTTTGATTCTCTACTTAATCCATAATTTATGCTAAAAGAAATTCAAGAATTTTGCATCACGATTAGAAACTATGCTTCTCAGTATTCCATACAAACAAACTACTTCCTTGAAGAACAAATTATCAATGTTGTTGGCATCATAGGTTTTGTAGCAATCAACGAAATGTGACATTTTAAAAAACTTGTCAATAACCACAAACATTGAATCCTTACATCGTTTTGGCTTAGGCAAACCCAAAATAAAATAAATCAAAAATATTAACCAAAGGTTCACTATGTATAGGTAAAGAAGTATAGAAACCATAGGGTAGCCAACCTTAAACTTGGCTTGTCTACAAGTGATGCACCTTTCACAAATTCTCTCAACATCACTCTTCATGGATAACTAAAAGAATTTTTCATTTAAAACATATAGAGTTTTTCCCACACCAAAATAAACTATTAAGCCACCACTGTGAGTTTCTTTGATAAACAAATCCCTCAAAGAACACATAAGCACACACAATCTATTCTCTTGAAACAAGTACCCCTCATGCCTATAGAACTTTCCAAAAGCAACCTTCTCACAAACACCATAAACATTAGCAAAATCGAAATCACTAAAATATAAGTCTTTAATGTGCTCAAATCCTAGCAATTTTGTATTTAAAGTAGAGATAAGTGCATAAATGAAAGTTAATGCATCAACCACCATATTCTCCTTACCTTGCTTATACTTGATCACATAAGGAAATGTCTCAATGAACTCTATCCATTTTGCATGCCTTTTATGCAACTTCCATTATCTCTTCAAATGTTTAAAGTACTTATTATTGGTACTACTCCACTCAACTTCTCACTGAGAAATGCATTGCTCCTGCATTAAAAAAAAAACTCCAATGCCAATACTTAAAACATCACACTCAATCTCAAAAGTTTTAACAAAGCCAGGCAAGTAAACAATGATGTAGAAACCTGTCATTAATCAAATTGAATGCCCTATTTTGCTCATCACTCGATTTGAAACTGACATTCTTTTTTGACAATTTCATTTAATGGTGCGGCTTAAGGATGACAATAGGTTGGGTTGAGCCAATCCTAAATTTCATTTTTTTAGAAAAGCAAAATGACATCTTTTTATGGCAAAACAATGTCCTTTTGTGTTTCTAGGCATGGACAATTCACAAAATAACATCATTTTGTGTTACCAGGCTTAGGCAATCTGAACCCTAGTGACAATTCATGTTGAGTGCACTGCAAAATTTACCTAACTCTGCATACTAAAATTTGTAGATATGGTAAGTCGGGATCGAATCCACAAGGAATGTTCGGTTAATTTCCGTAACGAAATTAATTGATTCGTTATGGAAAGTAAATGGGGGGTTTTTTGGATTTCAAACAATTTAGAAATTAAAGTAAAAGTAAACTATTGAAAACAAATTAAATCAAACAATAAAAAATTGAGAAAAGTGTTAAGTATAAGTAAGGTCCAGTTCTAGGGTCAATCTCAGCCTAAACACAATCAAGCATATTCCTTCATTCTAAAGTCTTTACAATTCTTTTCAGACTATTGATCTGAGACTAATAAAATGCTCTACAAATCTCGATTTTCCCTTAGATTGTATTTAATCAAGATACGATCATTAATTAAACCTAACCACCAAATAACCTAAGATACGATCTCTAGATTCAATTTGGCAGTCGCATTGTGACTTGAAAAACGATCAATATAGGCAATAACCTTACACGTTCGAGTTATCCGACCTAAGTTATGTTGTTCCTAACGATTAATGATCCTTAGATGCTACTCACAAATATCAAAACTAACGATTACGGATTACAATCAATGTTTTAGCAATAGGTTCAAAATAAAAACAATCAAAATAATATATTAAGATCATTAATCCCAAAACCATCCAAATTAATACCAACAACACAACAATCCAAAAAGAAATTACAACTTTAAAATGATAGAAATAGCTTAACCGTGACTTAGCATCGATATTCTCATTGAACTGGTGTCGAAAAACTAGCCTTCCATCTTCATTTTCATGCTCCAAGCACAAGTAATATCTCCCATTCCTTCGGCACTCTCCCTACGTCTACTATAGCTAGGCTGGGACAAATAAAATGTTGGAGAGTTTAAGGTCCACGCCTGTCTTCCCTTCTTAGCTTGCCCCTCTCTCCTTTAGCTGTTGATGTCCTGCGCCGCACTGTTCATTGACAAGACAAATAAACATTGCAACCTTCCTTTCAAACCTCCCTGTGTTGCCCTTTCTGCGTGTGCATTTTACGAAAATGCATAGCTATTGCATTTCACAGCCTAAATGCAGCGTTGCTGCGTGAAATGCAACGCAACCACCAAACTTTTTTTTTACAATTATGCTCCAATTTGCTTTGAACATCTTCTCTTTTTGGTCTCAAATATATCATCATATCCAACCTAGTAGTCAACACAAATTGAACACAAATTAAGTATTTAATCTTGAGAATATGATTGAAATCACATGGAAATACATAAGAAAATAAAAGATAATTCAGTCCTATCAAATACCCCCACATTTGGTCTTTGACCGTCCTCGAGCAAATCATCAAAATCAAAATCACAAACCAAAACTTTAACTCATTTTCCACATTTCTTAAGAATAGATAGCCATAAATAAAGGTGAATGACTTTCAAAACCTAAGCAAAACTCAACATTCAAAGCTTCTACTCATAATCTATCAACATTTAATATCTTTAAAAACTGAGTAATCTAATGGTAGACTCGGAAATGTGTTTAATTAAAATATATCTATGGGTACACTTAACGTCATTCATGATCATGACAATTCACAACTTTACATATCATTTCATTTCTCCACCACTAATATTCACATGCAAAATCATAAATCAAAGAACTTTTCAAGGTTGTAAAGTGAGCAAAGGTAAGGTGAGATGTATTTGAGTTAAGTAGCATAAAAGTCATCAAAGCTAGTGAAACAAAGCAACACTCATAAAAAATTAGGTACCGTCAGCTATGACAAATGCAACATTTATATCAGCTCACACACACAAACCACATGAAGCATATACCAATTCGAAAGAATCACTTATACAATTTATGCCAATGAAATCACAAGAGTGAACCATCCAAGTCAACCTCTACCTCATATTCAACATGCTCAAATAAGACATCCATTACAACTCTAGGAAGATGCATAAACCATAAATAACTTTTCAACACATATGCAATTCCTCCTTGATACATTTATTGTAAACATTTTTTTCGTTCTCTTCTTTGCTTTCTTTTTCTTTTCTTTTCACTTTTTTTTTCTTCTTTTTACCTTTTTTTCTTTTTTTCCTTATAAAAATTAAAATAAACTACATCAACATGGAAATTTCAATGATAAGACATAAAGTCACATCCCAACGTTATAACCAACCCTTACATATATACACCCCCACACATAGAATTTTTTACATCCACAAACTCAATAGTTACTAATGTTCCACTAGCTTTATGACTTGAGTAGGACATTTGGTTAAGTTTAAAAAACATAAAATGTGGTTTATACAAAAAGAGAGGCTAAAGCTCAAAAGGGTTTATCAAGGAAAAAATCATGTCAATAAGGTAAGTTATTTGGCCAATGTAGCTTATGAAAAACAAAGAATGCCTAATCATATCCATGTTAATGCATGTGATAAAAATGTGGTCTCGAATAGAAATTCAATGCAAAATCGGGATGTACATGTCATGAAGGCCACACATCATCAAAAGGCAATAAGATTAATATAGATGTGTCAGTCAAATAAGGTTTAAAATCTCACCGGCTTTGTCTACTATTAGTTACTATTCTTATAAAGATAATGCACATTTAACAAACCATAAGAACAAAAGTACATGCCAAATTTTGCTATGGATTTTACTAATCAATTCACACTCTAATTATGATTAAATAATCTTAAAAGCAATAGAAAACAAGAAAATTTTTTATTTTGTTCGTTTAATTTTGAAAATCGCCTAAGAAGTCACATTAAGCTCAAAAGCATGCATTAAAACTAATTTATCCAACCCCCACACTTAAAACATGCATTGTCCTCAATGTAAAATCAAATGCCAGAAATGGAGTAGCTAACAAAAATAACAAATGCGAAAATCTAAAAGACAGAAATTAACTTCCGTTGGATTGCCTCCTAAGCAACGCCTTTGTTTAATGTCGTTGGCTCGACCTCTAGTTGTGTGCTTTAAGTAACACCAGTCACATCCTCCAGCATCAACACCTCCAAATCCTCTGTTTGGAAGCCCTCATAATAGGGCTTCAAGCAATGACCATTCACTCGAAATGTCTTGTCAATTTTAAGGCTCCATATCTCCACTGCACCAAAAGGAAAGACATGAGTGATAACAAGTAGACCAACCCAAGAGGAACGCAACTTACCAGGAAAGAGCTTGAGTTTGGAATGATATAGTAACACTTTCTAGCCCACTGAGAAACTTTTCCTTGAAATCATCTTATCATGAAAAGCTTTTGTCCTCTCCTTATATATCACTGCATTTTGACATGACTCCTTCCTCATCTCTTCTAACTCTTGAAGCTGCAACTCCCTATGCACTCCCGCATCATCCAAGTGCATGTTGCATCTTTTGATAGCCCAATATGCCTTATGTTGTAATTCCATTG
>JANZLD010000237.1:79558158-79576160 GCA_026413575.1 Erythroxylum carthagenense
TAATCATTTAGAGATTAATTAAAGAAATTAATAAGTGTAAAACATATTTATTAAGAAATCCTACAATTTTAGTTTTTCAAGGCACATATATTAGCTTAGATATTTATGAGATATTATAAACGTTAAACAAGCAAGTAATATTGATTCTTAAAAATATATAATATAGTTGCTAATAAATAATATTGTCTTATACAAATACAAACATAGTTTTATATATTAGAAAGGAATGAAAAATGAGTTGATTTAGTAATAAACTATAGAATTGTATTTATTTATACGGCTGCACTTTATATAATATAATATTTGAAGTTTTAATTATGATATTAATTGCATTTTATACACTAAATTGCAATAAGAAAAAGGATGCTTTTTGTGTTTATTAGTTTATTATTATTTTTTATTTTAACATGATAAAATAAGATTTAATGGTGTTAGAAGAATAGTTCTATTTTTTTTAATCAATGAGGTATAGTAGAGCGGTTCGTTCCTGCATTAATTCATAGTAATAAGAAGTCATATTGCGATATTTGATAAAAGATCAGTTGTGATTTAAGTGATCTTAGCCATAAATTTACAAGATTTGTATTAAGACCGTTGGATTGAATTATCTTTTTTTAGAAAAACTGAATTTACAAGTGATTTTAGCAATTTTATCAATTATTCATATAAGAACAGACTTCATTGTTATATCAATGATTCATATAAGAACAAACTACATTGCTATTCTCAATTTAAATATAAAAATGATTGCTATTCATTATATTCACAAAAATTGAACACAAAACCTTACGTAAGGTTTTTATGATAATGTCTCGTTTCTTAATAAACATTCAATAGAGCTTATTATTTTTTAATAATTTTTTGTCATATATATTAATATGAATAGGTTCTGGTTACCCTGAGAACCGAACCTGAAAATAGGTTAACCGATCCTATAGGTTCTTTAGGTTCAAGTTCAGGTTCGTGAAATTGCCGATCCTGACATTCAGGTTCAAGTTCAGGTTATTTATGAACGGATCAGGGTACCCTACCACGGCGACATTCCAATTGGGGTTTTGTAAGCCGTCTGATAGGATCACAATGCATCTTCTAGTCTTACACTCCAATCCTTCCTATTGGGTTGCACAGTTTTCTCTAGGATTAACTTGATTTCTCGATTTGAGACTTCAGCTTACCCGTTGGTTTGAGGATGGTAAGCAGTAGAAACTTTGTGCATGATGTGATATTTTCTAAACATTGCTTCCATCACCTTGTTGCAGAAGTAGGTTCCTCTGTCACTAATGACGGCTTTTGGTATCCTGAACGTAGAAAGACTGTTAGCCTTAACAAAATCTACAACAACCTTAGCATCGTTAGTCTTAGTGGCTTTTGGTTCCACCCATTTAGAAACATAATCGACCGCAAGCAATATATAAGTAAAGTCAAAAGACGAAGGGAAAGGTCCCATAAAATCAATACCCCAAACGTCAAAAATTTCACAGAAAAGCAAAGGGGTTTGTGGCAATTGATTTTTATGGGACAAGTTACCAGATCTTTGGCATCTATCACAGGATTTACAGAAGGTATATGCATCTTTGAACAATGTTGGTCAATAGAAGCCACTTTCTAGAACTTTTTGAGCTGTCTGTTTTACTCCAAAATGTCCTCCACAAGTGTACGAATGACAGAAGGCTAAAATTGATGATAATTCATTTTTCAGTACATGCCTCTTGATAACTTGATCTGCACAGTGACTCCAAAGATAAGGGTCATACCATACATAGTACTTCGCTTCACTTCGTAGCTTATCCCTTTGAGCCTTTGACAAACTAACAGGTAATTCGTTAGTTACTAAAAAATTGGCAATGTCTCCATACCATGGTGGTGTCGCATCGGTAGAAAATAATTGCTCATCCGGAAAGCTTTCTTGCAGAGGGATATCATTTTCTTCCTTTATCAAACGACTAAGATAATCCACCACCACGTTTTCTACCCCCTTCTTATCTATGATCTCTAAGTCGAATTCCTACAGGAGGAGCATTCATTTGATCAGCCTCGATTTTGCTTCTTTCTTTGTGAGCAAGTATCGTAAAGCTGCATGGTCAGAATAAACAATCACTTTAGCACCAAGCAAATACGATCGAAATTTATCTAAAGCAAAAAACACGGATAACAATTCTTTTTCAGTAGTGAAATAATGTAATTGAGCTGGATCTAAAGTCTTTGAAGCATAGTAAATAACATGCAAAGCTTTTCCCACTCTTTGTCCTAGAACCACCCCCATTGCATAATCACTCACATCACACATAATCTCGAATGGGAGGTTCTAGTCTGGCGGTTGAATCACCAGTGGGGATGTCAGAAGCTCCTTAAGTTTGTTGAATGTTTCTTTACACCTCGCATCGAACTCAAAGGAGACATCTTGTTGAAGAAGCTTGTATAGTGGTCCGACTATCTTCGAAAAGTCCTTAACGAATTTTTGATAAAAACCTACATGCCTAAGAAAAGAACACACTTGCCTCATAGTAGAGGGGTAGGTAAAGAAGAAATGATATCAACTTTAGACTTGTTTACTTCAATACCCTTAACAGATATCACATGACCTAGGACTATACCTTGGTCCACCATAAAATAACATTTTTCCCAGTTCAACACAAGATTAGTTTCTATACATCGTTTCAAGATAATGGCAAGATTCTCAAGACATTGATCAAAAGAAGATCCATACACACTAAAATCATCCATCAATACCTCAATAATCTTCTTAACATATTCAGAAAAAAAAATGTTTACCATACATCTTTGAAACATGGCAGGTACGTTACACAATTCGAATGACATACTTTAGTAGGCAAACATACTGAATGGGCATGTAAATATGGTCTTTTCCTGATCTTTCGGTGCGATCGGAATCTGAAGATAACCTAAAAAGCCATCTAAAAAGCAACAATAGTCATAACCAGCCAATCTCTCAAGCATCTGATCAATAAAAGGGAAAGTGATCTTTACGAGTAGCAGCATTTAACTTTCTATAATTAATACATACTCGCCACCCGATTTGCACTTGGGTGGGAATCGACTCACCTTCCTCGTTTCTCACAACAGTGATTCCAGACTTCTTTGGAATCATCTGGACAGGGCTTACCCACTTATTGTCGAAAATCGAGTAGATAACTCCAACATCAAGAAGCTTCAATACCTCCTTCTTCACAACTTCCATCAATAGAGAATTCAGCCTATGCTGAGCTTGCCTTGTAGATTTTGCATCATCCTCCAACAAAGTGCGATGCATGCGTATGGAAGGGCTTATCCTTTGGATATCTGCGATGGTCCACCCGATGGCTTTCTTATTCTCCCTCAGCATTTGAAGCGGCCTCTCTTCTTAGTTTAAAGTCAACTCTGTCGAGATGATAACTGAGAGAGTCTGTTTATCTCCTAAATAAGCATACTTCAAATGTGTAGGGAGTGACTTCAATTCTAATTCTGGTGCCTGCACATCAGAAGATATCAATTTCTGGTGAGCTTCAGGTAGTTGTATAGAAGCCAAAGTATACCTTTTTGGAGAGCTTTCCAATGAGTCCAAGGCGGCTTTCATTTCTATAAGCTCCTCTCCCATCTCAATATCAGTGTTGGCTTCTACTTCTATATCCTCGGTTTAAACTATTTCCAAATGATCCCTGTAACTTAATTTAAACATTTCTTACACCAAAGGATCAATCACATCAACAGAAAAATACAATGATCATTAGGAGGATGTTTCATGGCATCAAAAATATTGAAATGAATTACTTCCCCATCAAATTCCATTATGAGGGTGCCCTTATGAACATCTATCTTAGTTTTAGCCGTATTAAGAAATGGTCTCCCCAATAAGATAGGTCTCGGATTGCATGATGTGTCATCATTTATATCCACAACATAAAAATCTGCAGGAAATACTAACTCATTCACCTGTAACAAAACATCCTCAACCACACTATTAGGATAAGCATTAGTGCGATCAATCAATTGTATGACTACACTCGTTTTTTCAAAGGGCCCAAATTCAAAGAAGCATAAATTGAATGAGGCGTCACATTAATAGAAGCAACCAAATCCAACATTGCTCTCTTTGTCCTTGTCCTCCTTGTTTGGTCTTGTTAATCTACTCAGAAAAGGTGGAGGGTTAGTTTTAATAATATTGGGATTTTCAACATTTACCTTCATACTTGATGATAAATTTTCTTCCTTTTTCAATTCCTTCTCGATCTCTTCCTCGGTAGCAATCTTTGATGGGGTTCTTTTGGGACCTTCAATCTCCTTTCCACCCCTCAGGGTTATGCCACTAACATTCTTCGGGTTCACCTCGGGATGTGATGATAATTTTCCTCCACCTTGTGATTCTAGGTGATTGAGCCTTATTGGCATTTGAACCATTTGGTATTCCATGTTCTGTTGGCTTGCTTTTGTTTCCTATTGGTTTGCTTTTGTTTCCTATCAAAATTGTTGTAACTCCTGTTGCATATCTTGTTGAAATTGAAAATTGTTAGCAATAAGTTTGTTAACAATTTCTTCTAAAGATGCACTTGAATTGGAAGAAGAAGCTCCCTGTGTTTCTTGTTGCCTTGGTTGAAATTCTAGTGCCCCTTGCGGCTGATTTTGGGAGCAATTTTGCTGTCTATTCCCTTCATAACGCAAGTTGGGGTGATCCCTCCAACCTAGGTTATACATTTGCGAGTATGGGTTGTATTGGTTCGGGAAGTTCCCTTTTGCAACATTCACATATTCCATACTCCCTTCTTGCAAAGCTGGGCACTCGTCTAGGATGACTTGTGTTTCAACATATCCCGCACACTTTCACTTGTGCCTGTCCAACTGCAATCTGTCTCACAAAAAATGTTAGTTCATCTAAACGATGTTCAATAGATGAAGTGCTTACCTCATTTACTCGTCGAATATCATTACGAGTGCCAAATTGTTGGGTGTTAGCGGCCATCCGCTGAAGTAATATCCTAGCTTCAATGGGAGTCTTCTCACAAAGTGCCTTACCACTTGCCGCATCAACCAAACTCCTCTCCATTGGCAGCAATCCGTCATAAAAATGTTGGATGAGAAGTTGCTCTGGTATGTTGTGATTTGGGCAACTGGTACATAACTTCTTAAATCGCTCCTAGTATTCGTAAAGAGACTCCCTATTGTGTTGCTTAATACCACATATCTCCTTTCGAATACTTGCTGTCTTTGAGGTCGGAAAATGTTTTAATAATCTCTTCATCTCTAACCAAGTATTCACACTTCCAACCGGTAAATCAAATAACCAATCTTTTATTGCATCTTTGAGCGAGAACCGAAAAGCCCTTAATATGATCTACTCATCCGTTACCCCGTGAGGCTTCATGCTCAAACACACCATATCGAGTTCCTTAAGATGCTTATGTGCATCCTCACCTGCAAGGCCATGAAAGTTAGGCAATAAATGAATTAATCTAGATTTTAACTCAAAGGTAACATGTTTAGCAAAATTCGGAAATGTTATTCATAATAGTCTATGAGTTAAATCCGGTGCAGCTAACTCCCTTAGAGTTCTCAGATTTGCCATTATGTCTTCGGATTCTGCTTCCAATTCGTCTACTAAAGTTGACCTTACTTCCTACGCAATCTCCACAATGTTCTCTCGATCTCCGGATCAAGTTGCTCAATTTCTCTACAATGAGACCTGGTCACTACCATGCATCAACACTAATGGACAATTAAAAATTAATAAGTATCAAAAAGAATGATTATAAAAAAATATATTCACAAAACACGAACTAAAATCAAATTTGAAAATTAAGCTACCACACTCCCTAGCAACGACATCAAAATTTGACAACATGTGTCGAGTTGCTGTACCCCATTTCTGGAACTCAACATTCGGAGACATTTAAACAGTTGAAACTCATTGAAAATTTTTTTATAAACAAATAACGCATTTGTGAAAAATGGATAATCAAATCGGCCCGATTTATGTAAAACAATTTTTGTTACAAATATGCAAACATTATTGAACACATCAGGGTTTCAATAATCACTTGGGCCCATTTCAGAACACAATGCTTGTTTTCATAAGATATTTACATTTCAAAAACCATCCCTTTGCTTTAATACAAATACAAAAATACACACGATATAATTTGAATGCTTATGCTTAAAATGATTCTAAATTACAAAAAGTTCCTGAACTAACTTAATTACAAAAGTCTTTAACTATCTTGGAGTTCCAATTGTGCTCCAATTTGCTTTGAACATCTTCTCTTTTTGGTCTCAAATATATCATCATATCTAACCTAGTAGTCGACATAAATTGAACACAAATTAAGTATTTTTATCTTGAGAATAAGATTGAAATCACATGGAAATACATAAGAAAATAAAAGATAATTCAATCCTATCATCTAGCCTGGCTCAAGGCTTGGCAGCCTAGGCTTGTGGTACTAAAATCCTTAACAAACATCCTATAAAAGTTAATCAAACTATGAAAACTACGCACATTAGTGATAAACCTAGGTATTGGCCAGTCACAAATTTTCCTAACCTTTTCCTCATCAACCAAAATTATCTTATCACAAACAATATAACTGAGAAATATAATAGGATTCGTGCAAAAGGAATACTTCTTAAGGTTAGCATACAACTTTTGATAACATAAAACATTTCCTAAATGATCAATGTGTTCATATAAGCTTTTGCTATAAATCAAAATATAATAAAAATAGACGACCACATATCTACTAATGAAAACAGGAAAAACAGGTTTATTAATCTCATGAAAGTGTTTGGAGCATTAGTTAATCCAAATGGTATAACTAACCACATATATAAGCTATATTTTATTTTAAAGGTTAGTTTTCACTCATCTCCTCCACACATTCCAATTTGATGATATCTAATTTTCAAATCAATTTTAAAGAATGCATAAGAAATATAAAATTCATCAAGTATATCACCTAATCTAGGAATGAGATATCTATACTTTATGGTGATTTTATTGATGGTTTAAATATCAACATACATCCTCTATATCCCATCTTTTTTAGGCATAAGTAACTCTAAAACTGTGTACAGACTCATGTTTTCTCTCACACATCCCTTTTTCATGAGTTCCTTTACTTGTCTTTAAAGTTCTTTTGTTTTCTCAAGATTATTTTTATAGGTTGGTTGGTTCAAAATTGAAGCACTAGGGATAAAATCAATTGATGTTCTATTGCCCAAATTGGTGTGGAAACACTTGGAACTTCTTTCAGAATCATGTCTCTTAAGTCTTTCAAAACAAAAACAACAACAATTAGTGATGAAGAGTTAATGTCATTAGTGTTAATTAAAGCCTTTTTGTATAAAAGTATAAGCCTATGCCATTTAGAATAAAAAACTCTCTTGACATCACTTTCTTTTACAAAGAAATTCTCACACTACAAGAAAAGTTTGAATTACCGACGGTAAAGAAACTGTAGCCAATTACTGATGAAAATAGTATATATGTTAGAAAAGTTGTCTGAAAAATAGAAAAGGCAGGAATAATAAATTGTAGTTTGCCGACGAAAATTTCTGTCAGTAAAATGTAAAGTTGTGTGTCGTCGTTCGTCGTTCGTCGTTTGCCTCTACTGAAGACTTGAACATTTTTAATTATAACAAAACGATGTCATTTGGTTTTAAACCAAATGGTGTCATTTTGTTATACTTAAAAATGTTCAAGTCTTCATCAACAAAACGATGTCATTTAGTTTTAAACCAAATGACGCTGTTTTGGTATACTTAAAAACTTTCTGCCTTCAGCAACAAAAAAAAACCAAACGACGTTGTTTTGGTATCCTTAAAACGTCTACCCTCCTCCCCTCCTCCCCCTATGTACTATTTCCTTGTTCTTCCTCCTCCAAATCTGCCACTCCATCGTTTGTCGTTTGTGTGTTCTCCGTGGAACTGCTGCGTCTCCAACCATTGTTGTCGTCTTTTCTGACAGTTTTTGTCAAGGTATTTTTGTCTTCTCTCTATCTTTTTAATGTATTTTGAGAGATTGTTTCATTTTCTTAATTAACGCATAGTAGTGTTATTTTGATGCCTTGAATGAGTTTTCTATTGAAATTTTCTTCCTTTCCCATGTTAGGTTTAAGAGAAAACAGTATTTGGATATATTTTTTGGTTTTTATGAATGCTGAGGTGTTTTCCTTTGGTCATATGGAGAATATTTCCTGCTCTTTCTGCAAGAATGTTTGATGACTTGAATTGTTGTTCACTGTAGGCACTTTATTTTTGTGTACCATTTCGCAAGCAGTTACTACATTATTACGAAACTAACAAAAATATTGTGTATGCTAAAGAGAATCTCTTGACATGCTGGGGAGATCTATTCACGCAGGTAAGAGTTCTAGAGTGTTGTGTATTGATTTTACTGTGGGTTTTTTGTATGAAGATTTATTATGGGTTCAAGCTGTTTATCTTTTCCATTGATCCTAATTTTCTCCCTTTAGATTGTCTACATTCTTTAACTAGATGGTTTTTTTTTTTGGCAACATGATTATCTGAATATTGTACTCTAAAATATACTAGAAAATTCAATGCTCAACGATGAAGTGTGGTTATTGTTAAACAAAGAAAAGACGCTCTCAGGGAGCACTCTCATTTTAACATCTTTTCCGATTATAAAACTTTCTTAATTACTCATTTTGTCATACTTGTAAATTGAACTAGTCATCCCATTTGATGTGCTTTGCAGTACATGGTGTTATTAACATTTTCTTCAGCAACTCCCTCTTAGGTGAATGAAATGTAATATTTCCAGAGGAACTTTTTCTTTTGTTCTCTTTTCTTAATTTTCATCATGTCTTAATTGTAATAGAAAAGACTGTATTATCTTATCTATTGTCCATTAAAAATTTCCCTCTATTATTGGATCATTATATGTGATGGTCATTATTGTTCTGAATGCTTTAGATCAACAAATGAAATGAGCTTGTCTGGAGTGTTTGACCTTTCATTTCCTAAATATTTATCTTAAGCAGTTATTGACAATATTTCTAATATAATGGGATTAAATGAAATTGATTGTTGTATAGTCGGTCTGGTAGTGAATGTGACATCTTAATATACAATGTCGTGAGCATTTTAATATACAACGTCTCTTTTGTTTAATAATGTCGTGAACAGTTTACTTTACAATTTTTCTTTTGTTTATGTAATATATAATCAAAGCTATGTGCAATGTCATTGTTATTTGAAAATTTCATTTATTATACTTAGACTAATATTTTGTGAAATTATATGCTATATGCTACAACTCTCAATATTTGAATTAAAAACAAGTTTGTGTCTTTATTGAATTGAAACAATAAAGAATTATAAAGAGTTCATTGATTTGGAAAATAATATTCATACATGTAATATTCACTACAATTACTCATATAATTCATTTATTATATAGTCAATCATAAATAGTATTTATAGCTTGTTCATCTATGCATCTTCATTCCTATTTCTTATATGGACAAATTCTTTATCTATAAATATAAGTCAAGACAAGATGATCAATCCCATATCCAACTAAATTTACTTTCATCTTCCTTATCTTATTAGGAATTGTTAATTTAAAATGTGTTCTTAAACTTTGCAATATTACTGGGTGAGGTGTACTAGCTTCACTTTTAATATGTTTCTTTTATTTACTAGTGAACTTAGTGATTTAAGACATTAACTACCTGCTAACAATTTGTATTCTTATTCATCAAGTCTTCAAATACCTTTAAGTAACTCATTTCACAAGAAGATTTTCAATACAAAGAG
The DNA here is from genome assembly GCA_026413575.1 of Erythroxylum carthagenense. Lineage (NCBI taxonomy): Eukaryota > Viridiplantae > Streptophyta > Magnoliopsida > Malpighiales > Erythroxylaceae > Erythroxylum > Erythroxylum carthagenense. The sequence continues at coordinate 79,567,930 of JANZLD010000237.1, forward strand.
AATTGGAGCATTATGCCTTTGCACCTATTGTAAGAGTTTATAAAAAGTTAGCACTTGAATTGTTTACTTAAACTTTTTTGTTGTTGATTGCACAAAAATTTGACCACCTTATATTCAAATGTTCTGGTATTATTGAAATTGAATAAATTATGATTTGCACCAGTTTTCTTTTTTTTTTCTTTGCTTTCTTTTATTTTGTTTTTTTTTTACTACAAATCAAAATTTTAACTACAAAATAAATAGATAATACTAGAATAGCTTTCAAAATTCAAACAAACATTTCTAGCAACAAAAGGAACAATGAACACAAATAGACACTCGGAACACATTCTGGTTGTGCAAAATGCAAAGAGCCTTAAAACTTGAGAAAACAAAGAATTTTAAACAAGAAAAGAACAAAAAATGAATATGACTAGAAAATTAAGAAAACACACTTACAGAAAATGCAAAGTAACAAATAAACATACATATTTTTATAAATGAAAAGGATTTAGAGGCTAAAGCTTTGAGACAAATTGTTGTGAACCCCTAATGGACAAAGCCTTGAAACCCACAATAAGTAAGAACATATTTTACAGAAGAAAGCCAAACTAGGTTATGAATAATGAAAACTCAGACTGAAGCTTATGTAAAAGCACGAATCAAAGTTAACAAAAGAAGATATAGACACCACACTCTAAAAATAAACGAGAAAAGGAGTGACAAGTCAAGAAGTTCTCTCTCAATTTTCATAAAATGTCAAGTATGATTCTTAAGTATAGTACCATGCCTATTTAGCTGCTCCCTTGCAATTCCTAGAAAAATGGGGAACAATGAAGTCTTTTGCATGCTTAGTAATACTTAAAAACTCAAATAATACCTAGAAACTCTAATAACTTTAGTCACTCAAATAACTCTAGAAGCTCAAATAAGTTTTACATAGAAATTTAGATAAGAATGTCTAGAAACTCCAATTTACTAAGAAATTTGTAGGCATCCAAGGTGCATAGCTCAAGATATTTATGACCTATTTGACTTTAAAAGAGGTATAATAAGTACTTGAAGCATATTAATGACAATCTGGCAACATTTTCTATCTTCCATGTTTGTTTTTTGACCTAAAATAAATTGTTTGGCCCAAATCTCTTGAATCAACCCATTTAGCGTTTCCTTATTTGCTTAGCCTTTAATATTTTAATCATACCATTTGTAATGTGTAACGAATCTTTGGTAGCTTTTGTGCATCATCTCCTTAGTTCTCATCATAAATTCAACTTAAATCATATTTTTCTATCTTTAATTATTATTTGAATATAACATATTATGTAACTAAATATATTAACAATAAATATAATAATTATCCTAAATTATATTTACAGTAAGATAAATTAAAAATCCTTAATTTATCATTAATTATTTAATTAAATATTCTATATTTATAGATTGATTGACATTTAGCATCATATCATAATAACACAAATATTAAGAATCTTAAAATGATACAAATTAATTTTTGTATATTATTTTTCATACAATTTAATATTTTATCATACAATATCTCGATAAGATATCAAGTATAAATTTAGTATTAACTTTATTTGAGTCAAAATCATATTATTTCTTTAGTATTAGTAATCAATTATTTTAAGGATACTTGAAAACTAATTTTAAGTGTCATTTCACGTTAGTTAAGAATTTTTTAAATCAATATTATTAAAGAATAATAAAACATTCTCTTCAATTATATTAAGGTGATAAATTCTATATTGATCACTCAACTATCTCCATGTATTTCTTGTCTATTAACTACCCTTTAAACTATCATAGTTAAGTAGTATTAGAACATGTCAATTCCTATACTAGATACTTGAAATAATATTAATTTGAGTGACTACCTGTACAATCATCACAATAATTATTTCTATAAATATACAAGTATGTTTTATATGAAATTCTCCTTTCAGGTTAGTTCAGTAAATTGTTATTTTACAAATACCTACATGTTTATTTAAATATATTTATATTTTAGTCTATAAGAGAAACTAGTTAAAAGAAACATAATTTGTGTTAAATTTCCAACTTTAATAAAGCAATAATTATAAATGATTCTTATCGAACATGTAAATGTAATATCTTTAAATAAATATGTTATAAATATATAACATAATAATTGACTGAATGACATAAAGTAATATATAATCTATAATAATTTTTTGTTGTTGTTTAACCTTTACTTATAAAATCTTGTTATTTAGAAATAAGCATCTTATGAATTGAAAATATTTAATTTTCTGTCAAACATATATCAAATTATTTTAATAAAAATTATCAAATGATCGATTATCTTTGGAGTCATATATAAGCGTTATGACCTAATTTTAATAGTAACTTATATCAAAATAATTAAAAAATAATAATAAAAATACTTTGAAGATTTTAATAGTATAAAATATTTTTTAATTTAGATAAAAAATATTTTTATTAAATGAGTAAAATTACAAAGAAGGCTTAAAATGTTAAACAATATGAGGCAATTTTTTGGGCTTTCAAAGGCAGCCATTTTTCTAAAAGCCGGCAGTAGACAAGGTATTGGCCCCAAAGAAATTACAGCTTTTGGAGCAAACGGCTTTCCCAATTTCTGCAATCAGAGGAAGCCACATCAGACCAATTTCAAAACGACTTGGAAAAAGCAAGAACCCTTTTTCATCTTCCATCTAAATATAAGCAAAAAGTTGGTGTCGTCCCTGAAAAAGAGGAACAATTTCTATTTCTTCAAAATATCTTGATAGGTCCGAAGTCCCAGTCTTTTCACTCGTTTTACAGTTAAAGAGTTTGCTTACCTTTTAAGCCAACATCCTATCTCTCTCCATCTCCGCAACAACGAGCCCACCAAACCCATTAACATTTCTTCCACGTTTCTCAGATTAAATCCGCTTTCCTCTGACCCGTCACACAAACGAACGCAAGATCCAAGAGCTGAAGAAGCTTAACAAAACAAGAAGATGTGCTGCGGATGTAGGATTTGTATGCTGTGCGTATGCCTCATAGCGGTGGTGATATTGATCGGATTGTTGTTCGGGTTTGGGGTGTTCAATCATGGGTTTCACAAATTGAAGGACACCATTCATGTAAGTGATCATCCATCTTCGTACTACTACAACATCAATGCCAATGGGTGATCCTTCTTCTCTGCCGATGGAGCTCCTGCTCCCCAGTTTTAATTTACTTCCGCAGCTCTTTGTTCCAAGTTCGTTTATTCTTGTGTTGCATTGTTTGGGTTTGTAGTTGATGGTGATGTTATGATTATTGTTATTGGGATTTCACATATTGATTCTGTGTTCTATACGTATTACGCTTGTGATTCATTCGTTTTTCTCCAAACAAAGCTTGGGCTTAGAGTAAGGAAATTGCTCCCGTCGCCCCAACTCAAATCATCATCCCAACCTTTTTTATTTCTTCATAAAGCATTGGCATGCATCCCATGTTTGACCTTAAATTGTACCAGAAAATAAAGCTATGGTTCACAAGAATTTCCACTGATTAACTCTTCGTTGACAATATTTTTATCAAATAATTATCTAATTTTGAATTCTTTTTTATTTTAAATTTCGATTTAATTATAAAATAAATTGAATGATATTGCTTATATTTTTAAAATTCATTAAATTAATTTTTAAATGAACATCTTTAAAGCCTATATATAAAAAAAAGAGATAATTTTTGCACACTGTATGTAAACTATATATGTTCTAAGTTGTACTAAGATGTAACAACTTGCCATCAAGCTTTGATAAGTAGTTATTTGAGATAGAGGAATTCCTTGGTTTTTTTGTCAACTTGGAGCTACCAAACATAGGCTTACAAGAAAATAACATCCTTAAGTAAATCCAGAGTAAATTTAAATTGATACAAGTTGGCTTATAATACAAGAAAATAACATCCTTAAGTAAATCTAGAGTAAATTTAAATTGATCCTTCAACTTGACCGCGTAGTCTCTACACCTAAGAAATATTTCAAAGGACCAATGTCTTTCATCTTAAACTATCTATGAAGAAAATTCTTCTAACTAATTTATAGCTAATGAGCAAAATTGTGAGAGAAATAATGGTGGTAGTCCCCGAGAGCAAAGACCAATTAGACTTAGGTCTAACGTATCCCCCACTAATTAAGGTTATAGTCAACTTCTCATTCCACTAAAGACTCGTTTGGTTAAGTCCAGGAAGACTTTTGATTAACTTACAAACTAGATTAGGAACATAAGTATCAAAACTAGATGGTAGCTTCATATAAACTTTCTCATGTAAGTCCCGTTATAGAAAAGCATTGTTTACATCCAACTAATAAAGAAAACCAGTTTTTAGTAGTAGATACAATAAGTAAGGTATGCAAGATATTTGTCTTAGCTATTGGGGATAATGTACCAAAATAATCAACTTCTGACTGTTATATAACGCCTTTGGTTAACAGCCTCGCCTTACATATTTCAATAGTGCTATCATAATTATGCTTCATTTTAGAAACTCATTTGTAGCCAATAGGGACATTTGAAGGAGGCAATGTAACAATGATCCAATTGTTATTAGCTTCCAAGGCTTGTATTTATGTTTGCATTGCTTGTCTCCAGCATTCAAATTTGATAGCCTTAAAATAAGAGTTTGGTCTAATAATCACAAACACACTATGAATAAATTCCTAATATGCATGTGTGTATTTATGATAGGAAAGAACATAAGATATAGGATGTGAAGAATTTATAATTGTTTTAGGGATATGAGCATAATAATCTTTGAGATAAAAAGGCAAGTTTGAAGGTCAATAGAAGTTGACTATCCAGTATCTTCCAAAGTAAGAGAATCAACTGGACTAGCTTGAATATGAGAGTTAGTATCAGTATTACTGCAAAAAAACTAAGAACTTGCAAAAAAACTAGGAAGAGAAATATGTTCTTGGAAACTGTTAGGTAAAATAATATCAGTTGATGAATGAAAATTTCTCTTGAAAAGGAAAATTGCTCATATAATACAACATCTCAAAAAACAAAAACTTTCTGAGACTCAGTATCTTAAAAACCATAAAACCTTTGACATTAACTAGATAACCTATGAAAACATATTTTGTTGCTCTGGATTCAAATTTACCTTTGTTATGATTGGGAATTGTAGCATAAGATTGGCATTAAAAAACCTTCATATGATTAAAAAATAGCAAATAAAACTTGATAAATTAATTGATTATTCAAAATAGGAGAGGGAGTATGATTGTAACACCCCACTCCCGTAAGACCCGAACCCGACATTGATGGTGATATCCGAGTCCGTGCCCTGCGTGGGTGGTGTGCTACATCACTAAGTCAAATAACAACATATATCTTTTTTTTTCTGAAACAGACATACACTTACATTATACAATATGCGAAAAAACTTTTACATTACAAAACCGGTAAATACAATGACCATGATGGTCCTCTCATAAATACCTAATAATATGCTACAAAAGTTATCACTCTACTGCAGACGCAACTGATCCCGACCTCTTCAATCACTCTTATGCAATCACGATACGCCCGTTGCCTAATGGGGTATTCTTCTGAGTCTTGAAAAATAATTGCAAAATTTAGGTGAGTTTTGCGAACTCAATGAGTTACCATCATCGATGGTCCGCTCAATTCATGCAATAATACCAATTTATAACATATATTCGCATTGCTGCCTATTTGATCACATTTCACAATTCGCAAACATATAACTTTATTTCATCGTACACTTTCACAAAATTGCACATTCACACATTTACGGAAATCCAAATTTATATTTCCCATTTTTGATACAAACATATTTCACTCACTTTCCACTTATGATCATTTTGCTGTGACCGAGAGCTTAAACTGTCTCATTGAAAGGCTCATTAATATCTGTCCCTTATCCGATAGTGGATACATGGCTCATTAATACATTGAGCCTAAGGCTCTAAATCACTTATGAGCTCACAACTCATTTTCATACGTTGAGCTAAAAGCTCTGATCGGTGACAACTCTGGTCAACAGCCATTATATTTCATGCAACACTAGGCATATCACAAGTTGTCATAAAGTTCACAATTCGAAACATCCCATGACTGTTATCACATCAGTATATAGTATTTTGCCATTCATTCAATCAAATATATCAAATCAAATGCAGCATGTAACACTTTTTCAATTTATTACATTATTGTGACCGAGCGCCTGAACTGTCCCTATAGGGGCACATTAATCGTTGAGTCATCGACTCTGAAACTGTCCCATTAAGGGCTCATTAATCGTTGAGCTGAAAAGCTCTGAAACTGTTCCATTAAGGGCTCATTAATCGCTGAGCTAAAAAGCTCTAAAACTGTCTCATTAAGGGCTCATTAATCGTTGAGCTCAAAAGCTCTGAAATTGTCCCATTAAGGGCTCATTAATTATTGAGCTGAAAAGCTCTGAAACGGTCCCATTAAGGGCTCATTAATTATTGAGCTGAAAAGCTCTGAAACTGTCCCATTAAGGGCTCATTAATCGTTGAGCTGAAAAGCTCTGAAACTGTCTCATTAAGGGCTCATTAATCGTTGAGCTGAAAAGCTCTGAAACTGTCCCATTAAGGGCTCATTAATCGTTGAGCTGAAAAGCTCTGAAACTGTCACATTAAGGGCTCATTAATCGTTGAGTTGAAAAGCTCTGAAACTGTCCCATTAAGGGCTCATTAATCGTTGAGCTGAAAAGCTCTGAACCTGTCCCATTAAGGGCTCATTAATCGTTGAGCTGAAAAGCTTTGAAACTGTCCCATTAAGGGCTCATTAATCGTTGAGCTGAAAAGCTCTGAAACTGTCCCATTAAGGGCTCATTAATCGTTGAGCTGAAAAGCTCTGAAACTGTCCCATTAAGGGCTCATTAATCGTTGAGCTGAAAAGTTCTGAAACTGTCCCATTAAGGGCTCATTAATCGTTGAGCTAAAAAGCTCTGAAACTATCCCATTAAGGGCTCATTAATCGTTGAGCTAAAAAGCTCTGAAACTGTCCCATTAAGGGCTCATTAATCGTTGAGCTAAAAAGCTCTGCAACTGTGGCTGCTCTAGTCACAACTGTCATTACTAATTATGCATTCATGTAAGCACGACATATGCCACATTTCAACCACTTTATTCACATATTCAAAATCATAATCATTTCTAAATTTCCACATTCGGTCAAATGGTTCACAATTTGTCACGTTAGGATCACAATCACAATTTCACATACCCATAACACTTCTATATCATATCACTCCAATATTCCAGACCTTATGTCCGAATTTCACAATCAATCAATGTCCCACCATTATACTCCACATAATCATAATCACATAATTATGACACACATAAAAATTGGAGAACCGTCTAGGTCACTCACCTGACTTCCGCGCTAACGCCTAGAAGTCTTGGCAACGTCGGTGGGCTGACATTTCCAAATATGCCTCTATCACAATTCAAAAATACATTTGTTATACACATCGTCCCATTCAGAAATAATGCACACGTAGCAATTTAAAGATATGTACTATGCACTTTTGTGACATTCCCGGCACTATCCCAACGATTTCCCGTCACAGACTTTCCTCAATATCATAATCCAATAGACACTAAAATCATTTACTTTGTTTCAGAAGTCTGAAAATCAATGCCTAACATATACGGACTATCATCATGTCGAAACCATACTTTACGGTATAAAAAGTTATGGCTTAAAACCAAAATATAACTTGTCTGGGAACAGTAGCTCGCCGCGACGAAGGTTGAGCTCGCCGCGGCGAGGGCACGGCCAGGGCACAAGTGTGCGCCGCGGCGTGCACTCTCGCCTACGCCGCGACGTGCACGTTCGCTTGCCCCGCGGCGTGCGCATGAGCACGTCGCGACGTGCGAGTCCCGTAAACCTCTCGAAACCTGATTTCTCAACCATTTCAATCCAATTTCTCCCATTTTTCAAAACATAACTCATCTAAACACTTATACTTCATTTTCAACTCATTTTAAACCAATATCGTTCACAAAACAATCAAAATTCATCCATAAACGGTAACCCTTAAAACCAAACATGTAAATCACTCATTCTGTAACTTTTATAACTTTTAACACTCAAAACAAGAATCAATCAACTAATCAAGAGGAAAGACGCTTAAACTTACTTGATTTGGCTTTCAAAATCCTTAGACTCTTCGTGATTTCATCGAAAACCCTTTTCTTCTTCTCTTCCTCTTCTTCT
>JANZLD010000237.1:79576260-79596504 GCA_026413575.1 Erythroxylum carthagenense
CAGACTCTTAGGGACTGAATTGAGATTCAATTCTTTCAGAATCACTCACTTTCATGCCTATCAATTTCCAATTCAATCAATTCATTCACTTTGACTTCCATACATCTTTTCCAATTTCAATGGCTCATGCTAAAACAAAATTCCTAATTCAAGTCTTTAATTGGAGTGCCAATTGGACAGTCATTTTCAGTATCGGAAATCTCATCGGTACCCCCTTTGCAATTTTATGCAGAATACACATAAATCACTCCAATTCTATTTTTCAAACACAAAAATTCACATTATTCACAAAGACACAAAAGCCGAGAATTATCACGAGTGCATGTACAATCAAGTGCATGTGCAAAATTTACCCATCATATCCATATAGAGGCCATTTTATGCAGGAATATGCCGAGCTACGTTTACAAAATCACAACCCGATCCAAATTTACTATTTTATCCCTCCCATCGGTGATGGGATGTTACAATGATTAAGTAAATGCACCAAGTGTAAAATGTAACAATCCAAAATTTTAGTGAAAGTCAAACCTGAAATCTAAGAGCTTGGACAACTATCAAAATGTGTTGATGTTTACATTTAACTAAAATGTTTTGTTTAGATGTATAAGTGCAAGAAGTCTAATGTAAAATGGCATATGAATTATAATAGTTTGACATGGCAAATTCTTAAACATTATTTGATTTAAAACACTTTAAACAAACTGAATATTGGTTTTCTAACAAAGGTAAAAAAGAAAAGGTTTTGCAATGAGGTCTTGGTCTCTGATTTAAGGTTCATTAGAGAAATCCAAACAAACATGCCCTTATCATTTACAATAGTAAAAAAAATAATGATGTTCATAAAATAAAGCATAAGAAAATGTCCCTAAAAAATCAGTATGGATTAAATTGAAATACTGATTTTTTATAAAACTACTAACAGGAAAAGAAAGCCTTTTTTGCTTACTAAAGTGACATACATTACAGGAAAAATCTTTATCATATGTTATGTTTTTATTTAAAATACTGAGAATTTTCATCCCTGGAATTGAAAGATGACCAAACCTAAAATGCCAAATGTTATTGATAGAGACATAATAAACTTTTCAAACAATAAAAAATGTGGTTTTATGGAAGTCATAAATTGATACAGATCCTCACGCTTTTTAGCTAAACCAATCTGTCTCCAACTCCAAAGATCATGAATAAATCAAACATTAGGCAAGAAATCAAACAACAAAATGAGGTTATAGTTAGCTTAGAAGCAAAAATGATATTAAATGGAAAATGGGGAACATTTAAGGCAACATGCAACATTAATATGTTACTTTCACAATCTAAGAATTAGGAACTTTACCACCATAATGTCAATTGATCTATATGTAGAGAAAGACCAATAAAACTAACATTATGATTGTGTCAACCATCCAAATAGCTTTAGTAGGAGAAACAAAATCCTTAAAAGAACACATAACTATACCTTCCTTTTCCTCACAAGAAAACTTGGTAGTTGTAAAAGAATATTATTACTTATAATAATATAACCTCTCATTGCAACGATTATAATGTCAGTAGAATCATTAGAATCCATTTCTCAATGAAAACTAACATTTACATTGCCTTTGCCATACTCTTTATAACCAGGTCAATAGCCATGTTTTTTTGCAACATTTGTCCACTGTATGGCCAATAAGACCATGATAAGAACATATAGTGCATCTGTTATGAAAACGCCTCTAAAAACCACTATAGTGACTGGACCCAAATCTATGATAGGCCATATTATAATTACTTATATTACATAACACTCTAAAAGCATTAAAAAAAATCTTTTAAAGAAATAACCTTTCCCATAGTGGCCTAGAGAATAATAAATTCAATAATAGTTTGACCGTGGATTCCTAACTGCCTTTTATACTGCAAAGCTTTAGCAAAAACTTTATTTAAAGAAGGCAAATGATCAATCAATAAAATTTATGATTTTATCATAGGAAAATTATCATTTAATTAATTTTAATTCTAATAACAACTTTTTTAAAATTTAAATTCAAGAACCAATATAATTATTAATTTTAATCGTATTAAAAATAATTGATTTAATTTTAAAATTATTTTATTTTAAAATAATTTAAAATTTTTATTTGGTATCAATTTTAATTTATTCAAATTTAGAATACATAATTATATAATTGAAAAATAATTTAGTTAGGTTTACATATTCCTAAACAAGCCTCACTCTTAGTTTAGGTTACACTGACCTTATAATCAAATAAGACAGATAATAACCTAGTGTCTAAACCCCTTTAAATCTTATGTCAAACACTTCATTCTAACCTTAAGGTAATTTTGTTTGTGTGTTCAAAAAATCTATTTCTTCCTCAAAGGACAAACCTAATTTGTCTTAACCCTAGATGCCACTCTCCTACCATCAACACTTTATCAGTTGTTGTCACTGCTTGACCAATCATGTTGACGACTAGTCGTGGAGGGAAGCATCACACAGCTGCTTAGCCCCATCATCTCCTTGTGTCTGCCGTCATTGCTCTAGGTGTTACAGCTTTTACTTATACCTACATCAGCCTTTTTCATCGGGCACCTTGACAACTACTTCTTCTCTAATGTTACCTATCCTCATTGCCAGTCACCTACACCTGTCGCACCCCCACGTTTGTAACTTTTAGTTGCCATTTAACTCTCTAATATCACTAGCTTATTCAGTCGTAGTTACTCCTCGCCTGATTTGTTGAATCAATACTATTCGAGAACAATAGAATATTCTCCCTAATTATTTTATGGCGATGAATCATATATTAATTACTCAACTATCTCCATATAATTCATATCATATCTAGTGACTACCTGCTGAGCTACCTTTGACTAGAATAGGTCATAAGTGTTATCAAAACCTAACAGTTCCTATATGAGATCCTTTGGTGATCTTAAGTCAAATAATTACTTATACAATATTTACAATTGGAATTTTCATATATATATAATTGATGTTTCAAATGAAATTCTCTTATGAATTCAGTTTAATGAAAACTTGTTCTCTAACAAGTACCCACATAATTATTTAAATATCTCCATACTTTAGTCTACAAGATCAACTACTTCTTTCATAAGAATAAACATAACATGTGCTAGTCTTTTTATAATATTTTAATGTCCAATATCAATAAAATAATAATAAGAAACAATTTAGAGATAATACATAAATGCAATATAGACCTTATAATTATGATCTCTTCATAATTTCATTTACAATATACATTTATCCTATGGATTTTATCATGTATATCTAAATATGTATAAGATAAAGAATGTTTTTAAATAATTATGTTACTAAACTATAAGCAACCAATTGACTGTAGGGTATAAACCATCATTATCAACTAGACTTAACATTGGTCACCATTACTCAGCAATTGTAGTTAGATATTCCTCCCTCCAAACCCACCATTGCAAAAAGAGCATAATCCTTTAGCTAATCACTTGAATTTTTTTACTCCTTCTTCTTCTTCTCCAAATCGCCCAATGTAATTAAACTTGATAAGAGATGAGGAATCCATTGTGTTTGTTACTTTTCCAATTTTCTTTAGATAAGAAAGATATAGAAGTAACTACAAAAATATTAATGATTGTTGATGAATGCCCACTATGAGCTTTATATGTATTATGCAACCATCCCAGATCTCAAAATTTCCAACATGAATATAAAATGCATAAAGATTATCAATGAAATTATAGATTTTATATAATTATACAAGATATGTCAAACAAGGAGACCTAATGCATGTAAAAGTTTTGGCATTCTTTTTGTCTTTAAAAATATTTTATAGTAAATATTGATATTAATTAATAATTTCTTAGTTGATTTTTGTGGTTAAAACAAAAATATTTACTTTTTAGGGCGTGGTTTAAATGATAAGAAAAGATTTTATACGATTTTTTACATAATAAAGCCCTTTATCTTATGCTATATAATTTTTTGAATTGTATAAATTTTGCTATATAATTTTTTGAATTCTATAAATTTTATCTCAACCAATAACTTAATTTGAAGTTATTGTCATTCTTGAACAGCTTAATTAGAGCACTGTAAATATGGTGAAATAAAGAGATGAAGACGAGTAATTTAATCTTAATTTTTGTCTTTTTAAAATTAGTTACTGATTTGAATTTTAATTTGCATTACAAACAAACTTACTTTTGGGCAAGTTAACAAAATATTTTCTCTCTTAATCTCCCTCTACAACCCGATACCCTAAAGATGGGAGCTATGTCCCTTAGGCTTGTTCAACCTCATCCAACACTCTGATAACAATGGTCAACCACATCCTCCTTTTGTGTTCATTCCCTCGTATCATCAATCCAAAATCTCCTATAATCACCTCCTCTTAAGTGCCCTCCTTCTTTCCTTTCCTCCCTTACCTCTAAGTGAACTAGATAGTGACCTTTAGATCCTTCGACTTCCTTTATATTCCCACCGTTGAATAGTTACCATATTTGGTAAAAAAAAATTGAAAGTATCTTCATAGCTTTGATCAACTTTCCCTACAATACTGATCATTATGTAAACCCTTGAAGCTCCAACCTTTTATGCAGAATCCCCAATTGATTTTTCCTTATTACCCTCTCGAAACCTTGCTCTTGACCCCCTACCTTTAACCCAGCTGAGAAGGGATCTTTTTCCTCCTTTGAAGTTAAGAAAAGTTGGAATCAAGTGATTGCTATGGATGAATACTCAACACTCCATATCTCCCCTCTTAAAGAAGAAAAATGTAGAGTCATTATCTCTCCTAGATTGGAAGTTCTCCAAGAGGGAGCAAGAACCTAGGAAGCTTCATTAGTGGGCTTCTTCATGGAGAGGAGACCTTTGTTTCCAGTGCTGTAAAAATGGGTAAACAATGTATAGAAGAACAAAGGCCTAGTAGAAGTCTTAGTAGTTAATAAAAAATTTAGCTTTATTTACCTTTCCCTCTAAGGCTCATGTACTCAAAGTCTTGAAGGAAGGCCCCCGACTTGTGATAAATCTACCATTGTTTCTTCAAAGCCAGAAACTTGGCTTTCATGCTGAAACAAAAAAATACAAGTCAATTCCTTTATGGATTAACTTGTAAAATGTCCCTTTGGAATATTGGACTACCATGAGATTGATAGAAAGCTACTTGGGACTACTTTGTATATGGACGAAAATATAGCAAAAAGAAATAGACTAGGTTATACTCGTCTGTGTATTAATATGGATATCTCCAAGAATTTACCATATTAAATACATGTTATGAGAATAAACTTAAATGGGATAGTATATGAAGACAATGTAATAGTGGACTACCACTAGAAGCCTTTACTAAAACTATAGAGTAAGATGTAGAAGCCAACTGGAAAATTATTTGAGAAAAGGGATTATATAGAACTGATAAGACTAGAGTAAGAGGATAAAGAATAAAATGAAGAGATGAACTAAAGTCAGGGAGTAACTATAGACGTTTTAGCTCAATTTGCTTTAAATAAGTGATATTAGCCTAAGGAGAAATTAGAAACAACCATCACTAGTGAAGATCTGACAAAGGATAAGATGGTCCCTTGATATGGAGAGCAGTTAGATACTAATTAGATGGAAAGGGAGGCAAGTTCCTCCCCTTCAACCTTAAGTCATATTGGGGAAAGGAACTCGAGGAACAAGTCACCAATGTCAAAAGGATAACAGAAAATAGGAGCAGAGGTAAGGGCTCCAAAGGCATTTCATTATAATTTAGAATGTTAGGGTTTTTAATTGCCCCAAAAAAACTTTTGGCTCTAAAAGATTTTATTACTAAGGAAAACCTTTGGATTTTTACACTACTAAAAACAAAAATAAAATATAAGAATCTTATGTTTCCAAATAAAGTAGGACATAAGTGGAGTTTCATCTTAAAGCACCAAGCTCGTGCATATGGTAAAATTATAGCTGGATTTGAAACAATATTGATGTTGAGGTACTGGAAATAGAGATGCAGGTTATCTATATGAGTTGATATTTTATTGAGGAGAATATGTCCATTCTTGCCTCTATATTTATCGATTCAACCATGCTTTTTAGAGGAAGGATCTTTTAGGGAGTTTGTTGAGTTTTTAGAGAAGAGTGGTAGGACCTTGGTTAATTATAAGTGACTTCAATTCCATCCTTTATAGAACAAAAGCTAAAGGGTGCTTTTCATAGAGAAATTACTCTCCAAATTTTAAGGAATTTGTTGATCTGTTAGGAGTCTTTGACCTTAAGGTGTATGGGTGAATCTTCTCTTGGAGCAACAAGTAAACTAATGGATGGTCCCTAAAAAGAAAGCTAGATCAAGCTATGATCAATTAGATATGGTTACAACAATTTGTAGAAAATAAGGCCTCCTTATTAGGTCATATCTTCTTTGACCATACCCTAGTTAAAGTGTGTGGTTTGTTCTTAAAGGAGAAAAGAAGCTTCCCCTTTAGGTTTAATAATTACCTAGCTGAATTTGAGGTGTTCCTAGATACTTTAAGGAAAGGTGTAAAGGCAAATGTCAAGGAAACATCCTAATACAGATGCGTGTAGAAGCTTATGATAATCAAGAAAGGACTGAAGTTTGGTGTTCTTGGATACCTTAAGGAAAGGTATGGAGGCAAATGTCAAGGAAACATTCCAATACATATGCAAACAAATGCTTAAGATAATTAAGGAAGTATTGAAGTCTTTCAAGGAGTCGATAGGAGAGAGTACCTCTCAAGCTATTACCATATCCAAAGACAAGCTCTCTTATGTTCATATTATCTTGTCTTCTAAACCTGGAGATAGCTCTCTCTTAACTTTAGAGAAGACTGCATTGAAAGATTACTTGTAAACTATAAATAATCATGCCAGTTTAATGAAGTAGAGGGCTAGGATTAGGCGGCTCAAGGAAGGAGATAAAAACACTAAAATTTTCTTCAACTCCTTAATTGCGAGGAGGAATTCTAACTCATTAAATGTTATCACCACAAAAAATGAGATAATGATATACAAATAAGAGAACTGTTGAAAGAGGCTGAGATGTATTTCAAGGAATTCTAATTGCTCTCAAAAGAAAACATCACATAACCCCTGAAATTAGTTACTAAGAACAAATTATCTAATATGGAGGTGAAATCAATAATTAAGAATATTGAGGATTTTGAAATAGAAAAGGTAGTCTTTCAATTGAACCCTAAAAAGGCACTAGGGCCAGATGGATTTAATGATCTTTTTTTGGAAGGCTTGGCCTGAGATAGGACCAATGGTAGAAGAAGTTGTCAAAGAATTCTTTTCTTCAGGAATTCTTTTGAAGGAAATCCATAAAACCTATCTATGCCTGATCCTTAAACTAAATAACCCAACTTTGGGCATTCCCTACTTCAATTTTCTCTACAAAGTGATTGCAAAAATTATTGCTAACAAACTAAAACTGGTTCTGGGATCCTTGGGTAGTGATAACTAAAGTGCTTTTATACAAGGTAGGCAAATAGGAAATAACATCTCCATAATGCAATAAAATTTGAGAAGTTATTCAAGGAGGAATTTTTCAAGGAATTGTTCCTTCTAAAGAGACTTTAAAAAGGCACTAGATACGAATGGAATTTAATATTAAAACTCCTTGAAGTGATGGGCTTTCCTAATAGGTTTACTAAATGGATTAAAGCCTTATTTCTCCAGCTTATGCTATTATGGTCAATAGAACCCTAACAAGTATTTTCCATAGAGAAAAGGGGGCTTAAACAGGGGGATCCCCTGTCACCTTATCTCTTCATATTATATATAGAAGCTCTAACTTCTTTATTAAATTACAATATTAGCAAGGAACACATTTTCAGTATAACAACAAATGATTTATTTTTATTCTTTAAAGCTAATTAGGACTTAGTTGATCTCCTAATGTCTATTTTGAATCAATTCAGTTCCTTGTTTAGATTGACTGTCAACTATACTAAAAGCCATTTTGTTCCATCCAAAAGTGGAGACCAAATGGAAGAGATAATTGCACTGATAGTTGGAATAAGAAGAAAACAACCTTTTATGCTATCTAGGCTACCAATCACAACCAAAAGGATCTAGCTTAGTGAATGCTATCCTCTATTTGAAAAAATTCAAAAGAGATTGACCTCATGGACTAACATAGCCCTATCCTTTGGAGATAGACTATAATTAGTCAATTCAGTTCTTAATTCCATGCATATCTATTGGTTTTTTAATATGGTATGGCAAGAGAAGTCATTAAATCAGTGGAAAACTCATAAGGAATTTCTTATAGGGAGGTTGTGATTCTAATAGGGAATATGCCAAAATAAAGTGAAGTGATGTTTGCAAACCTAACGTAAAGGGAGGTCTAGGAGTCATTCTTATAAAATCCACTAACAAAGCTCTTTTGATAAAGAAGTTTTGGTCCATTTTATAGGTAAGGAAACTTTAGGGATCAAATTTATTCTAATAGGGAGGAGTATATAGGTTGTTAACTCTAAAACTTCCCATACCTAGTTTCTAATATAACTATTGAAGCTAAGTGAAATATTGGAACCTAAAATTTCTTTCCAAGTTAGTAATGGAGAAAAGGATGGTCTTTGGTATGACAATTGGTCATAGAGGGGCTCCTTAATTACTAATTAAATAGCCACTCAACTCCATAGCCACTTCTCTTTAGGTGCTAAGGTAAACTCTATCATAAGGGAAAGGCAATGAATTGAATTCCTAAAGGAGTTTCAATTCGTAAAACAACTCTCTGCCAAATCTAATGTCCCTGGTGCATACATTTGGAGAATCCATCCCTAGGAACAATTCAACACTAAGAATTGTAGAGAGTGGCTGATGCAAAGAAACAACAAAGTAGATTGACATATAATACTTTGGCATAAAGAGCTTATATCTAGCTACTCATTCATGTTATGGCTAACAGTCCTAAACAAGCTAAGCATAGTGGATAGACTTTCCTATCTAAGTCTTAATGAAGAATGCGTTCTGTGCAACTCAGGAAGTGAAAACAGAGACCATTTATTCTTTGAGTGTCAAATCTTTGGGAATATTTAGAACTAGATCAAACACAAATGCCTTTAGGATTTAAACATGCACCAATTTACATGGATTATGCACTGTTTATCATATTGAAATCAATTTCAGAGTCTAATAATATTATCTATCTTATTTCCTTAAAGAAGCCTTAAAAGGTTTTAGGACACAAGCATAAGTTAGCAACGAGTTTTTGATTATGTGCCAATTAAAGTTAAAGAGCAAATCATTGCCTCAAATTTCATCAAATAATATTCACCTCAATTAGCTAGATTACGGAGAATATAACAAATGTATGCTAATCATATGCAGTAATCTCCAATATCATGTAGAACAACCAACCACCTTATATAAAGAAATGGAAGCATAGAAATTAAGGGCTTACCTCTAGGAACTAATGGACCAGAGATGAAGGACACATTAAGGTTGCATGTGAACCTAACTGGTAGCTGGCGAGAAGTGCAATCAATGACTTGGTGGAGGAGATGGAATTGTCTCAATCCTAAAAAGCGATCGCTTTTAGGAAACATTCTAAATCTTGAGCTAAAAGAAGAATTCCTCGTTTGGAGATTGAGAGAAGTCGGAGCCATAAACTTAGTCTTCGAGTAGCTTTCCTTGATAAATGTGTATTTTTACCCTTAGGGCACATTGATGCCAATTCGGGTGGGTCTGTTTTTATTATTCTATTTTTTTTAATTGATGTAAGGGAATTATAGTTAGCGGGTTGATTTGTAATTCTACGCTCCTTTTATTAATTAAAATTTTCTTTAACATATAAGAAAACATGTTATTGTTCTATTTGTTTTATCTGAGGTTAGGGCAAGGTTTTGAATTTCATACCATACCGGCCAAAAAATGGTATAAAATTTGGTTATTTAGTACTGGTGATCAGTACCGTCAATTTTCCCTATACTGGCCAATACCTGTCGATATTTGAAAATTGGTTAAATACTGACCAGTATTGTAAAATTTTAAAAATTAAAAAATAGATTTTTTGTGATTTTTGTTGGAAGATAATAAATTTGGACTATATTATAATTTTAAAAATTTTTAAGAATTATCTTATAAATTTAAAAAATTACCTGAAATGGTACTTAAAATTGACCGATACCGATATAATACTATATCAAAATTAAATCTAGTATGAATTCCGGTACAGTATTTGTAACATTAGGTTGGGGCATTCTAGTTGAGGATTGATTTGTAATTCTACACTCTTTTTATTAATTAAATTCTTTTTTAATGTCTACAAAAACAAAATTTAAATTTAATTTCAATGAGAGGGGAAGTTGGTGTAGTAAAAAGCTTATCGTTATTCGTCTTCTAAGGTTGAAGCACATAGTGAGTGGATGTCCAAAGACTCCTAGCTCAAGTCAACAAGATATGGAGTTTCGATGTCAAAGGAACAAATAACCGAAAGACCAAAGCTATAGTAACAGCCCACCAAGTCACCGACTTTATCTAAAAACTTACGCCGTCTGGTCAACATCCTCGACAAAAACCCCTTCTTCTCTTGCAAGAAACCAAAAAGATCAGTTTATAATCACAACCCAGAGACTGTAACCGGCAGAGATCTATTCCCAGAGAGAGATAGAGAGGATAGGAAACATGAAAATTACCGTAATGACAGCTGACGAGCAGATCATATCTCTGGATGTGGATCCTCATGAATCTGTACGTATTCTACCCTCTCACTCGTTTTATCGCGCGTATATGTATTCTGTTTTTTTTATAGTTTTGTACTTGTCTGTATATGCTGACCAACATTGATGATTTGCTGTATTGGGATTGGTAATTCAATTGTAGGTTGAAAATGTAAAGGCTCTACTGGAAGTGGAGGTGGGTTTTCTCTCTTTTTGTATTTAGTTGAACTTTTCCTATTTTTCGCTGGTCGTAATTGCTTTTGCAAGAAAGTATATTCAAAAGGGAAGGAGGAAAAAAGTTGAGATTTTTATTGATTCAGTTTTTTATATACTTAATGACATTGTTGATACAGGGTTTGTTCAAGAATCGAGTTAAAAGGATATTAGATTCCAAAGTATTACATTGCCATGTCTGACTATTAAGCTCGCTGTGCCGGTTCTTGTAGTCTAATCTTTGTTTTAATATTGACGAGCAGACACAAGTGCCGCTTCAACAACAGCAGCTGCTGTACAATGGGAAGGAGATGAGAAATAATGACAAATTAAGTGCATTGGGCGTTAAGGATGAGGATTTGGTTATGATGGTTTCCAATGTTCCTGGATCTAGGTACAATCTATAACTGACCTATTAATCACTTACTCACTTCCATCTCCTCACTTAGTGGAATATCCTAATTTCAGTCGGTGTCTAGCTGGTTGTGTCCAAACATTAATATTCTTGCTTAAAATTTTTGGTTGGATGGACATTGTAATTTTACCAGAGTACCACACTATTTTTAAATTGAAGATGGAACAGAGCAATACAAGGTCTGAACTATCCATAACATTGTTTCTCAATAATATGTAATTAAAATATTTTGATTTGTCAGAGCATAACTTGAGTTGAACAGTGGCAAATAATCTAGTGGCACCAAATATTTGGTAAAACAGGTCTGATTTTTTCACTGATGTCATTATATTTGGTTTTGAGGCTGCTTATTGTTGATTGCTCTGTTGTCAAATCATAGTTAAAGACTAAGCCCTTGTAATTTTTTGGGAGTTGGGTGGTTGGGTGGTTGGGTGGTTGAATGGTTTATACAAATAAAAAGGAAGATGTTGATATGCACATCAATGAAAATTCAAGTTATGCAGCTGAACTTTTGTGGATTTGTAGAAGTGTTCCATATATGCTGTATAGTGTATAGGATAACCTTAATTATCAATAAGTTTCCAACAGTTGATCTTTTACTGACTTTTGGCTATTCTGTTAGAAATTCTTATCGTTCTGACATTTAAATTCGTTGCTGGACTCCATAAAGTTTTTCTCAGCACATTATTTCGATAGAATATATATGCATCATGACATCCTTTGCCTCAACTAAAGAATCGAACGGAATTTATTTCAGTGCACCTGCTAATGATTTGGGGTTGAAGCCTGATGGTTCTGCTGTGAATCCTGGAGCTTTGCAGCAACACATTCGGAATGATTCTAATATGATGGCACAATTATTCCAGGTAAGATCAGTGGTCAATTTAGAAAAAGTTCCTTGGTCTCCCACTTTAAATTGTAATAAAGAGAATTGAGCATACTAACATTCCGTTAGTGCTTTTCTATTCTGATGGGAAAAATTCTGCTAGTCATTTGACTAAGTTATTTTTGTACTCTCGGAATGCATATGGCTTCTAACATTTCTTATTTCTTTGCTGCATGGTCTGTCAGCATTGGATGCTTATAAAATATAAAAAGTATTGGTTTAAGTTATCTTTTATTGTTGTGTTTTCACTTTTTTTATCTGTGGGGAGAGATATCTTAATCAATATTTCAGTGTCAACTCTTAAAACACATGATCAAATTACCTTTTCTTTTTTATATTGGTTCAGTTATTTACATGGGATTTTTTTCATACTGTTGGTTTACATTTGAACTTGCAGACTGATCCAGAACTTGCACAAGCTATTCTCGGAAATGATCTCAACAAACTGCAGAATGTTTTGAGGCAACGACATGAACAGAGAGCTGTATTACAACGGCAACAAGTGGAAGAACTTGTGAGTGATTAACTATTATTAGTAGTCAATCTCCTAGTTTCGTAAGCTCGAATTTATCATGCCAATCTGTGTAGTCAGTCCACTAATCTTTTTCATGTTGGGTTGCATCTGACAATGATTCGAGGTAGTTCAGTGCCTTTAACTGACAATTATCAAATTTCTATCCTTTTACTTAGTTTAGTATGTTTTATTTGAATTAACACATTAAATGATGTTATATTGGTTGTGACTGGTAATCTTAAACCTGATTTGCTTCTTTTTTTGTACCATGGTGCATTATAGGCTCTTCTGGCTGCAGATCCTTTTGATATTGAGGCACAAAAGAAAATTGAAGCTGCCATTCGGCAGGTATTGGTTGGCAACAAGTAGTGTTCCTTTCTTTCTTATAAGCATTTTTATCACCATTCTTGCTCTCTGTATTCTTTATAACATCATTGAATTGCATCAGTCCTTGAAAATTCTTTCCTTTCTAAAGATGGAATGAGGATGATACATGAGAGGTTTCAAATTGTCACATTCAGACATGATGCATGTGATGATGTCTCTGGTTCATCGTTTCACGCTTGTTAATGAAGTGTAATGCTGCTCTTTTAACTTGTATGCACTTTTTTTGTTGATCATATTATCTCCACTAACATGGTTCCAGAAATGATATTTCCCTGAGATGCTGCATCTATTCGTTTCAGTGGTTGTCCTATTGCATTTCTTTTTACATCTTACAAACTGACACGAATGCAGAAAGGAATTGATGAGAATTGGGCAGCAGCCTTAGAGTATAATCCTGAAGGTTTTGCTAGGGTGGTATGTATTCATTCTTGTCCTGATGGGCTGAAAAATGTTCAACAGTGCAAGTGCACTGGCCATGTTTTTATGTGAAATTTTTTATGCAACTTCTCAGGTTATGCTGTATGTTGACATGGAGGTCAATGGCGTCCCATTAAAGGTAGAGACAAGCTGAAAGCCTTCAGAATGCAACCGTGATAACTATATTGCGTTTCCAACAGAATCCTAGGGTTATTTGTGTCACCCTTATTATTCTTTTCATTTATTATTCTTCAATGTATCTGTTATCTTCGATGTGTTGTTCTATTATTCTTTATATCTGTTCTCACTTGTATACTCAATATATATGAGTTCGTTTATATTGATTTTAAATTTGACAGAGGCAGAAACTTGTATGCATAACCTATTTTTTTCCAGGCTTTTGTTGATAGTGGAGCTCAGTCTACTATAATATCAAAAAGTTGTGCTGAGCGGTGTGGGTAAGTACTGTTCAATATATATTTAGCCCTTTCTGGAGTTTCCAGCTATCTTTATTCACGGTTTGGAGGATACTTAAATATTTCGGTCACTAATGCTGCTTTATACAAACACCCAAAAACCTCCTCTATGTTGATCATATGTAATGTATCATGTACACTTAAAACTACATTTTCAGTTGTACAGCAAGATCTATGAGTGTACTATATAAGTTGTTATCCCTTGTAAATTACCTGTTGAATTTGTCGAACCAATATGAACTGTATGTTGAATTACTTTCCTCTGAAGTTCTGATAAGCTCTATTTACTAACATTGACCTAAGAGCATGTTTGTTATAGAATACCAATTTTCTTTTTTGTTGGTATGATACAGAATGTTGATACTTCGTTTTATTTTGGATTCTCCAGATTGTTGAGACTTTTAGATAATCGTTATAAGGGAATTGCTCATGGAGTAGGTCAATCAGAGATATTGGGGCGTATTCATGTAGCACCAATCAAGGTAGGATGTTCATTTGCCTTTTTAGTGAGATTTTTGGTGTTTATGCATCTCTGAATGTATTCATCTGCTTGAGGTTCATAAAATTAGGTCACATGTTTTGTCCTTTTGTTCGTGCTTGTAGGTAAATGCTGGAGGGTGGCCCTTATCTCCATTTGGGAAATTTATTTAGTTTTGACCACATACTTGCTATATCCCTTTTAACATGACTTGTTGCGTTCTGTGCTTCTTCACTGTTCTCTCTCTTCCTTATTGGTATAACTGTATTTTGGAATTGGAATCATCAAATTGCTTATTTGTAATTTCAGTCTTACCTATAGTTTTCTATGACTATGAATAGCATGTAATTCTTGCTGTTTGAATGATACAGAGGAGTTTGATGAATTGATATTCTCATTGATTCTTTTACTTGTGTAGATTGGCAGCATATTTTATCCTTGCTCCTTCTTGGTGCTAGATTCTCCAAATATGGAATTCCTTTTTGGGCTTGATATGCTTCGCAAGCACCAGGTAGTATTCTTACATGTCCTTACTAATAATCTTCCTTAATGTTCCTTTTATTGATAAATTTAACTCGAGCAAATTTCTGCAGTGCATTATTGACTTAAAGGAGAATGTTTTAAGAGTTGGTGGTGGGGAAGTTTCTGTACCCTTTCTGCCTGGTTGGCCTTCTAACTATCAGATTTGTTGAGATCACATAATGATGGCTTGCTTGATTTGCTTTGTTTATTGAGATGCTGCATGTTGGTGTTCATTGTTTTCTTTTCAGAAAAAGACATCCCATCTCGTTTTTTGGATGAAGATCGGTACTCCAAAGAAGTATCCAGCTCGGCAAATCCAGTAAGTTTGCTCTTTATGGTTCATGCTTTACCAAAAACACTAATCCTTGTTATTTGGGCACCTAATTATTTTTTATTCAGGCATTTGAAATGCTATTTTTGTTATTGGACGAGTTGACTTCTGTACTTGTGTGAGGAATTTCTTGGGATTCTTGTTCATTTAACTTCTTCAATAAAAAGGTTTTAATCTGCTTACATGCCAACTCACAAGGAGAGCATGCATTTATAACCTAACAAAGCGAACCAACTTAATTATCAAGAATTCTGGAACATTATATTTGGTATCAGCTTCTGCGACTAACCTGGATATCTCTATCTCTCCCTCCTTAACTCTTCAGTTGGCACCGGGAAGAACAGAGAAGAATGCACCAACAGGAGGTCAATCGTCTGGTTAGTTTATAAATAAAATTTTCTGGATTGATGCTCCATTCTGCTGTTGTTTTGACATAGTTATTGAGTCTTAAGTGTGCTTTTGGTGTGCCTTGAGAGCACAGAGCACAAGTGATGGATTAACTTCTAGGATTTTCTTTACTGACTATGCTTCTTATGTGTTTCTTTCTCGTACTTTCAGGGGTTGCACATGGAGCTGCTACTCAGGTACTCTTAAAACTGTATGTTTTAGAATTGTATTATGAGAAATCTTCGTTGAATGTGTTAGTATTAAGGGTGAAAGTATGTGATTTTGAAACCAAGAGTTTCAAAAAGCTTGGATTATGTTTGTAAATGCCTATTAACGTTGTCCGAGATTGCAGGGTCCAGATTTTGAAGTCAAAGTTTCAAAGCTTGTTGAGCTTGGGTTTGGGAGAGATGCAGTGGTGCAAGCTCTTAAATTATTTAATGGGAATGAAGAACAAGCAGCCTCGTTTCTTTTTGGCGGCTGAAGATGAGATTTTTATCTTTGGTATGCTTAAACAATTGAAAATTTCCAAGTTTGAGGAATTGTGTACTCAACTTCATTATACCACAGCCCAGCATTATGATTCAAAGAAAAGTGAATAATCAAACTTTCTTGCATCCCGTTGCTCTTAGGCCATTGAATTTCGTTATGTTGAAGTGTATATAAATGAAGTTTCGATGTGGATGAATTTACCAAAATCGTGGAACCATATAGAAGTTTATCCACTTGTATGATATTTTGGAATCTGAATCTTGGTATCCAGATAATCTCACTGTTACTGACATTCTGTTTTCTAAGGATGACTCTATAAACTATTCTCAATCCGCCCTTGTCTAGCGAGTATGCAGAGGCTCAAACTTGAGGATGAGGCTCACAACAAACTACAAAAAATCTGCAATGGCATTCATACTCGTTGTAAATGCTAACTTGTGGCTAGAAACTAGGAAAACAAATAGCAAACATTTTCTGAATGAAAATATCCTAAATTAAGCTGTATCAACTTTATTTAATTCAAAATGCTATGTAATGTGGATTGGATGTTGACCTAGATTGCATTACACAACTAATTTTTACTCCGATCGAGCCGATTAGATGAATGTTTTTAAAATCAAATTGAACTTATCTGTTTGATTAGATTAAGTGCTACCTAGCTTTACTTTAAATCGTCATGAATAAAAACAGACTAGTTTAATAAAAAACCGGCTGATTTTTTATGAATTGTGAAGAACTAAAAAATTAGTTTTCGTCTTCTTCAACTAAAATAGAGTTGGGTTATTGGCACAACACATTAACATGCTCTTTCTTTTTGAGATTTCTCTACCAATTCAAGAAACAAACAACAATTAGGGAGAACTTGTCAAGAGATGTTTGTTTCATTAGTGGACATTGCAAAATATTTTAGTCTCGTAATGTTGCAAAATGAAAATATCCTAAACTAAGTTGTTCTAACTTTATTTAATTTAAAATGATATGTAATGTGGATTGGATCCTGACCAAGATTGCATTGCACAATAACTACTATTATATGTCATAACTGATTTTTACTCCATCAATTGAGCGAGTTCCATGGCTCTATATGGATAGTTTTTGATCCCTCTCACCCTATTCTTGATTTAATGTTAAGATAAGGTATGTTTATATTGTTTATGATTTGTTAAGGAATCACCAATTTATAAGGCGATTAGAGCAACATAAAGGTTGAATCCTAGATTAATAATTAGACATTGTTCTTTAATATAATTTGAATCAAAGCAAGTTTACCCTTTCTTTTAGATGAATTCCAATTTTTTTAAATGTGTACTGGTTAATTATTAAAATTCGTAAATGAACTAAAGTAATTTGATTATAATTTAAAGTGTGTATGCAAATACCCTCCTTTATGCTATGTCCTCCATATTGAAAATTCCAATCAAATTCCTCACTTTTCAAAATGAAGAAGTTTTAAGAGGTTTATTAAAGATATCAACTTGATCTTCTATCTTATAGTAAATCATTTGAATATCACCTTATTATACTAATTCTCACAAGACATGATATTTCAAATAGATATGCTTACTTCTATTATAGACAACTGAATTTTTGGACATCTTGATTGCTCAACAAGTGTCATAAAACATCTAAATTCCTTCCTTCTATTTAAATTTCCATTCTTTAAGAATCCTTCATATCCAAACTGTTTGACAAACTCTATATGTTATTGCCAAATACTCAACTTCTATAGATGAGAGAATGACAAAGGTTGTATTTTAGAGCTCCTAAGTTACAATCCTAGTACTAATAGAAAAGACATAACCTGATATGCTTTTTTTGTCATCAAGATCCGCTGTAAAGTTACCATCTAAATAACATGTCAGCTTGTAAGGAACACCATTTTTGTAAAATAGACCATTGACCATTATGCCCTTGAGATGTCTTGATATCTTCTTTAATATTAAGAGGTGTTGATGCTTTAGTTTGTTCATGTTCCTACTAACTAAGCTTATTATACGTATAATGTCTAGTCGAATAGCTGTCATATAAATCAAATTGCCAATTATTTGCTTATATAATGTGCTATTTATAAGCTGCCCTCCTAGTGTTAGATAATGATTTTATAGTTAAACCCAAAATATTATCAAGTAAAACCTTCCACCTTTTAGTATAATTTGAAAATAATGCATATATGTGTCACATAACTTTAAAAAATGAAACAACTTTAATGCAAGAATTTGCTATATTACTAAGAGTAAGATTAAGGTTATGACAAGAACATGACATATATAGCTCTTGAATTTATTTCAAGTAATCGCTTTTAAACTTCTTAGTGTTTTCCCTAATATTAGAATCATTGTCATAACCTTAACCCATCACATTATAGACATTAAGATTAAAAAACTTAATTGCATTCAATAATTCAATGGAAAGTCTCAATCCAAATGTGTCATTTACCTTCAAAAACTCTAAAAAATATTTCTCTATTTTTTATTTGATATATTTACACATCGTACTGACAAACTCATTTGTTTTTTATGACTCAAATCTGGGATACAATCAAGAATAATGGAAAAGTATTTTACCTCTTTAATGATACTTCTGATAGAACTTCTAACACTATAGGCTAACAGAAAAATTAACTCATTTTGAATACGTCTAACACGATCTTGTATTCCTACATTAAATTTAGCAATCATTTCAATCAATTCTAAAAAATTACCATTATTATCTTGGTAAAATCTCTCTTTGGATACTTGAAAAGCCAAATTATATTTAGCAAGATATTTCGCAATGGAAACCATTCTTATTAAAACTTGTCTCCAATGTTTTTTCTCTTTTACAATTTCTTGCTGCAAATATTTATCGTCTGTTTGATTTTACTCGATCTTACTCTTAATTCATTCCAAATTCTTATATTAGTCATATGCTCAATACAATTCTCATGTTCCTTAAGTCTCTCACTAAGATGCTCCTAATCTCTAAATCTATCATTTGCTAATGCACTTTGTTTGCTATTAGATTTGAGCAACTTACAACAAAAACAACATTCTTTATATATATGATTAGAGAAAACCAACCATTTTCTATTACTAAACTCTCCATTACTCAAATTTCTATAATAATAAAAATATGAAAAAAGGCCAAGAGGTATTGTCTAAAGGAAGCACAAGATTCAATTATCTTACAGGCATTTTTTAAATTAAAATATCTCTTATTTTATTATCAAGATTATCCCAATTTCTAGGATCATAAATATCCAATGTAGGGATTAGTTGCTTATTTGCTCTTAAATTTTCTAAAGTGAATGTATTTGGTACATGATCATATTCTTTCAAATTTCTAATATCCTCATGAATATGAATCTCATCACTTAAATTTTTTTAATGTTGTTTAAAACTACCTTCACCTAATTCCTCATAATTTTCATTAGAGAAACCTACTCTTTTAATAAATTTATTAATTGTTCCTTTTTTAGATTCTATTAATTGTTCTATTTGTTTTCTTTTTCCCCTTTTTTAACTTCCTGGCAAATGATTTTTAACAACATAATATAAACCAATTATAACATAATTGAACTAAACAAAGAACAAAAATACCCATATGGAATTGGAAGAAGTATCCAGGCATAACAGAACACTAATAACTTGACAATATATAACAAAGATATATCAATGGTATTATATATGTGACAAGAAAAAAAAAGATCATCCTATATTAAAATGAAAAGACAAAAAACAAAATTTAATAATAGAGAAACGCTAATTTCTAAAAATACAAGAAATTAACATACTTAGGAGAAAATATAGTAAATTATATTCTAAATTTTTTTAACTATTCTAAGCTTGCCAAGCCAAATATTATCTTATTCTACAAGTTATGGAAATTATTGAATATTATTTTGTTAAGTTAGTAGATAAAGGTCTAAATTAGTAAATCAAATATTTTCAATAGTTTTTGAATTTAATTAATGTTAGTGATTTTTAATAAAATTATTTTATGGGAATTAACATAGTGGTAAATGTAGTATATCATATCAACTATTTACGATATTATTTAATTATCAAATAATTTTTATTATATTTTATTAAATTTTAAGT
>JANZLD010000237.1:79598274-79612800 GCA_026413575.1 Erythroxylum carthagenense
AGATAGAAAGTACGAATATGTTGATTTTCTGTCGAAGAAAACATGTTGTCAAAATTCAGAGAAACGATGTTTTCTGGTTTCTGTAAAACTGTTGTGATTTTTTTATTTTCAAAAACAAAAAATCACAACAGAATAAGTCAAACACATTTTACTTACCTGTTTTTCTTTTTACAAAAACGACAACAAAAAACAGAAACAAACAGCCCCTTAGCTTTCTTTCTTAGCTATATTATCTCAACCAAAAAGATTGTCTCTTCTACTCCTCTAACAACCTTTAAATAGGATTTAATACTTTTGAACATGTGACTTTGAAACAATTAAGTTGTTATTAGAATATTTTCTTTAAGTGCAGATTTTATTTTATGTTGATTTAGATTAGATATTATCTGATTTTTGAATTTTAGTTAGAAAAAGATTGTATAAATTGACAAGCTTCTATTCAATAAAAATTGAGAGTATTCTCCGTATACAAAAAACCAACAATTAGTATTAGAGCTCTCTTGATCTTAAGGGAACTCTAAACCTACAAATCTTTAACTCATAACTCATTCTACGCTTTCCCACACCGTAAATCAAAAACCACCCATTAATGGATTCAAAATTATCATTTACTATCATTATTCTGCCAGTGTTTGATGGTAGAAATTATCTAAGTTGGGCTGTTCGAATGGAGGCCTTCCTTAAAGCAAATAACTTGTGGGAAGCTGTTGATGAAGACTACGACATTTCGAACTTGCCTGCAAATTCAACAGTGACTCAAATCAAAATCCACAAAAAAAGAAACAGAAGAAATCCAAAGCAAAAGCTTGCTTGTTTTTATGAGTCACACTTACCATTTTTTTTCCAAAATTATGACGCTCAAGACAAGTAAAGAAATTTGGAATTTCTTAAAAGAGAAGTATGCAGGGAACAAAAGAATACAAATGCTCAACTTGATCAGAGAATTTGAGATAAAAAAATTAAGGAGTCAGAAACGATCAAGGGTCTCCAACAGGCTCATTGCCATTGCTAATAATGTAAGATTTTTTTATTCTAATTTTGATGATTCTAGAATTGTTCAAAAAATTCTAATAACCATCTCAGAAAGATTTGAGACTACAATTTCATCACTCACAAACTCAAAGAATTTGACAAAAATCAGTTTGGCAGAATTGTTATATGCATTACAGGCACAAGAATAAAAGAGACTCGTGAGGCAAGAAAGAATCGTGGAAGACGCTTTTCCAGTAAACTCATACAACAAAAAAAGGATTAATAATAACAATGTTTCAAGTTTTTCACCATGTTTGTATTACAAGAAAACAAATAATCTAGAACGCAAGTACTGGTAGAGGCTAGATGTAAGATGCAACAAGTGTGGACAACTAGGACATGTTGAAAGGATATGTTAAGCGCAACAAAATGTGAGAGAAGCCAAGCAAGCTATAAGCAATCAACTTGAAGAGGAGGAATCATTTGTAACATCATGCCTAATTTACCAGTGAAATTATGAGAGCACAAACGAAAAAGAAAAAGAAAAAAATGCTTAGAATTTGTAGTATCAAAGTCAAAGAGGAGTGTTGAACATGTGACTTTGAAATAGTCCAATTTATTATTACAATATTTTCTTTAAGTGCAGATTTTATTTTATTATGATTTAGATTAGATTTTATCTGATTTTTTAAATTTTGGTTAGAGAAAGACTATATAAATTAGCAAGCTTTTATTCAATAAAAATTGAAAGTCTTCTCCATACATTTCTTCTCCGTATTAAAAAACAACAAATACGTTTCAACAATCGAACGAATGAATGCTGGAATGCTACTGAAATGGGAGTTAGAGGAGGGCCCTAATGAGAGTGCCCTGCAAGTCCATGCCCAAGGGTGAGACTAATTGTATTAAGCCTAGCCACTAATGCAAATAATTCAGTATAATTTACTTATATTCTACTTCTAAGCCTTAACAATAAGTCGAGCTTTGTATTGATCTACTTTGGTTTTATAAATCTGTTCCACTCCAGCACCCTCTATCCTCTAGGTTGATTAACAAGCTCCTATGTATTATTCTTTTTAATAGATTTTATCTCCTCTAACATCGTCTCTTGCCATTTTCATTCCAACACAACACTTTTAGAATTGACTAAATCATAATCTACAAAAAAAGCCATCAGTAAGATTGTTTTAGATTCAAGTAAACCAATTTCCTCATAATCCTGCATATAATTTGGCCTTCTTTTGTTGAGTTGAGGCCAGGAATTGATTCCTTCATCTTTTGTGTTGTTCCTAATAATCGAAAAGTTGTAAGAACTGTTGGGAAACCATCTCTTTGTTGTGTTTTAGCTTCATCATCATCAAGAATATATATCTTTTGTGTTTCCTTCAAAGGATTCCAATACTAAAATTTTTCTTCATTAAAAATTACTTCCTTGTTGAT
Organism: Erythroxylum carthagenense; assembly: GCA_026413575.1. NCBI lineage: Eukaryota > Viridiplantae > Streptophyta > Magnoliopsida > Malpighiales > Erythroxylaceae > Erythroxylum > Erythroxylum carthagenense. The sequence goes on from JANZLD010000237.1 coordinate 79,600,687, forward strand.
GATAAGCTTCTTTGTGTCAGGATTGAATAGCTTGTACTCTTTTGTTTCACCACTGACTCCTAAGAAAATTCATTTCTACCCCTTTTCATTTAAATTGGATCTTTTCTAGTCAGATACATGTATGTATGTTACGTACCCAAAGAGAATAAAAGGCCCTTTTCAAATCTATGCTTCTTCTAAAGTTTTGATGAAAGAACTTAATGGGGACATCTCTTAAGCAAATGGACACTCTTAGACTGCTATAAAGTCTTTGGTAAGTTGCTTCTCTTCAAGATGCTTCCAACTACGTCAAGTATGGTCCTCTTTTTTCTTTCATAAACTCTATTTTACTGTAGGGGTATTTTATAAATTCATGTGAATTGCTTTCTTGACCTTTGTCTGAATTTAGCATTTGAATGTATCTATAAGTTTCCTTTTAAGCCAGCAACTTGAATTTCCGAAATGTCTCAAATGTGTTAGACATTTTTTCTATCAACCTCACCATACCACACAACTTGCATATAAGAAGCACAAATACCTAATATTGATTTCTTTAGTTCGACAAACTATCAACAAAGATACTTCAACTTATCTTTATGCTTAACATAGCTTGATTTTTTTTCTCCTTTACTAATTTTTGTTATGCATATGATTTGTGGCATTTAAAGCATTCAATGTGTGCTTTACATTTGGCTTTGCTACTTTCTCCCACTTAAGCATTGTAGTTATTGTCTCTTAGCTTGCAATTACCATGATATTTCTTCTTCTTAGAATCCCACATATGGATTGTATTTTCTTTATGCAATATTATTTCCAAAGCATGCTGTCAATTGCCTAAAACGGATAGCACACGTAATAAGTTGACAATATCCATAGGCCGTTTTTTTGGGACAGGGATAGATTAATTCGTAGTTTTAAGAAGCGGAAGACAATCTCAGATGTTTAAGGAGAAATAATTCATCAACAGATGATTATAACCTTGTGAGTGCCAGTGCGATGCTAATTTTCTCTTTTTCTGAAAAAAAAAAATCTTTTTTCAGCTACACTGTTCCAGGAAATTAGGAAATACAAGATCACAGTTCTTATTGAAATGTTCAGAAGATCTCGGCCAGAGTTGTACTGCAAACATGGAATGCTTCCCTTTCGCATGCTCTTGGACACTTAAATTTGGAGATTTAACCCTTGCATATTTGATGCGTGCTTAATGACTTGACTACTGCTAGTATAGAAAGTAAATCATTCTTAGACCCTTCAAGAATGTTTCTTTTTAGTCATCTCGGTCATCCTCTTTGGTCTCTAAATCCTTTAAGAAGCCAAGGAAACCTAAAATTCCCAAAAGTATGAAGCCACCGGATGAGTTTCCTCCACCACCACCGCCGCCGCCGCCGCCGCCGCCACCAGATCTGGGCGGAAATCCATTTCCTCCATCACTAAGTTTAGGAGTCACCGATGGATCTGAATTTAAATTGAGATCATTGGGACACGTTGAACAAACCGAAAATAACTTGCACATCATCTAAGAAAAGGTAGTAGGATCAATGTGCAGTCATATGATTAATTAATGCTGAATTTCATGCAAGCCAAGGGCAATCTTTTGCAGCACTATGTAAGAACGTAAATTTATGTTTTGATCTCAGAAGATCCATCACATTGCTGGAAGAAAGGCAGTTACCTCGCACAGGAGCTTTGGTGATTGTTGGAGCTTCGCGTGTAATTGTCTGTTGTTGGCCAGAAGCTCTGCATCTTAAACTCTGCAGGGAAAAGCAAGTAATTGTAAATTCAACCAATGAAATCTCATGATGATGTAGAAATTACAATTATATAACCCAAAGTCTAAACCAAATTATTCTTAGATTCATGATACAGTGGAAAAATAAGAGACCAATGTAGTCCATTCTATTGAACACTGAAAGCTAATAAACTCTCTCTATGTTTTACAAACTAACAAATTGTAGACAAACTAAACCAACCAGTAAAACTGATGGCCACGGGCACAATTTCAGAAACTATCAGGACAGAGAAATCAGTTAATCACATTGTGAAAACAGAATACACGCATTAACCTTAAGCAAATAAAACCTCACCTTGGCAGCCACACATGAAATAGAAGCAAATTGCTTCCCGTTAGCATGTAAAAGAGGTCTTCTTCTTTCAAGTGATTGTAGTGGCATCGCTAGCTGTACTGATCCTGATACAGCCAAACTCTTCTGCCCTCGCTGTGCATGCCCAAATGGACCAGCTTCTCTTTGTTTGAACCTGCCGTTGTCTGGATCCCATGGTTTCTCTGTAAGCAAATCAAGGAAACAACAAATAAGATAAAATAATTGAAAGTAACAAGGCAATGTCTGACGGAAAATAAAGTTAAAAGAACCAATAAATGATTTCAGAAAGAGACGTGATTGTTACATACAAGTTATAACATCAATAAGCGAACTTATGATATGCTCTATCTGATAAAAAGATAACAACAAATTAGAAGACATGAACAAATGACACGATATGAATACCATTCATACCAAATTAAGATAAATATCTATCATAATAAAGTGTCCACCCAAGGGGTTTATTAGAGTTTCACAGCTCAAATATAATTTATCTCATCAAATATTCCCATTCAATATAAGTTTGTAAAATCTGCAGATACCAACCAGAGATGAATGGTAGAGGCAAAATGCCATCGGTTCTTATGGCCAATGCTGACATCTCAAAAGTAATGCAGAATTCAACCGAGAAGTACCTGCAGAAGTAAAAGAAATATATCTATTTAGCATTAAATTGTGATCTAAGCATATGATCAATTTGACATGGATGTGCGAGGAAAACCCACTAAAGTTTCATGGAAAACAAAGATACGTTTCACTTCACCAGTGTCTCCAAAATTGTCTCAATTTCAACCACGAAATCTCGCAATTTCTAGATAAATTTAGCTAATCGAAAAGGCCCAACCGATTACCTATAAAAGAGAGCACTTTTCTTATCGTTAGATTACAAATCTGGCTCTGGAAAAGCACAACTGCACGAAAGCTTTCGCTTTCTCGAGAAAGTTGCAAACTTTGAAGAGCTCTTGATTAGATGAATTGTAATCTCACAAAGAGAAGGACACCTTGGGGCCTATGCAATTTCGGGGCTGCATGTTTAGTTTATATTTATATATATATGTCACGAGGCGGTGATAGACAGACACAACTGGTTTTAAACGTTGTCGTACGGTCTTTTTAAATATTTCTTGGGGTTTAAACGTAGTTTCACTGTAATACTATCGGCAGCGAGTAGCGACAACTGCTTTCCTCTTTCCCGCTCTGGTTCTACTTATCAGCTAATTGGGGGTGTCGTTGAGTTGACGATGATGATGGAAGAAGACGATGACTATGTGGAGTACGTTCCGGTGGCCAAACGTCGAGCCATGGAAGCACAAAAGATACTTCAAAGAAAGGGCAAGCTTTCTGCCCTAGAACAAGAAGAACTCGAGAAATCCAAGCTCGCCGAGTCCAAACCCAGCCTCCTCGTCAAAGCTTCCCAATTGAAGCGAGACCAACCCGAGATCAGCCAGGCGGAGCAAATTTTGCAGCAAGAGAAAGAGATGATTGAGCACTTGTCCGATCGCAAAACCCTAATGTCCGTGCGTGAATTGGCCAAAGGGATCACTTATACAGAACCCCTTTTGACTGGTTGGAAACCCCCGCTTCACATACGGAGGATGTCCACGAAGGAGAGGGACGCTATTCGCAAACAATGGCATATCATTGTTGACGGTGAGGACATTCCTCCACCTATTAAGAATTTTAAAGATATGAGATTTCCTGATCCTGTTTTGAAGAAGTTGAGAGCTAAAGGCATTGTTCAGCCCACACCAATCCAAGTTCAGGGTCTCCCTGTTATTTTGACTGGGAGGGACATGATCGGGATTGCCTTTACTGGTTCTGGAAAGACGCTTGTTTTCGTGCTTCCTATGATTATGATTGCCTTGCAGGAGGAGTTGATGATGCCTATTATGCCTGGTGAAGGCCCTTTCGGTTTGATTATCTGCCCATCGCGAGAACTTGCCAGACAAACTTATGAAGTTGTTGAACAGTTTTTGGCTCCTTTGAGAGAGGTTGGGTATCCGGAGTTGAGGCCTTTGCTATGTATTGGTGGGGTGGATATGAGGTCTCAGTTAGAGATTGTGAAAAGGGGTGTACATATTGTTGTTGCAACTCCTGGAAGGTTGAAGGATATGCTTGCTAAGAAGAAAATGAATTTGGATAATTGCAGGTTTGGCATTGACCATTGCCTCCCTTAATTTACTTTCGTAAATAGTCTTGCCATTTCATTCTATGTTTGGAAACCCATTTATAAGCTAAATTTTGTGAAGTTCAATAACTTCATTTGTCTAACTTTTTGTCTTAGTTTTTGAAATTTATTTAGTTAGCTTCTTGAACATCAAACGAATTGTGGATTCTGGGTTTCATACTGAATTAGAGGAAGCAAATTTCACAAGTCATGCCATTTTTACTCAAGACTGGGAACGTTGGTGGACGTAAAACTCTACAGTTCCAACAGGATTAGTGTGTTGAATTAGTTGGTCTTTTTAACAGTAGAACCTGAAAACCTCCATTATTATCAAGTTAGTCTGCTTGTTTCTTTGTTCAAATTTCCTATTTGGTGTCAAGAAACTATATATTACTGCTTCACGGTCCTTGTTAACGTGCTTTGCTTCTTTCTCTAATATTTTGAAGAAAAAAATTGTTTTACAGAATATTGGATTGCTTTTTTCAATTGGTTAGATTGTTATTGAAATCAATCATGTTTCCTGATCAGATACCTGACATTGGATGAAGCTGATAGATTGGTGGATTTGGGCTTTGAAGATGATATAAGGGAAGTTTTTGATCACTTCAAAGCGCAAAGGCAAACTCTGCTATTTTCTGCCACAATGCCAACCAAAATTCAGAACTTTGCCAGGAGTGCTTTGGTAAAACCCGTTACTGTTAATGTTGGGAGAGCAGGAGCAGCAAATCTTGATGTAATTCAGGAGGTCGAGTATGTGAAGCAGGAGGCAAAGATTGTTTACCTTCTTGAGTGCCTGCAAAAGACTCCTCCTCCAGTTTTAATATTTTGTGAGAACAAGGCTGATGTGGATGACATTCATGAGTATCTCCTACTAAAGGGAGTGGAAGCTGTGGCCATTCATGGAGGCAAGGACCAAGAAGAGAGAGAGTACGCCATTTCATCCTTCAAGGCTGGAAAGAAGGATGTCCTGGTCGCAACAGATGTTGCCTCAAAGGGTCTGGATTTCCCTGATATCCAACACGTAATTAACTATGACATGCCTGCTGAAATTGAAAACTATGTGCATAGGATTGGTCGAACTGGAAGGTGTGGTAAGACAGGAATTGCAACAACCTTCATAAACAAAAACCAAAGTGAGACGACGCTGCTGGATTTGAAGCACCTCTTACAAGAAGCAAAGCAAAGGATTCCACCTGTATTGGCTGAGTTGACTGATCCCATGGAAGATGCTGAAACAATTACAAGTGCTAGTGGAGTTAAGGGATGTGCTTATTGTGGTGGGCTTGGTCATCGGATACGCGATTGTCCCAAGTTGGAGCACCAGAGAAGCCAACAACTTGCAAATTCCAGAAGAGATTATTTTGGCTCAGGTGGTTATCGTGGAGAGATGTAATGAACTGTCTGTTGATGCATAACGCCATTTTGTATGTGGTAGTATTGTGATACTAGAACTTGTACTTGTCCTCTATTTCAAAGACATTAAAGAAAGTTACATTCTCCAGCGATTTTGTAGATTTTGAGGTGTAGTTTTCGAGGGCTAAGATGCAAGCATTAACACTCCCAATTAAAATATTTCCAGTTATGAAATTAGTATCTTGCCAGTAAAACTCGTATTTTATCCTATATAAAGAATGAATGATATCATCAAGTCGATAGTCAACTCCAAATGTCTTTGCTTTGATTCAAGACTAAAGGTGTCCTCATTCAAACTGGAAAACAAAGTGTAAAACATAGTGCCCCTCTTTCTTCTTGATTGTCTTTTTATCATAAGATTCAAGAAGATGCTGCAAGTGCAGCGCGACTTCCCTCAACATTTCACTCCTCTTAAAACGCCACCAATTTAAGGATGCAACCTCATATGATCCCTGTCATTTAACGTACTCATTTAAGATGTCCAAGATGGCCCTATTCTTCTGCTGGGTCCTAAAGTCACTACTGTATCATGAAACTTCATACACTTTTTCCAATAACTGTCCCATGCTCAACAAACTGCTCTTCATGTCTGATATATAGAAAATATCTGAAATATAACTATGATCTTTATTCTTCTGCTGGATTAAAATTCATCCTTCCCCATTGTCATCAGAGAACTTAACTTTGGAGCAGATAGACTTGTCAAGATCAACAAAGAACTCATGTTTTACCATAAATATGGTTGGTGTATCTTATATCAAGAAATTATGTGTGAGTAAACTTCATTCAATGTTAGAGTTAAATTTTGTTATAAATATTTAAGTTCAAGATATACATTTAAGCCGACAATTGCAATTATCTTAACACAACAAAATTGGAAGGAAATTCATTATCTTTTTAGTGGGATATTTCTTTCAAGTCTAGTAGAAAGTTGGAAGCACTTGATATTATTGTACATTAACATCGGACCGGTGATGGTAGTCCTAGGCATGGCTGGTCCTACTTCGGGGTGAGAGTGAGTGAGACATGTTTGTAGGGAACTACTTTGGCTGTTGGACATCATCAGGCGTGAAAGGATCCTCGTAATATTCTCTTTATATTCCTCCTACCTACCTGGGAAATGGCCAACTTTGTCTCACACCTTTGATGCACATACTATCTGCCGAAATATTTCTTGTTCTTTAGTCTTCTTTAGTATTTGACATCATAAGATTTCTTTAACCTTAATGTATTCAGATATCTGAAAGGAGTTCTTCCGGAGGAGAGGTAAGTTTACATACCTTATATTGTTTGATCTTGCTTTCCAGAATGCATTTATTGCCACTATTTTCCTCGTTGGTTTTGCTTTGATTTCATTGATCCTTGTATGAGTAAGGAAAAAGATACGGACTCGTATTAATGGCAGATAATTTTGGCACTTTGATGGCTCTGTGTTCCCTAATGGCTCCTTCCAGTTGGTAAATATGACAGAAGTTCTCTTCATCAGCTATTGTTTACTTCGATTACATGTTCTCGGAACCTTGATGAACCTGTTGCCAGAGAGACCTTGATGATACGATTTAAAAATCATACAGGATCTAGTTTTCATCAAGTGCAGTGCTGCTGTTCCATTACTTCGAAGAAAGTACGTGCTTCCCTGAAAAACAGAGCAGTAGAGTGTCAATTTTTTATATTCTCACCAATCCAACAATTCAAACCTAGTTACATGGCAATCTATAGGGCCAGTCGGAGTTTGTTTTGCAGTAACCTCAAGTGGCGAGCAGAGGTTGCATTTGAGATTTCAGGTTCTGAACAGAAGCTCCTCAGTAGCAAACCACAATTCTTCAAATCCTCGTTGGTCTGTTCCTTCAATCTGATGCATCCTTGACTTGTCTCCGCAGCATCCTTGCCTACGATAAACGATGTTGTTACTTGGCTTGCTTTTCAGTTTTCACTCTTTAATGACTCCATATTTGGATCATACTTACTCCCTTCAGGTCCAGGAACTGCATTCTAAATGCAGATGAGAGGAAAATATATACTTCTCTTTTAAATACAAATGGTTATTTGCAGGAGACATGTTTGTACGATTAATTGTTGTACATATAATATTATCCTTGCAATGTCTTCTAGACAGAACTTCTGAGAATTAAGGTAGAGAAGATTATTATTTCTTACACTGAGCAAATAAGAGTGAAGTTTGCTGTTCGAGATTATGTCACCATTGTGACTAGTTATTGATAATTGTTCCTGTTTTTTGCTGATGGAATGTTTTATTATTCTCAACCAGAATGACTTGCTAGAATACTCTTAGGAGATACGAGCAAATAACATACCCAAACAAAATGTCATCATCATAGTGTTTCCGAAATATCTTCATTCAAATCATAATGTTCACAAATATACTGCCCATGTAACAATGATGTTATGGCCTCGGTTCAGAAATCCAGTACCTATTTACATTAAGGCATCAACAAATTGCCTCTGAACAAAGAATCAGTAATGGAAACCAATCTAGAAAACCAAACATTGTTTCATCTCCTCATATGGAATTTACAGTAATAGACTTCCTTCCTCGACTCTTGTTACCAGCAGTATCAGAATCCTTTCCAGGCATTTAGAACTTCGTGGAATATTTCAGCAATTAGATCCCTATCGGCACATTGCATGAAGGAGTTAAATTCATCTCGAATATCGAATATCTTACCAAACTTCACAAGATACCGCATGCAGCTGATCTTCAGTTTTGGCAATTGATATAAAGATGCACTCTGCAACCTCTCAAGCACGTTTTTTGCATCTATGTCTTCAAGAAGACTGTCATGGCATGCCTCTTTCAGGTCAGTGATATCATACTTATCAGCTGCACGTAGAAGTGCTAGTCGGTGGACCAGAAATTCTTCATGTTGGATATTCCCATAAATATAATTAAGAAACGCCTGGCAAGCTTCAATTGACATGTCAGCAATATTTATAGTTGACAGCTCTTTCTCTTTCAGGTCATGAGCAAACATGCTGCAGAAAACAGGTGATCTTGCAGCAAGAATGGCACGATGAGCTCCAACGCTTCCTTCAGAAGCATTTATGGTAATATCAGTGTGGATGCTTTCTGTCAACATTCGACAAAGGCATGCAAGAGCTGTTGCATTAGATCGATTTTCTGCAAATCCCTGAGCCCAGATGGAGGAAGGCTCTCCACCCTATACATAGAAAGTTTCTTCAATCAAGTAACAGATGAAGAATCCACTAGAACTCATCAGAAAAAAATAAATAGATAGGTAAGATAACATAGTTAGTACAACTATTACTATAATGGGAGCTGAGCTGAAGAATTTGAATGAAAAGTATTACGAATCTAAGAAACTCGTTTATATCAAATAAGAACAAAGTGGATAAACCAAGTAACTACATACGTCTTTAGATGATGTCTTCAAATCAAGGAACTCGACGTCAATGATGAATTTTCCTGTCAATGGAACCTCAATAGCCCAAACAAAGTCCTCGTTCGTTTTGAGTTGCTTGTCTGTTATCTCTGCTCGTTAATCACAGACGTAACTACTTGTCATAAAACAATGGACAGAAACAGCCACCCAAACATCCAGCTCATGAAGTAAGAAATAAGGTATGCAGTCCCCATCCACCATTTCTTGAGGTTTCAAACATTTACTCAAGGACTAAAGGACATAGTACCAATTTCCAGTACAAAATTTCTCCATGTGGGACGTGTCAATAAAAATTTAGCTGAGCGTGTAGTTTGCTAATTTAGATATTGGATATAATCACCTAAGCTAACCCTGAGATACTAAATGGAGAATTTCCATATGTGTGTATATATAGTTCTTGAAAATAACTCAAATGATGAATGATGATCAAGTATCTTGGCAGAACATAGATATCAAAGTTAGGTTCTTTAGATGTTTAAGTACCTGGATGAGTAAAGGTCTTCCGATCTCCAGAGGAACGGATAACTCGAATAATGAATGATGCAATTGGGGGATTTTCTCGAGTTAGATTTGATATTTCTGGATATAATTTAACAAATAACACCCGGTTCTTCTCCACAGACAAATGCCTAAAGCCAATAAAAACAACTATTAATTCAGAATAGGCCAAAAGAAGGAAGAAAACGAAGCAAGAAACGGATCACTAGATAAAAGGCCTTCAAGTCTGTACTTCATTTTTCACTTTTCTAGAAACCATATCTAGCAGCAGATAAAGTATCTCAGGTACAGGATAGCACCAAATTATTATCCACATCCAATCTCAGGCATGGACCATTTCTCCCATCCTCTGCAGCCAATTATATACTAAGCGAAATCTCATAATCCCACCTCATAATTATACATTCCTCGGACATCTATATCCAAATTTCCACTTTCATCAAAGTCAAAATCGTTTAGAGATAAACAAACAGTGCAAACTCAAATACAATTACTAGAAGCTAAATTTGTAAATGATAATCGTACGAAATCTTTAACATACTATTAGAACTAATCGGCAGAAATAGCGAATTTGTTAGCATTACAACAATGAGCAAACGTAACAATCTTTTTCACCGATAACCCAAAAACACACAAAACACAAAAAGGCTGAGAAGCAAGTTGTCTAACCAATTCCAATTGCCGATCTTGAAAGGATCGGACTTCCGGTAGGTGCAAGAAGCAAGGTTCTCTATCCTCCATTGAGCGAGACGAGACGTCGTTTCAACTCTATAAGCAGACGAATCGGTCATCCTAGTGAAAGCCAGAGCCGTAGTGATTTCATGGATGCAATCCAACAACCGATATTCTCCTGCCTTTCCCAGGTTTACTGTTTTCTGAACTATATCCACTCATAAAAACCATAACCCAATATCCAAAAACTAACCTTTCGTCTCTTTCCTCAGCTTCTCAATTCTCTACTACACTACAACAGTACTGGGTGATCATTAAGGAGATTTATTGATAAAAGACAAAAGTTTTGATCTGGGTTTTACTTGTTGCCTTTCGATGGTTTCGGGCACGCAAGCGTGTTGGTGTTGCTTCACGCCATTGATATAAAAGCTTCTTTGTTTATTTAAGTGGGAGAGAAAGAGAACCACCGGGAGAAGGACAGAGGTGATTTGGTAATGTTTGTTGGCTTACACTGCACTTCAGGCAAGGGATCTTGAGGAGAAATAGTTTATGTTTGTTTTGCATTTGGCTTGTTCCTTGCTGATTAAAAAGGACACCTTTATCTTAAATGGATGTGGTTTAGGAGTGCCTTTTTATAAAATTTTGGTGCTTTCAAGCAAAGTATCTGTTCTCGTTTAGTAGTTAATGCAGGATGAAAAATTGGCTTCAATCACATATTTTGTTGACCTCTAAATACAATCAAAAGTCATGAATCACCTTCCATCCAATCTCCACCCTCCAGATAGGATTTTCCAATGTTGTTGACAGCTTATTTACTTGGCTTATACCGGTAGATCTTTTGTTAGTAAATTCGTATTTAATTATTATTTAAATTTTTTTTTAAAATAGCTTCATACAGTAGATTAATTAGTAACATAAAAATAAAAAATATATTTAATTTTAGCTATATTTTATTTTGTTATAAAAATTATATATACATATAAATATTATTTAAAGTATATTAAACAATACGCAAAGTACAATATATTAATTATATATATAATTTTAAACCATATAAAACATAAATGAAAGTATATCTAATCGAATCTTTTATATGGATTATAAAATAAGTGAAACTAATATTAAAAATAAATATTAAAATATATAAAAAAGTTAATAATATGATATAAATTCTAAAATAAATATCAAATTGAGTAAACGTGAAGATGAGTTTATGACTGTTGTAAAAATTATGTGTAAAATATAAGGACAAAAGGGAAAAAATATATTCATTAATTAATCTAAAAAATTTACCTTTAAAAGTCATCTTAGAGGTTTTTTTAAGAAGTTTCAATTTAAACTTTTTAAAAAGTAGTATTATAATTGTTAAAAAAAAGCATGTCTATTAAAAAATATTTTGTTATTTTACAACCATAATTTTTTTAAAAGAATATTTTCGGAAAAAAAAGTATTTGGTGAAGCCTATCCAAACAAGCAATTAATGCAGATTTGGATTCTTTCTTTTCTTTATCTATTTACTTCCCCTTTTCTTTTTCTTTTTTCCTTTTCTTAATAAGAGTTAATAATTACCACCTAACAAAAATTCTGAGGATTCCTAACTAAAATTCAGACCATTTGAACCACCGCTAAATGAGAATAACTGAAAGTCAGTGCTCGCCGACAAATATCAAAGGACCTAGGCTAGGCTCCTACAAGTTTGTGCAATGCAGTCCCCACAACATGACCTCCGCCATCCACGACTCCATAGTCTCTTTTATCTTCTGTCGTTTCGTTGGCTACTTCTATGTGATGATGCGTGGGCATTAAATGTAGCAAATCCTACACACGGTCCTTCTGTGACATCATCCATTGATGGGCTTTC
>JANZLD010000237.1:79612900-79622908 GCA_026413575.1 Erythroxylum carthagenense
TGTGATGATGCGTGGGCATTAAATGTAGCAAATCCTACACACGGTCCTTCTGTGACATCATCCATTGATGGGCTTTCGATGCCAAAGGGCTGCTACTCACACTAACGTGTCCATCTCTTGTAAAGTAGAGAAGTAGGCAGGCTTTCCAAATTGTACGAACAGTCAAGAGTGGAATGGAAGATGGTTGTCTGCGGGGTAAGTAAGGAAGAAAGAAGGGGATGTCTGATTAAGGTTGGAATCTTGGGTTACTTTAGCATTACCATCAACGTGATATTAAAATATACTCATATATGTACAGACAAGGAAGGTATCTTCTTGTGGGCCGTACCAAATAGAATCCTTTACACATCCCAATCCTGCAAGCAATCTATACACTGAAATCCTAATCCATCAGAGCCCTACACATATCGGGCAGAGGCAGGGCTCCACCTATGATTTTCTTCGCATTATATTTATAATTGAATTTTGTATAATTTGATTAAATAAATTAAACAAATACAAACTTAAACGAGATTTTATCTTAAAATTAATTAATGATAAATGAGTAACTCACTAGATTTATATGCGTATGATTACATATGATTATATTTTAAAATCATTTGTTAATAAGGCCATTAAACTAAAAATCAAATCATTAAAAATCCAGTGTAATTATGTCTAATAATTACAAACTAAAATGATTAGCCATGACTCAGGAATAGGATTTGTGATCTTTGTCTACGAACGTGCAGAGGATTTGGATAGGATACTTATTATGAAACATAGAGGGTTCCACCACAGGATATAATTCAATTCGGCCCCGTGTGATCACCATTCATCGGTGAAAGTTTCTTTTTCTTCGTATTGGTAAATATAAGGAGCAGCAAAGTCAAAGGCAGAGACGGGAAGTTTTCTCTCCCGGAAAGATGGTTGCCACCTAACTGTCACCAATCAATGACTGGCATGGTTTATTGATAATACAATGTGCTAGATTTGGTTGGGATTAGGACTTAAAAGCATTTTGTATTTGCATGTCACGATCCAAGCATTGAAACGGTTGCTCAAGCGCCAAAAATCCTTTTTCATGGCCACACTTAATTGAATCATTTGCTAAGTATGTATTTTTTTTTTTTAATGTTAAAGTGGACATTATCATGTTAAGGCGTTGGTCTTAGTACGCTTCGTGCGAGACCATAGTCAAAGTAAATAATTGATGGAGCGGGCAGGACTAAACTTGGTTTGGGTCTGGACGAGACTCCTTTGCAGTCCAACTCATAGATAATGACTAGTCTCTCTATTGTGTTGCCTTTGTGTGTATGGAGAGTAATCTTTGGTTTTCCAAGAGACAGCTTGAGGTAAAAGCGGGGATAGAGTTGAATCATTGATTTTGTTTTTTTGTTTTAATAATCCCAGAGTCGGAATTGTAGTAGTAAAGTTGAAATTGGATTAGTGACATTTGACCTTTACATTGGATTGCTAATTTCAAGTCTTGAAATGTGTATATGTCTGGGTGGTAGTTGTGGTAGCAACATCATCAGCACAAGTGTCAGCAAGAAAATGGACTACTTGGCAAAGAGTTAAATACTGACGACACAGCCAACTGAAGTCATTTAATGACACCGTCCCTACTTAGAACAAGAGGTGGGGAATTGAGAAAGCGTTAATAAGCCCATGACCAGGGTGCACAACAATTCCTATAATGTTTCATGGATGAAGGAGGTTAATAAACCTGTAACTGGTTCCCCAAAAATTTCATTAGAGAAGCATTTTTACCTCAAATTTATTAAATTATGCAAGATGAGAATTAAAAAAAAACTAATTGATTATGAAATTTTTCTCTTCCGAACTTTATCTTCCTTCAATAAATTGAAAGAAAAGATAATGAAATCCTCAAAAAGAATTTAGATTATCAAAAAGTAATCTTTCATATTTATGATAATCAAAGGAAAGATAAAAATTTTAAGACATAAACAAATATGAAAGTCTTACAAGAAATTATATAACAAAAAAAGATAGAAAAACAAGATTATTAATCAGTTATAATTTATACATAATCAGGGACAAATCATAGCTGAAACATGTTATACTACAATTGTATTACATCATATATCTTTCTTCAATCTGATGCTAAGTGTCAATGAGTGTAAAGTTGTTAACCAAATGCTTGCTTCAAGAGGATGTTATGGATTTCACGAGCAAATATGCAATTTGATCTTAAGAAGGTTTCATTATAGCTTAAACATGCTATACTAAAATTATATTGCATTTCATGTATCTTTTTTATTCAAATTCATCTCTCATGTGTTCAAAATCACCTGATAATAATTAAGAAATAAGTCCATTAATTTTAAATAAAAATGTCAACATATTAAAGATATTTATATCTAAAGTTAGCCTAAAATAATAACTTATCAAAAATTGGGATAAGTTTTACGTTATTTTCCTTACCTCTTGTAAGAATTTTTCAAGATCTTTCATATGAAAGGAAGACTGAAGAAATTATTTTAACTTGTTGATACCTTACTGATCACTACTTGTTATAACCATATCATTGACATATACTAAAAGGATAATAAAACCATTAGAGGAATGAGAAATAAATAATTAGTGATCATCAGAGCTTTGTTGAAAACCAGGTACTTTAATAATAGATGAGAATTTCTTAAACCATGCTTGAGGTGTGTATTTGAGTTAATAAAAAAGACTTACAAAGTTTACATACCAAATTTAGATTAGGAAGACGGTATCCTAGTAGAAGTTTTTTTATATATAGTTTCTCTTAAATCACCACACAAGAATGCATTTTTGACGTCTATTTGATACAAAATGTCATCATTTAGTGGAAGCAACAATTAATAAAGTTCTGACTGTGGTCATCTTTGTAATTAGAAAAATTGTCTCTTCATAATCAATACCATACTTCTTTGTGTACCACTGTTCTGGCTATATATTTGTCAAGAGAACTATCATGTTTGAGTTTAATAGTATAAATCCTTTTGATATCAATAAAGAGACATCTGTTGGTGTAAGAACTAAGTCCTATGTATGATTTGTCTCAAAAGCTAAAATTTCTTTTTCCATAACACTTTTTCAACATGCATTATCTACAATTACCAAAATGGGATTTAAGTAAGAGAGTTTAGGTAATTTCAATGACATGATAATTTTTTCCAAAAATTCATTTACTCTGGAGTTTGATGATAACACAGTTGATACAAAATGAATTTTTCCTAAAAGAGATTAGTAAGTTGAGAAGATGAAAAATTCTCGTCCTTAGTGATTCTGCTAAATTGTGTCTCAATCATAATGATAAAGGCTTTTGCAACACTAGTAAAATTAAAAAACAAAAAAATAACCTAGTAAACCATATGTAATGATCTATAAATTATACAAAATATCTATATCCTAACCTAGGCAAAAATGGTGATGGACTTAGGAGAAAAAGGTAACCTTATAGCCTTATCAAGAGAACAACTGTCACAATCTAATGTTAAAGAAACAAAGTTAACATCTAAATGATCATGAAGAACATTAGATTGAAACATAGTTTTGAGTTTACTTATATGAGGATGTCCAGGCATCGATACCAAAGGCACCACTTTTTATTAGCAGTCAAAAAATTATCTAGAGAAGAAACATAACAATAAATTGAAAGAGGAGACATATTATCCTTAAGATTGTGAGAGATTGGATCATTCAAGTTTAAGTGAAATAATCATTATTGCCTATGCCCTTTCCTAATCAACTTCCTTGATTAAAGGTCATGTATAGAAAAACTAGAAGGAGAAAATTTAGCTTAATGCTTTTGATCAACTAATTAACCAATAGAAATTAAATTGACAGTTAAGTTTGAGACATAAAAAGAGTTAGAAAGAGGAAGAGATTCATTCAAATAAAATGTTTCATTATTAGTAGTATTTCTCTGCCAGTTGCAATTATGAAATTATTTGGTAGATACGGTTAAATTTTTTAAAAATGAGGTATTTAGTTAGGTAGTAGATTAAAGGTTGTAGAGTTGATAAATCAAGAAAATTGGTTTGTTTTACTTGATAAACCAACAATATAGAAGATAGATGAAATATCACATGATAGAAGAGATCACATAGTTGTTTGAATCATTTTTTGTATGGTCTCTTGTGTGAGAGTTGAGGTAGTATTATGTGAACCACTAGTATTTTTATCTTTACTTAAACTAAAGGTAAGAAATGTAGGTTAGTTTGCATATTCTTTTCCTATAATTGATATTCAAGGACCATATCCCCTTCTTTTTACAATAATTACGTTGCTTGTATATGACCAATACATATACTATTGTAAAATCTGCATTAAGTTTTACTATAATCTCCATTCAAATATTTTGTTTAGGGCATGCCATGAGAAGTTAAAAAAGCATAATAAATAGAATTAGTTTTAACATCCTAATTAGCCTAGGTCTAAACTTGGGTTTCCTATTGAAAAACTTCTTCCAAAAATAAGTCAATATTAGTTAACCCTTGATTAATTATAACATTATTAGATTTAGGTCTAAGTTTCATAAGAAATTGAAGCACTCTACTCTTATCTGTATCTTGCTTTAACTCCTTAAAAGCATGATCTTGAACAATCTTAAGGACGTCATATTGGATTTAGTCTATCATCCTTACAAATTGAGAGTAAAATAATTTTGTCTTTTTATCATCCTGATCGAGTTTAGCAATTAAATACATTTTAAAATTGTTTAGTATAGTTGGTTGGAGAATATAACTTCTTGATGTGAGCTCAAATCATACTAGTAGTACCAGGGGATCTAAAATTTGAAGTAATTTCTTTCTCAACAAAATAAAAATCTAAATAATAATTTTAGCATTATTTACTTTTCATCTAACAACTTCTTTATCATCAATTGGTTCATGCTATGAACCCCGTAAATTTTCACACAGTTCTCTTCCTTCTAAAAAATCTTAAAAATAAAATCTTCAAAGAATTACAAAAGCTATAGATCTCACTTGAATTTTTCATCTTCTATAAAATTACAAAAGATATAGATCTCATATAAAACTTGTCGAATAACGAAACAAAGATTGTTGATACCAAATAGTAGTATAGTACGAGCAAGGAATTGTTCGTAATAATTAAAAAACAAAAAATAAAATGATAGCTAAAGTAAAGAAGTTTGATTTATCACTATTCTGATACCATAGTAATAAGAGGAAAGACAACTTTTGAAATGTAAAAAAATTTGAAATTCTTTTTACTTGTACACATTTTCTTCTATATATATACAACAAAAAGCTATATATAAAAAGTAGATAAAAGAATGTGATTATACTTTAATTATATTTTATCCAGAATTTTCTGTTCGTTTTCGTATCTATTGCTTCATTTGCTTTTGAGTTCTTGTTGTTACTTGTGCTTAAAGCTTTCTTTACAACTTAAAATCAACGAAAAAACTAACACCTTCGCTGCCTTCTCTTCTAATCATCTTCGTCTCCTAAAATAAGTCTTGCATATAAGAGAAGTGAAAGAAAACAACAACAAGAGAGAAGTTGATGAATTACAAATTTAGTTTCAATTATGCTACAATAACATGCTTAATTCATCAACTTCTCTGTGATTATGCTTTCATTCACTTTTATATATATAGTAGATAATGAAAGTTCACTCATAATCCTTAAAGTCCTAAACTTCAAAATAAAGTGTGAATCTTTTGCGAGCTTAACTTGTATTGGTTATCTAACTAAGGAAACCTTTTATGAATGAGTTGTCTGTGAGTTAAGATTGACGTCTATTTTGATTAAAGAGTTATGAATGTATTCACTGCAATCCTTGGAATCTAAAGTAATGGACTTTGCTATTTTAACTGATTTCAATTTCATTGTTTTTGTTCACATAGTGCTTCATGAATGAACAGGTTGAATGAGTAAAAAGTTGTATAGTTCAGTATAACATTCTCCCCCAATTGCTCTCTGTTTCTTTTTCCTAACCATTCATATAAAGAAGGGTGTGCCTTTTGGAGCTTAGAACCATATGGTCTCTTTTTTGCATTATGTATCTTCTTTAATCCTTCCTTTATTATGATAATGTTTTCCTAATAACATGATGATAAGTATTCTTTTAAGTTTCAGGTTGCATTAAAGCATCCTTTTAATCAACTGTTAATCTATCTTTTGAAAGATCCCGTCAAATTGGAGTGAGCACATTGCTTTTTTCTTTATGTCCCATTTATAATCATTTCAATGCTATGGTTGAATTTCATATTAGAATTTAAAGATCATATCTAAAGTAACGATAATAGCTTCCTTTCCCATTTTGTTTGACTTGCTCTTAGAGTGTCAAGGTTACTATTGCAAGTCCCTTACCCTTTTTTTAGTGTGTAGTTACCATCAATAGTCATGTTGAACTTGCTCCTATTATTCTTTCAACGCCTTTTCTTCACACGTTTGCGACAATTATTCAGTACTAATCCTTTTGCTTACTCGTTTTCACATTTCTTTTAAAAGGAAGTTTTGTTAATTATTCTTTTCATCACATTGCAACAAGTAACCTTTGGAAATACTTTTGGTGACATTAAAGTGTTAAAAAAAATTGGTCATTTTTAAGAATATGCATTAAAAAGACCTGATTTTGTCTTTGCTTATGTATCAACATAATATTTAGTTTCAATATGGAAACTAGTCATCAACGTCAAGCATGGAAACAGTTGAATTTTGAGGGAGCGTAATAATAAGCTCATAATGCTCTAAGTTGCTCAATGTAAAAGCTAAACAAAAATTTATTGGCATATAATATTATTAACTGAAATAGGGAAATCATCTTGGCTCATGGTATAAACTCAAAATTGAGTCAAGACATGAGAAGCAGATGACATCTTTAAAGGAAGTTGATAGAAGTTCCATATTCACATTCATCTTAATTGGTTGATACTATACTGCTTAGAAACTTAAAATAATTTCAAAATCAAGCACGTATGAGGTGCTATGGTGGATAAATGTTAAATCAAGATATGGAATACCTGTTTTGTAATATCTCACCTTAGTAAATATTTAGCAGGGACTGCTAAGTTGGAGTTGTCTTCAGGGAGTCAAATGAGAACAACTAGAATGCATTCAAAGCCATTGGAGTAATTATCGACTAAATGGTTCATATTGTTAAAAATACATGTATTACATGAGCATGACATGCATCATGCATATATTATTTTTAGAAATTGATACTTTGCATAAATTATTGTGATTGATGTCACTTATAAGTTATTACATTTAGTGATGGAAGGTTTGAACAATATGAACGATTTAAATGATTGCATGGAAATAAATGAAAAAGATGGTTTATGAAATGATACAATAGAGATGTATTTAATCTCCTTGATGGTTGAAGAAGTAAAAAAGAGAAATTGAACAACTACTATCTTTTCCAAATTTGGTTGGAAGAATATTAAGGTAGGTCTTCAAACAAATTTCAATAAGAAGCATACTGATATTTAATTGAAAAATAAGTATAATGGATTAAGGGCTATATTAAAGAATTTCAAAAACTTACTCAAAGAAATAAGAATCAGTTATAACTCTTTTACTGGTAAAGTTAATGCTACAAATGAATGCTGGGAAAATCTATTTAAGGTAAAATATGTCTTTGTTTTTTCAATATATCATATTATATAATATTTATTCTCGTGTTTCTTTTTCATCATTATAGGTGCATAAAATAACTCACAGATTTAAGAAAAAAGAATGTAAGGAATTTTCAGACTTGTGTAATATTTTTGGAGATACTATCTCCATCAACTAAATTTCCATCGAATAGTATAGAAGAGGAACATAGAAATGATGTTGATGAGGATTGCTCGTATAATGAAAAAGAAGATCAAGATATAAGTTCTCCATCGAAGAGAAAAAAATCTCCTAAGAATACAAACACAAAGAAGATACATTCTAATATTATAGAAAAGGTCTTGCTTATAATTAATGAACAATCAAAAAGAAAAAATGACTTACCTGAGAAAAAATTTAGTGAAGCATCATCAACTGCAGAGAATAGATCTCAAGAGTTTAACATAATTGATGGAATGTTTGAATTCCTTAGATGAATTAGGTGTTGACAGTGTGCAACGTAGAAAAGCTATAAAGGCTTTACATAATTCTTCACTTTATAGGGATATTTTAATGAAGATAATAGATACAAGGAAGTTGAATCAGATTATATCGCTTTAGTTATATTTTCATGCTATTGCATATTAAAATTTTATTAATTTTGACACTTTTATATTAACATTATTCCAAAGTTTAAACATTTTAAATTTGTGTTTTGTATGAAAGTTTGACTTAATGTTAAATATATATTTTGTATGAATATTTTGTCAATATCTGATTAAACCTTTTGATTGAATGTTTTATTAATTATTTAATGTTAGCATTGTAAACACATAGATTTCTTATCACATTTCGAATTAGATTCTAATGGTGAACTAAAAAAGGTACTGATTGTTTCTCTAACTGGGGAGAGAACAAATATTTTTATTTACAAAACTAACCATGTAGAAGTTTTGCTCTACGAGGTCATGATTGAGTAGCGAACTTTTGAATGGGAATCCTATAAAGATTTGTGAAAACTTAAGAATGAAAAAGATAATCTTCCTGAGCTTATGTGATATGATGAAGAGTTTATAAAACTTAAAGGCAACAAGTCATTTGACTATGGAGGAACAAGTAACAATTTTCTTGATGACTATAGGGTAAAGTGAGACAACTAGAGTCGATGTAAAACCCTTTCAACATTTAACGTGGACAGTTTTGAAGTATTTTCGCAAAGTCTTATATTCAGTTAATCGTTTTGCAAAAAGAGTCATTACTCTACCATCTCTTACTAATACACCTCTTAGGATTCAACATTGTTCAAAATTCTTTCCATATTTTCAGGTACATTCATATGTTTAATTACTATTTTAATTATGTCCTTATGATTAATAATTATTTTAATATATTTGTAATTTTTAGGATTGTACAGAAGCAATAAATGATACAAATATTAATGCACATTTTCTTACCGATGAACAGATACCATATAGGGGTAAAAGAATTAATCATACTCAAAATATTATGTGTTGTTGCTCATTTGACATACATTTTACATATATAATGGCTGAATGGGAAGGTATTGCGAATGACTCTCGAGTTCTTTTAGTAACAGTGATAAATCCAACGAATCAATTTCCTATGCCTCTACAAGATATTATATTATTTTAAATAAATATAGTAAGCTCTATTTAGTTGATTCAGGCTACACCAATATGCTTGAATTTCTTTCACCATACTAAAGTGAGAGATATCATTTGTGAGATTATAGAGGAAGAGAAAGACCTCAAGGTCCACATAAATTGTTTAACTACAAGCATTCTTCATTAAGAAATGTTATTGAAGATGTTTTGTCTTTCTAAAAGTAAGATTTCCTATACCTAAAAACATGCCAAGTTATGATATGAAGAATAAAAAATACATTGTTATTTCTTGTTGTGTTATACACATTCATATTAGAATGTATGGACAAAGAGATGAATTATTTGACAGATATGCTGAACATGAAGAACAAATTAGGGAAAGTAAAAATAAAAATGCAAATTTTCAAGCGAAGTACATTATCATTTTAGCATAATTTCGAGACATGTCTTGAAAGTGAGATGAAATTACTAAACAAATGTAGAATGATTATATTAGTCCTAATTGATTTATTATTATTTTTTGTAAATGATCGCATTATTATTTTTTCAAGAATTATAATATGTTTAATATCTTTTATTGATTAGAATGACTTAATATAATTTTCTAATCTATAGAATTTTATTATATACAATTAATGTGTAAATTTTTTTAATTATATTTAGTTTGGGAGTGGGACCTACACCTTTTTAGTTTTGTCCCCTTTGATCACACCCACATCCCGTAGGGGGCGTTGCGCATCCCGTGGGGGTAGCGGGAGTCGAACCTGTGACCTCAGGGTTTTGTTGGGTGCAAGACCCACGCCTCACACCACTGGGCTACGTAGCTCAGTGGTGTG
>JANZLD010000237.1:79655806-79678938 GCA_026413575.1 Erythroxylum carthagenense
AACCATAATGAAGAAATACAATCAGTTGAGGATTCTTTCAGGGTTAATTACTTTCTAGTTGTTGTGGATATGACAATAACTTCGTTAAAGAATATATTTGAATAATTAATGACATTTGATAATTTTTTGGATTTTTATTTGATTAAAAGAAGTTGAGGTCATTAGATGATAACGAATTAAGAGAATGTTGTACTAATTTTACGACGACTTTTTCTCATGATAATGTGTCTAATGTGGATTTAGATGAAATTTTCTTTGAATTAAAAGTATTGCAAATGACTTTGCCAAATGAGTTAATGTCATCAATTGAAATATTAGAATTTGTTCAAGCTGCAGATTGTTATCTAAACGATTCAATTGCTTATCGAATTCTATTGACTATACTTATGACTGTAGCATTAGCTGAGATAAGTTTTTCAAATTTAAAATTATTGAAAACCTACTCAAGGTCATCAATGTCATAAAAAAGGTTGAACGGTTTAGCTATGTTATGTATTGAGAAGGATATGCTGAACAATATTGATCTTGATAATATTATTAATGATTTTGCATCTAGAAATGTACGGAGAAATTGTTTTTCATAAATCATGATCCTCTATGTATTTGTTAGTGTTATGATCATTTAATATTTAGTTGATTATGTAAACTTATAAATTGAGTCATTTATGTTTCATACAAATATGTAAACTTAAGTATATTATCGATTTATTGGGGCCTTTTTTTTAAATTTCGCCCAGGGCCTATAAAACTATAGGAATGACCCTGCATAAACATATAGTGTTTCATGTATTTTCACTTACAAATTGTTGACAATTGTGATGTAAGTTCTTCCATTAACTCTCTCAACTCCAGGTTGGAGTCGCATCCTTAATCCGCATCATTTACCCTTAATATCTCTATCCGTATAGGGGTGGCGGATGGTGTAACAACAGGTATGAAAGGTGATGCCTCATCTGCAAGTGTGTACAATATCTGATTATGTTGTAACTGTAGAATGTGACGCTTCACCTAGAAAGTAACTGGCTCCAAATCGTGGTCTAAGCCTTGGTCGCATCATAGCTTGTTTTTCTATTTGGTGGCATATTTTAACCTGAAATTCAAATTTTATTGAATATTCCATAAATATAGCAATTTCAATTCAATATATAACAAAATATTGCTGATTCAATAATTGATTTATTGAATATAATATTCTATTACAAATACAAATTAATCACTATCAGCACTTAGTGGTAAATTAAAATTATCATCAACTTCTTTTTTCTGAAGAATTAGAATCAAACTCAGACTTCTCTTTATATAGCTTGGCCTCCTCATCTTCTCCAGATGAAATTTCAACATATTCAATATTTGGATTGTTTAAAGGTTCATTCTCGTCATATGTAATAGTTGCATTTATTTCATAAACATCTTCCTGAAATGCTTCACTTTCAATTTTCTATTCTCCTTTTCCATGTGATTTAAAAATATCTCTAGGTTTAATTTTGCAAACGACCAACCAATCTAACTTATCTTGCCTTAAGTTGGGAAAAGGGACATAATACATTTGAATCGCTTGCATCGCCAACAAGAAAGGTTCAAATTGTCTAAATCTTTTTCGCTAGTTGATTTCAATTAAATTGTATCGACTATGCATTTTTGTGCCAATATTATGAGTTGGATCAAACCAGTCACACTTAAACATTCTGCTTTATTAACAATACAATGTACTCAATTTCAAGTATTTTAATAATTTTATCATAGTATTCTATCAATTTTCCCTGTATGCAAACTCCACTATTTACTGTTGCTATGCTATGACCATGACATTCTGTATAATATTTGTATCTATTAACAAAATACGCTAGATACAATTTAATAGTTCACAAAGGTCTTTTCACAAGATCACATATGAACTTGTTCTCTATTGGATTTTCTAAAGCCTAAACAAAAGAAATTATCATATTAAATAGTATGATGTCATTTGAACACTTTAATCTTATAATTCAATCATTTTAATAATTGTAAATGAAAACTTACATATTTCTCGAACCATTGAGGAAAGTGTCATCCAACTTTTTTATTGATATCATCCTGTGTTTTCTTGGGTATTAGCTCGTATAACTATTCCTTGTATAATCTAAAAACATTATTATGTATTTCAGTTGTGAATAACATTAAATTTCAAAACTCAAATAATCAATTTTAACTTACTGCACGAAAGGTTAAACCTCTTGATAATTCAATAAAATGTAATCATAGGCAGCCTCTATTTCTTCCTCTGTTAACATTCTTCTTGTTGAACATCCATATGTTCGCCCAGGATATGTGAAAATGGATAAGTTACCATCAACATTTCCTATTCCTCCCCCATCGTTTTTACAAGGAACTTTTATTTCTCTTATGTAAATATATGACTCAAAATAACGTGAACAAAATATACTTGCTTCCTCCACTAAATAAGCATTACATATCGAACATTCAACTTTAGCCTTTTTTTTACATATTTCTTCAAGTGATGCAAATACTTACATTAGCGAATAGGGTTATTACATTTCTGTTATTAAAACATATTATTACTTCAATTTAAATATTTACTATAATTACCTCTCAAATAGATACATACATCGATATTGAACTGGACTAGCAAGTTTAGCCTTGAATGCTAAATGCACAGGTAGATGCTTTATATAGTCGAAGAAGTTTAGAGAGAAATCCCTTCTAATTTGCACAAAATTAATGAAATTTTCTTTTCTAGTTTTTCCATTTCAACCAACTTTATTTTAGATGATGTTAAGCTTTTGGAAAACAAACTTATTTATGTTATATCTTCCCAAATCTTATTCAGTTGCAACTCCTGAAATACGATTAAAATTAGCCTTTGCATAAACATATGATAATCATGACTTTTCATCCCAAATAATTTGTACGTCCTCATGTCCACACACCTTGTCAAGTTTGAAACATAACCATCGGGAAACTTTAGACTTTTCAACTATTCACATAAAAATTCCTTTTGTTTATTGTCCAAAGTGTAACATGCTTTTGCATATTTACCGATGTGAACTTCTTTATTTAACTCATTCCTTTTACAAAAAAAGTTTCAAATCAGCTCGTGATTTTGCATCATCTTTTGTTCTGCCTTCAATGTTCATTATGATATTGAACAAATTGTCAAAAATATTGTTTTCAATATGCATCACATCTTGATTATGACGTATCAAATTAGTTTTCCAATATGGCAAACCTCAAAAGATGCTTCGTTTTCTCCAACCAAAGTTTTTACTGATACTTGTATTAACTTCATTAACTTCAAATTCTATAGCTTTCAACAACCCTAATTCATCAATCTCTTGCAATATCAATTCACTAGCTTTGTGAGGGGGAGGAGGTATTTATACCATCCTATTATTAATGAGCTTTTGTTTATTACATCTAAGCGGATGATCTGGAGGAAGAACTTTCTTGTGGTTGTCAAACTAACATGTTTTGCCCCTGTTTGGAAGATAAAACACATTAGAATCATTACCATAATAATGACAAGCCAATTTTCTTGCTGTTCTCTATCCAGACAACATAGTATATGCTAAAAAATCACTAATAGTCCACATCGAAGTTACTCTTAACACAAAATTTTGATTCATAGACACATCATATGTCTCCATACCATATTTCCAAAGATGTTGTAATTTAGATATCAATGATTGTAAGAATACATCAATTTTATGCTTTAGATTTGTAGGCCCAGGCATAATCGTTATCAAGAAAGTATATGCCTCCTTCGTACAGATCTATGGAGCCAAATTATAAGAAGTAATTATGATTAACCATGATGAATATTATTGGCAGGATTGACCAAAAGGTTGGAATCTATCTGTCGACAATCTCATCCTAACATTTCGACATTCAACTGCAAACTTATAATAGGTGTTATTGAAATGTTTCCATCCTAGTACATCCGATGGATGACTTATTGTTCCGTCTTCCTGTTCATGTTCGTTATATCATCTTATGTGAGATGCACTAACATCACAAACATATAGTCTTTAAAGTCTCGGAGTTAGCGGAAAATAATACATTCGCTTTTAGGATACTAATTTCTATTTTATAGAATGCTTTCTAGGCTTAAACCTAGATTTATCACAAAATTTGCACTCTCGTAATTCCACATCATCTCCCCAATACAACATACATCCTAATTTGCAACAGTCAGTTTTACAACAGGCAAATCAAGACTCTTAATAAGTTTCTTCTTATTGTAAAAACTATAAACCATTATATGACCAGGAGGCAATGATCCATTATACTATCTAGGAATTTTATCAAAACTATGATCATAAATATGCCCTTCAGATTTATGATTAAAATCTGAGAAATTAAAAACAATTGAGTCATTATCTCACAATTTGGTCATAATTCTTGGTTAGCTAAGTGTAGTAAGTTAAAAAATGTTTTGCATGTAGGTTTGGTTCTTCTTAAAGAATCTCTATATTTTCCTGAAAGGTATAACTGACTGCATCATAAACCATTTGCATGTAAGGATTTTCAGACACCCACATTATTTGCTCTAAATCAAATCTTCCTTCAAACTCATCCATATTTATTGACGAGTTTACTTCACTACTCCTTGAGGTGCTACAAATCAATGGCTCCTTATGTCATGTCCACTTAAAATAATTTGGAACAAACCCTTTTATCATCAAATGGCGATGCACTTCATCAATATGAAGGAAATGAATATGTTTTCACTTTTTACGTGAACATATGATCTTTGGGTCATTCGTATGTGCAAATTGAGAACATGTATAATGAATAAAAGCTTCAACTCCCTCAACAAACTCAGGTTTAATGAAACCATCAGGATTAATGAAATTATCAGGTGTTAATCATCTATACATTCAAGATTTATCAACATTGCTCATTTATGCAAAACTATTAATTTCAAAAAGTGATTTCATAGTTAGTATCCTTCGTGTCTCCTAAGTTTACAGAACATTTAAACTTTACATGACATCCCCTAAGTATTAATCACCTACAATTGATTTCAATACTATGGTACATGGTATTGTTTACACTTGTGAATCAAGAAAGTAAGTTCTTACTGTGACTCCTAAGCTTGTAGAATTTTTCACCGATAAGTCTTATGAGAGCTGCATCACGGGTTTCCAGCCTATATACCATCCTAGGGGTGTATTATGCAAAGAATTGTCATGTTTATTAAACCTATGAATTTCTTGTGTTAATACTATGTTTGAATTAATCACATTGAAGTTAAAGTATCTATGTTTGAATTAATCACCTATAATTGATTTCAATACTATGGTATGTAGCATTGTTTACACCTGTGAATCAAGAAAGCAAGTTCTCGCTATAACTCTTAAGCTCGTGAATTTTTTTACCAATAAGCCTTAGAGGAGCTGCATCATATGTTTTCAACCTATATACTGTCCTAGGGGTTTATTATGCAAAT
Source organism: Erythroxylum carthagenense (assembly GCA_026413575.1). Classification (NCBI taxonomy): domain Eukaryota; kingdom Viridiplantae; phylum Streptophyta; class Magnoliopsida; order Malpighiales; family Erythroxylaceae; genus Erythroxylum; species Erythroxylum carthagenense. Next base: position 79,661,256 of record JANZLD010000237.1, read on the forward strand.
AACTATCATGTCTATTAAACTTATGAATTTCTTGTGTTAATAATAAGTTTGAATTAATCACATTGAAGTTGAAGTATTTATGTTTGAATTAATTACCTACAATTGATTTCAATACTATGATACGTAGCATTGTTTACACATGTGAATCAAAGCAAGTTCTTGCTGTGAGTCCTAGGTTTGTGAAAATTTTCACCGATAAGTCTCATGAGAGTTGCATTATAAGTTTCCAACCTATATACCAACCTATGGGATTATTATGAAAAGAACTGTCATGTCTATTAAACCTATGAATTTCTTATGTTAATATTAAATTTGAATTAGTCATATTGAAGTTGAAGTATTTATGTTTGAATTAATCACCTATAATTGATTTCAATATTATGGTTTGTGACATTATTTATACCTGTGAATCAAGAAAGTAAGCTCGTGTTGTGAATCCTAGGTTTGTGAAAATTTTCACCGACAAGCCTCACAGGTTTCCAACCTATATACCGTTTTAGGGTTTATTATCCCTCAAATCATCCATAAAATCTCAAACTCATTCCATATACAATAAATACTTAGACTATTAAAGAAGAACATAAAAACTTATCAATGATTATAAGAATATTCTAAACAACAACACAAAATCAAGACCTCCTTTACATTCAAACAAAACCTAAACACATCATAATCATATTATTAAAGCAATACAAATGATAGACATTAGTTGGACGATTTACCTAGATGGACAGAGAACGATAAACTACAAAGAAGAAGGATGAGCGACACTTTTCAACACAAAATATAAGGTATGTGAAAAAGAATATTTCATATTTAATATAATACACTTGTTCAATAGTTTTGTTATATTTTTAATATATTAAAGCAAGCAAATCAGAAAATAAGGCAATCTAAATTTTGATAAATAATGCAATACAAAGAAAATCTATTATTTAAGCTAAAACACAAACATATGATGCTAATTAGTTAACTAGTGAGAATACACTATTGCTTTAAAAGGAGTGCAAGAGTATGCAAGATAAAACAATGACATCATAGACATCAATTTAAGAATTTCGAAGTTCATATCCACTAAGCTCCAAATCCATTAGGCTCTTTGACCAAATATAGCAAATTCTTTAAAAGTAACATCATTACTAATCATAAATATTGGAGCTCTATCCTTTTCATACACTGTAATCTATACCCTTTCATTCCAATAATATACAAAAAAATGCACTTTATTGCTTTAGGCTCTAATTTGCAATCATTGACATAAGCATAAGCAGCGAAACCAAATATCCTCAAGTTAGAATATTAATAAGAAGTATCATACCAGATCTCTCGAGGAGACTTAAATTTACTGTACTTGATGGAGATATATTCACCAAATAAGTAACAATGTTAATAACTTCAACCCAAAATTGATTTGGAAGACTAACATTTAACCACTTCATGAGTATTTAGTTTATCCATTTTATACTATATTTTATTGTGGCATATGACATACAGTGTAGTGCCTTACTATACCTCCCTTCTTATAAAACTCATGTCTATTGCAAATTTTCAAGTCATTTTTCCTTCTGAACGTCTTGACTTATTTTCTAGTACATTTTCAAACATTGTCTTCCACTTCTTAAACTTTTCAAATAATTCATACTTTAATTTCATAAAATGCAATTTGTACTTTTCTTAAGTAATCATCAATGAATAAGAGAGAATAATTGCATCCTTTATGGGATTGAACAGGAGCTGGACCTAATAAATTTGAGTGAATATAATTAAGAATATAAGTTAAGTTATGCATGCCAAAACTAAATTTTAACCTACGCTACTTTCTCAGAACACAAGACTTATGTAAATTCATCTTTTTAGCCACAACTTCATCTAACAATATTTTTTAACTCAAAATCTCAAGTCTTTACTTGCTTATGCAACTCAATCTATGATGCCATAACTCTGTAGTACCATTATTTTCCCTTAATTATTGAGGCATAGCCACCAATTATAGTACTATCCTATTTATTAAGACATATATTCGATCCTATAATTTTCCTTTCATTATAGTTATGGCGCCCTTTATCACTTTTAGCTACTTATCACCATCAGAAAACTTATATATCAAAAGTACCTAAGGAATCCAATTCTTTTGAAGCTTAGGAATACATAAGACATCTAATATTCTAATAATGCCATCATAAATTTGGAATTATACTAAATCATTACCTTTAGTAAAATAGTCTCCATTATCATCCAATATGATAGTACTATTCCATTGTTTGGAAGGATAGAACTAGTCCTTGTTAAAGGTCATATAACAAGATATGCCATTATCTATCACACCCCAATTTGCACAATCAAAATTACTAACTATCAAATAATTATTGTCTCTTCTATCCTCTTCATCAAAATTCATTGCATTATAATAACACTCACTTTTCTGTTAAAGTTCCAATTCTCTTTATTGTTAAAGCATCAAACAATTATCCATTGATTTGGAAAGTGACTTACCCTTATTTTTAGTATCATTTTCCTTGCTCCTAGGTCTATTGATGACCAAACCTAAATCTGATCCATTTTCATGTATATTAAAGACATTTTTCTTTAATTATTTAGATTTCGAAGCATCCTTCACACCATTAGTATAAGTAATCCTATATAATATAGTATTAACAAAATTTACATATTAACTAGAGATTGTTTTTGTACATTTCATATGATTCACATGATATTTATACTTTTAAAACAAGGAGAAAACCATTAAAGAGACCATTTAGGACTTTCGTCGAACACTTCAAAGGCATGACATATTCATCCCAATTAACCTAAGCAAATCATGTCTTTTTCCTTCCTTAACATTTTCCAAAACATTGCAAAGACAAATACACCACAAATAATCAAAACAAATGCAAAAACACCCCAAAAACTCCTAGATTCGTGCAATGTTCGAACATATACCAACACTGTGTATACAAAAAATCACAAAGAACAAATGTTGAATGAATTATCTCCACTTAAGGACATAAAGATAGTGACCAGAGAAGACAAAGGCAGACAAATGTCGTTGAGGAGAAGAGGAATCAACGACAAACAAATGGGAGAGAGGAAATAAACAAAAATAAAAACACAGGGGAGAGGGAAGGGTCTTTGGGTAGGTTCAATGTGTAGGAAAATGACGTCGTTTGGTGTTAAACCAAATGACGTAATTTTTGTTTTATTAAAAACGTTGAAGCCGAAGGAAACGCCAACGTTTACCTCTAAAATTTACCAACATAATTTACCGACAGAATTGTATTCCATTGGTAAACTCAAAACTTATTTATTTTACTAAGTATTGCTGCATTCTTTACCGATGGTAATTTTCTAATCTCGCTATATTCTGTCGGAAAAATTTTCAGGATAATTTCCCTCTGTATTTACCTACGAAAATTTTTTGAGTTGCAAAATGAAAATTTTCCCAACAATGTTACTAATAGAAAATGATTTTTCGTCGGTAATTTGCTATAGTTTCATTTCTGTCGGTAATTTTTCAACACTAATTACTAATTTTCTTGTAGTGTATGGATTTTGAGGTTTTCCATAAGGCATTGGCTAGTGGGGTTATTCCATTAGTTTTTGTTTCAAATGTTGGATCAGAAATTAGGTCCTAAGTGTTTACTTGGTATAGTTAGGATTTTATCCAATGAAGAAGTCAATTTTAATAATACTAAGATATTAATATTCACATGTGATTATGCAAAGTCAGTTGCATTCACTCTTGCGGCAATTGTTGCATGTACTTCTAAGAAAATCCATATTTATGAAGTCAAATTAAGTGATTCTAACATAATTTCTATAATTTTTGTCACATTTAATTTTCAATCTCTTGTTTGATATGAAATTATGAGCAAGAAATTTTTAACTTCTCTTGCAGTTTACTAGACATTGTTCAAATATTTCTTGTTGTTGATCCTTATATGAGAAAACATAAACAAATTTTCTTAAAGCTAGTAAAATTTTAGTTCAAAATCATGTTTCTCAGATTTTTTTCTTAATAATAGCTATATTAATTTCTAAAGTCATGTCTAGTTGTTATTCCTACTTATTTGAGTGTTTCTTGTGTTGTTTTTGAACTTCAACCATAGGTTTACTCTATTTGGCAACTAATTTAAACCATATAACTTGAATTTGAAGAGATTATGTTATCTACTTCTTTAATATGAAAATTGCATAATAACAAGCAAAGCACTTTCACTAACTTTACATCTTGCTTAAATTACAATTTTCTTGAGGTCTAGGTATAATTTGTATTTTTATTCTATAGAGAACATGTTTAAAATAAGAAATTTCATTAAACAACATGTTGTCATGGTTTTATGTCTTTATTAAGTTGCTTTCTTGTTATGATCCTTTATGCATCTGTTCAGTTTAAAAGCTTATAATTATTATGTCTAGAATTGTTTGGTGCTTCCAAAAAGAGGATTAATATGTTTCTTGACTTGTTGAATTGCACTAAGCTGATTATTTTTCTCCATAAGTTTTATGCTCTATTTTGTCTTCAATCTCTCTAATTCTATATTTTGCCTTCAATCGTCCCTGTTTTAGGAAAAATGTTATGTGATAAAATTAAGAAATAACATATTGCTTAATGAAAGAGAAAGAGAACATTCACATCCTCTCTTCCTCCTCAAGAACAACCCTTACAATTTTATTTCTAATGAATATGGGAAGTTCTATGTAGAGTATCTTACAGGGAGTGTAACCTTTCAAAGAGAATTTGATTTTAAGGATCTAAAGAATACCAACATTGTAGCATAATTCAAAGCCCTCAATTGGAAGAGGTGGTGTGACCATCCAAACTTTTCCTCCCTTATATTGTCAAATAAATTCTATAGCAATGCTTCTTACTAAGTGGGAAAGTAAGCAACATTTGAGCATATAAAAATTAAAGGCAAATTAGTCAATATCTCAATAAGAAGAATCAATAAACACTTGGAAGGAGAGTAACAGTCACCCAATCAACTTTCTAACTACTAAACTCCTTACTAAACTTAAGGCTTGGAATGACTTCGTCAATGCCTCTCTTTATCCATCAACTCATCCAAATGAAGTTAATGTTAGGTGTGTCAAGTTATTTTACAAAACCAAGCAAAAAGTGTCTATTAATGTCGATAAAATAATCAACGAAAGAATTTGTAAGATTTTCAAAGATCCAAAGAAGAATATGATCTTCATAAAGTTACTTATTGAGTTAATGGCTGCTAATGAAGTGTCCTTTCTTCATGTTCTTTATGGAAAACACTTTGTAGAGGAACCTATATCATATGCTCTACTATTGTATAGAGAAAAAGTGAAAAAGGCCATATAGTTGAGGATGAGAAAGAGAATAGTTGTTCCTATGGAGGTTGAAATATAAGAAATAGATACATAATAACCACAGAGCAGCTTTAGTAGAACCTGCACCAACTTATTTTTTTTGGTAAATCAGAGAAAAAATTAAATAAATGAACAAAATGTTTACAGAAAAGTCCACAGACAAGGCTGTAAAACACTCCGCCAGCCAAGCCTCAAGGTGACCAATAATAAACTAGGAAACACAGCAACTGGGGAAGATGCAACCCGAAACCCACTCAATAGTTACATCAATAACACCAAGAAACAAAGCAAAAGCCCAAGCAGACAAAGTCAATTAGACAGCCTAACTAAGACACTCCAACTTATTGACACATATTATCTTACTATGATAGGGATAGCCTTGGATTTGAAAAAGCTCAATGAAAATATGGCTATATTGGATTAAAATAGAATAAGACTTGATGCCTCCATCAAGAAGCTGTTCAAAACCAAATCTCCAATCTTCAATAGAAGGTAGAAACATTAGAAACCAACATCAAGATTTTAAATTATTTAGATTTTCTCTAAATATGTCACCATATCACAAAGGCTAGTATGTATAAGGCTACATAAACTGAGTCTGTCGGTAATAAAATTTGTGATCGAGATAGATAGTAATTACCAAATGGGGAATTCCCTCTTGATTACCCACCTTTCCAATAGTGGCTAAGCATAGAGATCTTATTGCAATACATGTAGCACCTATGGATTTGTATCATCCATACATTTGTCCAATCTAGCCTCCATACCAACATAACCACTAGCCCCCACCTGGAAAGTCTAGCCAGTCCTTCAGTTTCTAACCAGAGCAATATGATTGATATGGATGCAAAATCTTTCATCTCTCAAGTGCACCATTTCCATTTTCACTGGCTGTCTTTTCCTAAACATTGGGATAATTTTTATAATAAATGTAGGGGGAGCTTAGTTTTATGTAAGCGCATGATTTTCTTTGGATGTGGATGTATAGTCTTTGTAGGTTATTCTATGTGTTCAACCTTAGGTTCATGACATAATCACTCATTTTATTTTCTTTTTTATTTTCTTTTCATTTTTCATTTCAAGCATATAGTAATATGATTTTGATTATTTAGATTGCATTTAAGGAACCTAATTAATGATTATTTCTTTATGGAGAAATACCTTATTTGCTTAATATTATTAAATTTTGTAAGAAATTGAAGCATGCTTTATTATAATGGGTAGAACATGAACTTGTAAGCAAATTTTAGGCCTAATTATCAATCATTTACTTCTTATGAACATTTCTTCTTTGAATGAGCTTTGCTTTATAATGGATCTAGAATTTGCTTGAAGATCTTTGAAAAAATAAAATTCACATATAACCTGATATTGAATTTTTCCTTAGAGAAACCCTAATGAGCCAGTGGCCTATTCCTTCTATGAACCCTACAGTAAAACACCCTTTTGTCACTTTCATTTATTACCCATATTTGAACCATGAGCTAGAAAAGTACAATAGGTATAGGGAAACACAAAAAAATTTAGAGAGATAATAAGGGATAATAGTAGAACAATTTAAATGTAGAGGTAAAAAGCTACATGGTTAGACATAGGTTAAAAAGTGTTATAATGGGTTAAGAGTTAGTGAGAAGAAGTGAAAGAAGTAAGCTTACTTCATATGAATCAGTAATTAAAACTTGGCTCTTAGGAGAAATGTCTCTGCTAAAACCCATATGGAAAAAGGATATTTAAAAATTATGAAATTTAGTAAAAGCCATCAAAAAAGGAAGAATAAAAGAAAAACAGAAAAATGAACAAGGGGTGTGTTTATTTGTTACAAATCTTAAGAGCTAAGAAGAAAATCACATATCTATATATGTTATACAACAATGACAATTCAAAGAGTAAAGTGAGGGTTGTTTTTGTACACAATCTAGCTATGTTAGGTCATGAATTAATACTTTGCTAGTAACCTAAACTCTAATAAGAAGGCCTCCAATATATACCCTCCATATCAAACCCAGGCTCTTTATAACCAAAAGAAAGAACATTGCATCCAAGGGTTATGTGAGACATCTAGTAAGGGATCTTAGGCTCTCTTTAAAGCTTATGGTTAAAATTACAAAGGAAAGTAAAGAGTATTCAATGTTTACATGACTCATTCAAGGAGGGAAAAGTTAGGGAGTGAATCTGTACACATTGGAACAAATACATAACTTTTCTTTCTTGCATAAATTTTTTCAATTATTAAAAAATCATAGCACATTCTTGTTTTCATTAAGGCAACAATCTTAATTAGATAGCCTGCTTGTTTTGGATGTTTTACTCTTTTAGTTAGCATCTGCTAGGGACTAACAAATGGCTAAGTATAGGGAAGTAATATTTGCATGAAATACTTTGTTTTTATCCTAGCTTTAAACTTAACAGTATTTTTATTTTTCAATCTTCTAGGTTAGTTGAGTTATTTTGGTGTAGGGATAAGGTTAAAAATACAAGGGAGGAACTTTTGGAAAATGGGTGCAAGTTCTATGCAAATTTTGTCTTTGATTTTGTAACATTGATATGAAGTTGTAGCTTTGGAAGCAGGGAGTAAGAAGAAACTTTGATGCTATAACATCAATTTAAAGCCACAGTATTAGTCAAGAAAAAATTGACAAATTTAATCTCAACGATAACATCAAGTTAAGGAAATAACATTGAAATTGAAGAGCAAATTTTATCTTAGATGTTATAACATCAATACAAGGCTATAACATCAAAATAAGAATTACAAGATTTTGACATGTGTTAAGAGAAAGTAAAGAGCACTCTACCCAATATAGACAAAATAATGATGATTGAACTCTTAACAATGTCCATCTTGGGTAGAATAGTCTTTTCTTTTTCTTAATAGATGTAAAAATCTTATAATTCTTATTTTGTTGTTATAGCCTTGTATTAAGGTTATAATGTTGAAGCCAAAACTTGCTCTTCACTTCCAATATTATTGCCTTGAATTGATGTTATATCATTGAGATTGAATTTGTCAAATTTTTTCTTTAGTGATGTTATATATAGCTTCAAATTGACGCTATAACATCAAAGTTCTATCTTGCTCTTTGTTTGTTTCCAAAGCTGCAACTGTGTATTTATGCTATAGCATCAAAGAGAAAATTTGTGTAAAACTTGCATCCATTTTCCAAAAAGTTCCCCCTCACATTTTTAACCTCATCCTTGTACCAAAACAACATAATTAAGCTAGAGTAATGCAAAATAAAAACACTTTTAAGCTTAAAGATGAGGTATTTTTTTTAAATACAAATATCACTCCCCCCACATTTAGTCAGATGCTAGTCGCTGACAAATGATAACTAAGAAAGACAAAAAAATCCAAAACAAGCAAGTTATCCGGTTTAGATTACTGGAATGTTGAAAAAAAGAACGTGTCATGCTTTTTCTTAAAGGATAATCAATTCTAAAGTGCTAAACCTTTTAGGATTTTTTTAATCCATTGCTCAAGTTCTTAAAATTTTCAATTGAGTGACCGATCTTTTAAAACCTTAACAATTCATTTTAAATCGTTAGTTTTTGCTAATGATCATTATAATAAATAATAAAGAGAATAACCAGAAGAGAGAATAATAAAAAAAAGAAACAGATATTTTGTTAATCAATAACTCTTCAATATATGCTTTATATCACTCTTACAACTAATTGCATTTAAATACCTATTATACTTTTTTTATATGCATCATATACAGCCTTGTTCATTTGGATTCAAGTATTCTATGCAAGCATCACAAGTAAAATTTATGATAAATGAGCTTCGTGATAGTAATGTTGGCACTGATCCTCATAGTTACATGTTTTCGTTTCTTAAAGACTGCATTTGTCTACATAATCGGTCACAACAACCGTTCAAAAAGAAACTTTTGTCAAAGCTAATATAGAAGGAAATAGAATTTTCTGTAGGAATCTCTCTCAATCTTCTTTCAGGGGTCATTCCTATGGTCAAAAAGAAACTCATAGCGATAGATACATGTGTGTTAAATTTGTTGAAGTATAGTCGTTACTAACAAACATTTCACTAACATTTTTTGACAGGCTAAAAATGGTTCCTAGTGTATGGTGATAACTAAATTTAGCCAAAAAACTGACAACTCAAAACTGATGGACGATAGCAACACTAGAAGTTGCAGGAAAATATCCATTCTATTCAATTCATCTTTGACACCCTCAGTTTAGTTGTCTCTCTCCCAGAAGTTATTTTTTGTGCCATTTTCTTAACACCATATCTTGATATTGGATTTTTTTAACCCAGTTTTGCATCTATGTGACATGAATCTCCCACAAAATCCGTTCTGGTGCTTGGAAAATGCGTTCAGATTATCTTAGTTTTCTGAACAGTAATCGGTTTCTGGCTCAATCATAGAGAATTCAATTGGCTTCAACTTGTGACATCCGCTTGGGATATAGGCTTTCAAGAAGGGGTAATGAACAATTCTCTAAATGCTTCTGAGACACAAGATTCTGTTGGAATTTCGTTTATCTTGTAACAAATATAAAATACGTTTTCCCTAGTTGAATTTCATCTCTTTCCAGGTTATGGGGCTTAATTTGTTCAGCAATTTGGAAAGCGTGAAGGCTGTCTCAACATCAAAATTGCAAGCTCATTCTGGTTTTTCACTAATAAAAGGCCCTGACATTGGTAAACCATCTCCCTGAACCGGAGCCGCTCTTCATTCTGAAATCCTCAATGGCTGAGAAACAACCCGAGGATCATTCAACAAATAAATTGCCTCAGAGCTCTGTGACCTCTGTGTATGAAGTTGAGGTTGCGGACTTGAGCCGAAGCGTAACAGTCACATGGAGCAAAAACCTTATGAATTATTCCCTTGTCATCAGTGTAGAAAACGTTTCTGACGAAAACCATTATACTTGCAAGATCGAATTAAAGACTTGGCAGTTCTGGGGGAAAAAGGGACTAAAATCCTTCGATGTAGATGGGAAACGAGTAGATATTTACTGGGATTTTCGACAAGCCAAATTCACAAACAACCCTGAGCCCTCCTCAGATTATTACGTTGCTATGGTTTATGGAGATGAGGTAGTTTTAGTACTAGGCGATTTGAAGAAAGATGCTTTTAAGAGAACCAAGAAGAGACCGTCTTTGGTGGAACCTATTTTGTTATGCAAAAAAGAAAATGTATTTGGTAAGAAACTATTCTGCACCAAAACAATGCTATGCAGCGGTGATAGAGAACATGATGTGGTCATTGAAATCTCTTCATCTGGGTTTGGAGATCCTGAAATGTGGATAAGCATCGATGGTTTCGAGGTAATTCACGTCATGAACTTGAATTGGAGGTTTAGAGGGAATGAGAGTGTGACCACTATCAACAACGTCCAAGTACAAATTTTCTGGGATGTACACGACTGGCTATTCAGTGACACAGGCACAGGCTCTGGCTTGTTCATTCTTCAACCCGGTGCCCTGGAAGCCAGTTCTGATAGTGTTCGGGACGGTAGAAATAGCAACAGCAACAGTGGCCGGAGTCACGATTCAGCACCGGAGCTGCCATCAAACGCAGATCAGTTCTTCCACATTATATATGCTTGGAAATTTGAGTAAAAGACGTGGGCAATTTGAGTTAATTAGTCCTCTCAATCCATTGATGTCCAATTGCTTGATAATTGTAGGTGTGCTTAGTTGAAGCCAAGTCATTCCTTGGTAGTAAGTAGATCATGATTAGTCCTTCCAACAGTTGATGTGTCCTGACAAAGAAATATCATCACCAGGCTTTTGAACCACAATTCAAAGATTGCAATTTTTATATCCTAACCGCTTCTTTGTGTTGGTTCATTTACAAGACTTGTTCTTTTTCAGTTTGCTTACCATTAGTCGACATGCTTATTGGGAGAAAACACAAAAATTGCAACTATGCATGACTTTTGTGAGAATGGCTGAATTGAAAAGCAAAGCTAATAGTGAGTCAGTAAGGTTTAATTCAACCAAATGCGGATATGTTATTATCTCCTTTTAACAAATAAATAAACTCTATCATTACTCAATTCATTAGAAAAATAGAAGAGATACCTCAATTAAGAAAATAAAAAAAAGACGTAAAATGATGGAGCTCTTTTGGTTTTATTTGTTACGAATGATCAATCACAATAATCAAAGAACAAGTATAATAAACAAACAAAGATTAACGTAATTTACCAATATTTGGCTGCTTCCATAGGTGACTAGAGTTTTATTTCACTGTAAATTATTTTCGACATAAGTACACTAGAAGAATAAAACATGTTTATATTCCTAGGAGAATATAAAAGTCCATCGCAATCGTGAGCTTGATGTAAAGTTTAAAATATATTATCAAGCTCCATATTTCAACATTATTTACTTTAAAAATACTTTTAATATTTAAGATTTTAGGCTATTCTAAATTAATATAAATTATTGTGTTATTAATAATTGAATTAGTAATATAATTTATATATTAAAATAATTTGACAATTGCTTAATGAAATGTCTTTTACAGTAATATTATAAAGGCATATTGATTTTGAGTGGTAGCTGTAAAGTTTTAACAAATGTAATAAACCATTTTGTCATCAAGAAATGAATTTTAACAATATATACAAATAAGTTCTACAATTTATTGCAAATACATGTGCAGAACAAACTCATTTGCGAAGGTTGTCACCAAACATAGAAGAATGCATATTTTCAGATACATCATTTTGTTTAGGTGGGGTAAAGTTTGCTTTGAACATAGCTAACTTCCGCTCTCATATATCCACATTTCTGTCAAAAGCACTAATTCTCTTTAATGTCTTTTCTTAATTTCTTGAATCTACTGCCCTTTAAGAAGCAATTATTGATGGCCACTTCAATATTAAATTTATAAACAAGATAACATTTTTTAATTCCTATGCATTTGTACAGAGTCCAATAAGTTGCAATATTTTCTTCCAGACGAATTTATTATTTTAAGATAATTTCATTTGATTGAAGGTGAGACAACAATTAATTTAATTATTTTAAGATAAGACTTTTTTGTTTTATAAGTTATGCTTTCTCACACATACAAAACAGTATCTTTCTCTCACCAGTATACATAATCACTAGGGTACCATAATTTTCCTTCTAGTCTCTACCTTCAAAAGGAGCCAATGAGTTACCTACCAACTTAAAATGGATACTTTCTAAAGAAAGAGTTCCAAAGCTAATTGTTAAGTATAGTAAGTAAGGATGTGCATAGAGAGATTTATCCATTAGCATTGGTCATTATGGAGGAAGAGAATAATGAAACATAGAGTTGGTTCATGAATTTACTAACATCTAATTTGGAATTAGATGATGGCGAAATAATGATAGTCATATCTGATATGAACAAGGCAACTTTATCCTCATATATTATAATTAATCTTCATCATTTTTAAAGTTTATATACATTTTTTAATTGTTGTAGGGATTAGTCAGAGTAGTAAAGGTGACCTTATAAATACAACACATCGAATATGTGCTAGACACGTGTACCACGATTGGAAAAGGAAATACAATATAAAGGACTTGAGAGGGTAGTTTTGGAACTTGGCTTGGTCAATCTAAGGAAAGATGGGAAAAATGTTACTAATAATTTGAATTGAAATGTCTAGTGGTTGACAACAAAAATGAGTGAAACTTTTAATAGGTGGATCTTACTAACTAGAGACAAGTTAGTAATAAGCATGCTTGAAATAATTAGAATCATGGTGATAAAGATGCATGTGGATATGATACAATTTATGCATGGACATAATTTAGATATTGCATTAAATATTGTGAGGAAATCAAAGAAAAACAAAAAAGATGCAACACAATAGATAATAGTTTAGAATAAAGATGGGGTATACGAAGTTTCTAAGGTTTATAACAAACATATTATGAGGATTGGTAGATAAATTTGAGTTTTTAAGCATATGATCTATATGGATATACCCTAGAAACATGTCATAATGTTTTCTACCATTTCAGAAAAAGGCTTGAGACATTTGTAGGTGATTGTTATAAGAAAATATGATTTCTTAGTTTGTGTGAACATGTAGTGCAACTTATCAAGGATCAAATTTTCTGGTCTACAACTAATATCAAGGTGATATACCCACAGATAAAAGAGTCATACTAAGGAGAGTATTTAAACTTAATAATACACTAGTGGATGACAGGGACTCCCTAGCTTTAGGAGTTGTCAATGCAATTACCACAATAACTACATATATAACATTGTACAGTCCTAAAATTCACAAAATTTTATCACATATTAAAAAAATTGAAAAATTGAGAATCTTGCATCATAATTGAGCAAAGACTATTTTTACTACTCATCAAAGACTATCAATCAGATTGTGTTTTTATTATTGATGGAGTTCATAATCTATAAGTAGGAATGTCGTTCATAGTGAAAAAGTGATTAGTCTATAATGTTCTACATTTATGTAGAGCTTCTATTAGATTCTTTAAAAAAGAGAAGTTTTAATGGTTCTTTAAACCATTTATAACTAGTCATATATGAGTTTACAGGATAAGATTAAGCATAAATCATGAATAATGTATTCCTAGGTTTATTCTTTAAGGTGAATATATTAAGACAGAGCATACTACTTTGAAAAGACTTGGGGCCTCTATATTAAGAAGTAGTGTTTCTTAAAGCCTAGAGCTTTTATGGAAAATAGATATTGTTAGTAGAGGATTACATGATAGACTTACAATGGCTTTAGGGAAAAATTTTGCTCAAACAAAATCTCTATTCTTTTATAAACTAAAATGGAAAAGCTTTATGGTGAAATTTCCATCATTTTGTCTAATATTGCATAATTAAAACAGTAGATCATTGTTATCCAAATTGTCACTTGTAAAACTTCCATTCTGTTTAGAGAATGATTCTCTTAGGAACAAGAAAGAGCCTCATTGCTTTTAGAAAGAAGATGCTTTATAATTACCCTTAAATCCCACCAATCTCTCAACCTTACCACCTTTTCCTAATCAATAAAAGAAGAATGTTTTATTAATAATAAAACATAATCTTTACCCTTTTAGCATAATATTCTATCAATTTACTATAGTACATTCTCCAAGTATAATATAACTATGAATCCAATATTTACTTTGTGATGGTAATAATTTCAACATGAGATAGATTTAGGAGCTAATAATTAAAAAATTTATGCCGTTATGAGCTTGCCTATTTGTATGATGTATCTATCATAGTGTGTTCATTTGTTTTAGGTTATAACTTTGAATTTTCTTCATTGTTCTTAAGAGGATGCATAGACATTAACAATTATAGAGTGTTGTCACTATATTAGCTACTTACAAAAGCTCAACACAAAGTGCAAAGATAAAATTAAGCATCATTATCAATTAGGTGGAGTGGCATAATTGAACCCTTACACAAGCAGCATTGAAAGAGGAGTTCATCATCAACGAAGGAGAAGTTATCACGGACTCAATTTCCAAACACAAAAGTTTATCTTTACAAAAACTCTCAACTGTGGCATAATTAGTTCAATTTCTTTCAAAAGTGAATACAAAGCTCCTTACTCCAACTCTTGTTGTTAAACAAAGGCAAAATTGAAAATTTCCAAACTAATAATTTTAGAAGGGCTCGATTTCCAAACTAACTGGCAACTTAAGCAGAAAATAAGGAGAACTATATAATTAAGGTTCATATAAGTAGATTACGTGGAATGTTACTCTTGATTGAGAATTTTGATTAATTAAGATTAAATTAAATTAGTTAATTAAATTAATATATATTAAAGTTCAATTAGGTTAATTAAGTTTTATTAAAATTTTAACATAATTTTAAAAAATTAATTTAATTTAAATGTGACATGTGAGTTTTATTGTACTATATACCATTAGAAATGTTAAACTCATGCTATATTTGCATTGGTATCGCACATAATAGACAGAGACTTAACTTCATCTGAATTCATATCCACTCAAGGTTCTTTTGAAAGTTTTACGAATATTAAGTTTCATTTTAGATGTTCAGAAATGTTATGATTCAATTTTTTTAATGAAAACTTTAAGGTTAAATCTACATTTTTTGTAAAATCATAAGAGACTTTTTTATATTTTTCTACCTTCATAAAAAGAATATAGAAAAAGGCTTATTGAGAATCCAATTTTAAGTTTGGCTTTATTTCTCTTTTGGGTTAGGAACTAGGGCTTTAATTTTTAACGTGGATAATAATAATCCTTGCCCGAAACTCCCCCCTAAAAATCTTTAATAATTGGTAAAGTGATGAGACAAAAGAACGAGAGGCAATGTAGGAAGAAGAAGATGATAGTTAGAAGGATACGACAATATTTACATAAAGAGGGAACAAAAGCACAATGTTGTCTTGATTAGTGATGTAGTAAAATGATGAAAATTGTAATAATATTAGTGGTGGATGTATAACTGCTAGTAGAGAGTAGT
This sequence comes from Erythroxylum carthagenense, assembly GCA_026413575.1. NCBI lineage: Eukaryota > Viridiplantae > Streptophyta > Magnoliopsida > Malpighiales > Erythroxylaceae > Erythroxylum > Erythroxylum carthagenense. Next base: position 79,677,029 of record JANZLD010000237.1, read on the forward strand.
TAAAGGTAGATAACAAATGTAAATGATTAATGACAAAACACTTTCTATATAGCCTACTTCTTCTCTCTATTTTGTAATACATCTATTCTTTCTTTGATAATTAAGGTTACAATAATGTAACTACAACACTTGGTATTAGAGCTCAATGATTCTTGAACTTATAGAAGAAGGTATGTGTTATCAATACTGGAAAAGAATTAAAGAAAATATGAAAAATCATATACAATAATTGGGAATGAAGTATGAGCAGGGAATGCAAGAATTGAAGGAGTTAATGACTCAAGTTCTCTAATAAACCCATTTAGGATAGCAAGTTGATAAGGAGTGCAATAAAAGAGCTTCAAAGTTTAAAGCAGTAGAAGTACATAATAATTATCAGTATTATGTGGCAATCGGATCTTCTACGATATAATTTTTAATGTTCAAAGGAGAAGGGTTAAGAAATTAGATATACAAATATGAGTAGCATGTTCACCTGGATAGAACTCTATTGAAATTAAAGTTTGGCATTGCTATAATGCATTTGTAAAAGGAAGCTTTTACTTGATATCAGTTGCATATACATAACAAATTAATGATAGAAGAACCCAGTTAGGAGGAGCACATTTTAGCCCTAAATAGAGGTATAGTAAGCCAATGTTTGAGGATTTGATAGGGGAACTAAAGTAATTAAGGCTAGATGGATCAGTCAAGGGATATTGCATAAGGTTTGATCTTTTTTCTCATAATTTAGTGATATCTATATCTAATTAGTTCATTCTTAAAGTGTTTAAAACCTAAGATTGCATACCTAATCAAAATTTGGGCCCTTTGAAAATTACAACAAACATATGATTTAACAAGAAACTATAAAGTGGTAACCCAAAATTATTATAAAAGAAATCAGGGGTTGAAGATGTTATATACCTAATTTGAAAACTCAAGAAGGTATATTACCAAAATCAACAGAGATGAGTGGAGAAATAGTTTAGCAAAGAGTTACAAAGACTATAGTACTTAAGAGTTAGATGAGTAAAGAGTGACTTTATTTTTTGTGTGATGAAAAATATAGTCGTAACCATAAATGTAAGATAAGGTTGATGTGCATGTATGTCACAAAAGATGGAGAAGAGTAGAAAGATGATAGAACAACCTTCTTTTTCATTACAAGTTATTACATGTACTACTTTATTTCAGTTCAAAAAATGAATGCAGTAGGGAACTATAAAGGCAAAACTATTCATATATTAATAGGTGGAGGAAGTACTCATAACTTTGTCAATAAAAAGTTTATGAGTAAGAATGATTTAATGGTGAAGAACATTGATCTAATTTTAACCTTAGTTAGAGGGGGATTACAAATTCAATGTCAATAGAGGTCTAAAGAGTTAAAATAGATAATGAATGGTCATCAATTTGATTCTTTAATAATAAATATTATAGGAAGTAATAGTATTGGGGGTGTAAGGTTTCAATTTTGGATGATATTATATGTAATTACAAAGTAGTGTTGAATTTTGAATAACAAGCAAAGAAAATAGAGCTAAGAAATAAGAGTTAGAATATGGTGTTAGAGATGAAAGGGAAACGTCTTGAGAAGTAAATGAAAGGTAGGGAGGTAGTATGTCATTTTCTAATAAGTCAAAAAGATGATCAGCTGCAAATATGTATTCCTTATATTGAATTATAAACCTAGTAATTAAATGTCAATAATAATCCTTTTAATAACAAAAATGGTAGTTATAGTCTCTATTGGAAAAATATCAAGATATCTTTCAAAATCCTAAGGCCCCGTTTGGTTGACGAGAAAGTAAAGTGAATTTGGATTATGATTTCTTGGAAAATAAATTTATAGAAAGTAAAGATATTCACATGTTTGGATACTTATAAGAATTCTAATAGGAAAGTTGGGTGGATTCTTATTATAGTGT
>JANZLD010000237.1:79680131-79705935 GCA_026413575.1 Erythroxylum carthagenense
GATAATCAAGTTTGGACCCGGAAATCAAATCAATTGCTCATTAAGTAAATTTTCCGGTCCAGACCTATTACTCCAAAAATTCTGGAAAAATTCCTATAAATCCACAAAAATTAGAAAACGCACAATTGTAAACTCCAATTTCGTATTTCAATTTCCTAATTCTCAATTCTAATTCTAATTCCATCTCAATTGACCTAATTTCTCCAAATTACCAATTTATCCAAATCAAATCGGGAAATGTCATGCATGAACGTACATACATAAGCTCGATCAATTATCAATCAATACAATACCTATATGCATATGCAATTGCCAAATTACACATGCACCCAAATCTAGAACCATCCGAATTACCAATATGCCCTTCATACTGGTAACGGGATGTTACAAGTTGTCATACCTCCATCTTAATAAGACCCGAGGTGGACCATATAGTAATAGTTGGACACCAAAATGCCAAGCTAATCTTACAAGCACATATGACGTAGTCTATTTATACATTCTATCCATATGGTCGCCATTTAATTAGCAAGATATATTAAATCCAAATAGGCATAATTCATTAATTCATCCATCATATTAGTCTAGGCTTAATCCCATTATCGTTCAATACATAAGTTTAAATCCTACTGGTTAACAACATAATAGTAATAATAATAATTTCAGTTAAAAAGTTCATAAATAGACTAATGACCCTAATAATGTCTATATTGAAATCTAAAGACTCAATGTTCCAAATACATGAGAAAATGAAACTAATTAGATAACTTTGGTCAACCTTATCTAGACCTTACTTATGCTTACTGCTGATGCTGCTGCTAACTAGTTGACTAAATAACATATCTACCTTTTTCTTGGAAGAGGAGAAAAAAAGAAAATGTGAGTATACACTAAGTGAGGGGACAAAAATCACCCATTAGTGGTTATGCATAAAAAGGATTATTTTCATTTTGAAAACCATTTTGAGTTTATAAAATAAATTTTAAGTTTCCTATCTATATTTATACACAACCATGCCTATTGGATATTTTTACAACACTCTAACACGAGCATCACTTACATTAAGGCATAAGGTCTATTTTCACGTTTCATACTAAGGTTTAAGAAAGACATGTGTTCTTAAATCAAGAATCGTCACAGTCATTAAGGGACAAGTTCATCAAGCACTATGATCGTTAACCACTTGATAAGATATAATTTCCTTGAACAAACAATACCATCTCAAGCATAAGCACACATCTAGCTCAATTTCATTACACACGTCCTTCATCAAGTTTTTATTCATTTCTATTAACTCTTTAATCTAGGAATCCTTATTTTATTCCCTAAGCCACCTCACTTAGGTATTTTACCTAAACCACCCTACTTAGGCCTTTGATTAAGGAAATTTTTCTTAGCTATCTCACTTAGCTCTTTTGCCTAAGCCATCTCACTTAGGTCTTTTCTAAGGAAATTTTGCATGTCACCTCACTTAGGTCCTTCATTCATTTTTATTTAATTAATCTATTTATTATTATATTTTTAAAAAGGGAATTCATTTTCTTACTTCACTAAACATCTTTAAGCAGGTAAGCAAATTTTCTCTCTAGCAATAAGTTCAAGGCATATGTCATAAATTTTTAAAACAACTTTTCATAGGAAATCCACAATGACTCACCACAATCACAAAAAATACTTATGGAGCAACAAGTTCTCAACTATAAGAACTTGAAAATGATTTAAATCTAATTTATAAAATTTTATACACTTGTAGTTAAACATATATATAATTTTCATATTAAACACCTTCCCAAATTCAATTTCTACAACCTTTGAAATTAGTTCCGAATAACATAACTCATATGATGTTAGAACAACATGAACAATCTATGGTAAATTAGTTATATCGACTAAATTGTTACAAATTTACCTTAACAATTTTTTCAAAAAATATACAAGATCTAAAACTACAACTTTCATGTTTTAACCAACTTCTAAATTAGTTCTCTATGCCTTTAAGTCATAAGTACAATCCTAGACTCAGCTTTAATCCTACTTGATAGACCAATTTCTAAAATTTGACCATATCTCCTGACATGTAAAATTTGGGCACTTTCTGTTTTATAAGAATAAACTACATATATCCACAACTTCTATGTTTTATATTTTGTCAAATATACAAGTCTTTACTTGAAATAATTAGAATAAAATAACTCAGTCATTCATGTCGAAAACAAAATAGTTACACTTATTAATCTGTATCTCACAAATTAAATCATATTTCCTTAAACCTTTTCACAACCATTTAGAATACATATAGAGAGCCATGAAAATCCCACAAAAGTTTGCTCAAAATCAACATACAAGATTTCATTTTAAGAGAGGTTTAGGAAGAGATGCAATCTCACTCAACTTTTTGATAGAAGTCAAGCCTTCTCTTTCTCCAAGCCTCTTCCTTCTTCTTTCTCTAGGAAAATATCTCCTATCTTTCACCAAAGATGTTAGCCTTTTTGCTACAAAAATCCTTCTCTTGATGTTTTTCCTCTTCAAACTCTAGTTGACCAAAATTTTAAAAATTTCAACCATATCCCAAAGTGCAAAATCTCAAACATGCCTTTAATAAGCCTTCTTCTACTTATATGACTCCATGTCCTTATTTGTCCATTCACCTTTTATTTTCTATTATATTTTCATATATTTTATCACTTATAGACACATTGATTACCTCAAAATAATTTTCTTCTAATAAATGCAATTTATTTTTACCTCCAACACAAATCTCCTTAATTTGTTCACTAACATTAATTATTCTTAATATTTTAACAAAAATTTTGGGTCAAAAAATTTATCCTCAAATTTCTATCAATCATTCACGACATATCTCCTCATTAAAATGATTCTAACAAAAGTAAAAAGCTCCTCTTATAAGTACCAAAATGTAAAATACATAAAAATTCAAGTTTAAAAACAGAAATAACAAGAAAAAGAATACTGTATGGAAAAATTTAAATTAATGGGACCGAATAGTAATTGAGAAAATTAAACAAAGATTCGAGGCATAACAACATTTATGTGGGTATAATGAGAGTGAAATTGCTTTCAAGGCATTTAGAAAGGCATTGATAAGTGCCCCTATTAGTCCTCTCCCTGGTTTTGATAAACTTATGGTGATTGATGTTGATGCTTGAGGGGAAGGTACAATAGTTGTTCTGATGCAAGATGGCCACTTATTAGTATATGTCAACAAAATTCTTTATCACAAATATCTTCATCTTTCCATATACGAGAAAGAGTTGTTGACATTGGTTTTGGCCATCAAGCAATGGTCCCACTATATCACAAGGAGGTATTTTATCATTCAAACTGATCACAAGAGCTTAAGATATTTATTGGAGTACAAAATAATGACTCCATTCCAATAGATATGGTTACCTAAACTCCTAAGTTTTGACTTTGGAATTAAGTATAAGAGGGATTTAGAAAATAAAGTCGATGATGTTTTATCAAGTGTTAGGCTATGTTTGGCTGGGTGGTTATTAATGGAATTGAATGGACTATAATATTATTTCATCTTTTGGGAGGAAGGTTTATAATAGAATGGAATTGAATAGGATAGAAAGAGAGAGTTTCACATTACATCATATTCATCCTAAATAGTAAAAATAAGTTATCTACGATTTGTTAAGTTTAGGATGGAATGTAAAATTATAAACAATATTTCACTATATTACATTATGAACCCTTCTTTCAAACAACATTTTATTGTATTATATTATGAACCCTTCTATACCTCCCAAGCAACAATTTTTTAATATTACATCCATTTATATTACATTCTATTATAAATCATTTCATTCCATTCCATTAAAAACCTTACATTGAACTAAACATAGCCTTAAGTTATATTCTTTGGTCCTTACTAGTATTTAACAAGATTTACTATCTCAAATTCAATAGAGTTCGGAGAAGGATAGTGGATTAGAATTAATTATTCAATAAGTGAAGTAGGGCACTTATCTTGATTCATCTTATGCTTAGGTAAATGACACCTTTACAATAGAACGGAAGATTGGTTGTAGGTAATGATTTAGTTTTACACACTTGTAATGTTTTTGTTTTCCATAATTAAGCCACTGGAGGACACTTTGAATTGTAAGAACTTATAAACGCATCTAGTTATGTTTTTTCGGGAGAAAAATGCAAAGTCATATTAGGGATTTTATTTTTCATTGTGTAATATGTTAAAGTAATAAATATGATCCAATTGCGAGCCCAGGAAAGCTTCAAATTTTGGTAATACTAGAGTAAGAATAGAATGATGTTAGTTTAAAATTTATCGAGGAATTGTCTAAGTTAGAAGGGTATATGGTAATCATGATAGTGATTGATCACCTAAGAAGTATAGTCATTAATCCTTTTTCAGCTGCTCAGATAGCTCACTGTTGGAGAAAACTTCTTGCCACATCCAAGTTTGTTATAACTAGATAACCAATTAGTTTTAGCTAACTAAATGAATATATTCCTTTTATTATTTTGTATATAAACTGTTCAAAGAAGAGCCAATAAGATACAAGCCTTTCTTATATCTTTTTCTATGTTTAACATTATGCCATTTATGTTATTTATAAAGGTATAAATATCAAGTTACAAAATGTAACATGGTGTTAGAGCCTGATTGAGATCAATTGGATTTTCACATTTTTTTTAATTATTTTGTTTCATCAGTTTGTCTAGCTTACATAATTTCTGCAAATTCAGCACCATTTCGTTTATACTCTCATTGTTAGGCATTTTGCCTCAATAAATATTTTGATTTCAATAGCATCTAAAACTCCTTTACATTCCAATCACATCCTAAATCAAGACTTTTTCAATTCATTTGCCACTTATCCTACTTATGAGTTCTATATACACCATTTTGATCATTCAAACTTTAGGTTGTCAACAAAACTTCTTACTGGTGACAATTTTACCAATTAGAGGCTATCTTATGAAGTTGCTCTTTTTGCTCACAACAAACTTGGCTTCGTTAATGGAAAACATCCTAAACTAGATGATTAATCTCCTCTGTATGTGCAATGGGAAAGGGGATAATCTCTTGGATTCTACATTTGGTAGATGAAGAAATTGTCAATAGTTTGTTGTATTGCTTTGCTGCAGCAGAGATATGGAAAGAATTGGAGATCATGTATGGTCATGTTGTTGGGACTAAGATTTATCAAGTACAAAAAGAGACTTGTATACATAACCAAGGTACTCTCTTTGTGGTCTCATATCTTACCAACTTAAAAAATTATGGGATGAATATTCTTCTTTGGTGAACATTCCCTTTAGTACTTGTGATTCTGGTCAAGTTTTCAACAAGATTATTCATGATTAGAGTTTATGTGATTTCTTATAGGCCTAAATGATGATTACAAAGTGATTGGAAGTAATATTCTCATTATGACACCTCTTCCATCTGTCAGTCAAGCCTATGTGTTACAAGAGGAACAACAAAGAGAGATTTATAATACTACTACTAATCCACTTAATTCTGACTTATTGGCCTTGGCTTCACGGTAGACGTTATAGAGATTCTTCAATAATTTTGGAAAATTTGGCCCTGTTACTCAGAGGAACAACTGCAGTAAAAGAAACAATTTTTTTGCACACGTTATAAGATTCTTGGACATTCTATGGAGCATTGCTTTAAACTTCATCCTGAACTAAGAAATGCTAGAAATAAAAGGTTGGCTGCTACTATGGTTCGTTCTGATATTCCAACTAACATTCGTGATTTTGATGGTTCTTCTAATGCTCAAAACTAATGGAGTTTTCGATGTTATTCCTCCTATCACTGCTGAATAGTTTCAGCAGCTCTTAGCATTGTTGTCTCATCATAATTTAGAGGTCTCTTTCGTCGATCATCTTGCATCCTCTACTATAATGGCATGTAATTGCTTATGTCTCTCTTTTTTAAGCCTAATATGAAAAGGATAATTGATAGTAGAGCTATCGATCATATTAGCCCAACTCTTGACATTTTTAATACTTATAAACCTATTTCACTTCATTGCATTATTACTACACCTAATAGTAGAAAAGCTCGATTAAACCCATTGGTACTATCAAATCATCCTCGAATATTACCCTTTTCTCATGTATTGCATGTCCCTGATTTTCAGTTTAATTTCCTTTCAGCTAATAAGTTAACAAAACAACTTTCCTCTAACTTGTTATTTACACCTACTAAGTGTGTTCTTCAGTTCCCTTCAATGAGCAAAACAGTAGCTTTTAGTAGGGAAGTTGATAGATATATTCAATCCCAAGGGTATAGATATTCATCATAACAAAGTCTGTAAATTTAAAAAACCTTTTTATGGCCTTAAGCAAGTATCAAGGCAATGGTTTGCTAAGCAGTCCATCTCTTTTTAGCAACTAGGATATATTTAACCTAAGAATGATTACTCCTTATTTCTCAAACAAAAAGGTTATAATCTTATCATTGTAGCTATTTATATTGATCACACCTTTGTGACTGGGTCTAAACTTGCTGAAATTCAGGCTTTAAAATAACATCTTTATTCAACATTTAGTATCAAAGGCTTGGGCAAATTACATTATTTCTTAGGTCTTGAAGTTGGATATACTTCTTATGCTCACTTAAAAGAAATTTACTACTAAACTATTATATGAAGCTAGAATTCTTGATCTTAAAAGTGTATCCACCCCTTACATATTAATCATCATCTGGCTACTGATGTTGGAGAGCTCTCCTGATCCTAGTTATTACACAATGTTCATTGGAAAGCTCAGTTACCTCACCCATACTAGACTAGATCTCACATTTGTTGTTTAAAAGTTGATTCAGTTTATGCAACAACCTTGAATGCCCCATTTATAGGCTTGGAATATGTTCTTATGTATATTAATGGCACATCTAGTCAAGGTATTTTGTTAAGAGCTAACACTCAGCTCAAACTTTAAGCTTTCTTAGACTTGAATTGGGCCAATTTTCTTACCTCTTGATGCTCCATCACTGGTTATTTAATTCAACTTGGTCAATCTCCCGTTAGTTGGAAGAGTATGAAGCAAAGTACAATCTCTAAATCATCTACAGAGGCTGAATATAAAGTCATGTTGCAGGTTGCCTATGAAGTTAATTGACTTCTAAGGCTTTCGGAGGAACTGAATATCTTGAATCTTAAGCGTATTCTCTTACAATGTGACAATTAAATTGCTCTGCACATATCTACGAATCCAATTTTTCATAAGAGAACTAGGCATATAAAGTTGGATTGTCACCTCACACACAATAAAATCATGGAAGGTCTGTTGCAACTCACATATTTGTCCACAAAATGTCAACTTGTTGATCTTTTGACCAAAATCCTTCCTTCTGCTTAGCACTGGCAGCTTCTACTTAAGCTAGGAATGTTATTTTCTTCCTTCAGCCAACATTCTCCAGCTTGCAAGCTGTGTTAGAGAAAACTTCCTGCCACGTCAACAAGTTTGTTATGACCATTGCAGTGATCTGTGGATGATACCTCAAATGTGTCATAGAAATATTTATATGATCTTCAGTAACGTTACCTTGATGTGAACTTTAATTTGCGGACAAGGTTCTTGAGGAGAGAGAGTTAATGTTGCAACAGAAGATCAAGACGCAATGCGGGTAGAAGAAGAAGAGAGTTAGAAGGATACGACAATGTTTACATATAAAGAGGGAATAGGAGGACGATGTCGTCTAGACTAGTAATGCAATGAAATGATGAAAATTGTGAATTCTTAAGGTAACTAACGGTTGTAAACTAACAACGAATAACATTTTGTCACTTCTAAAGCCTGCTTCTTCTCTCTGTTCTGCAATACAGCTATTCTTTCTTTGATAATTAGGGTTTTACCATTAACTGAAACATGAGGCTTCGTGTGCACTAAGATGTTTTTGGAGAGGCGTGCTCCAATGATTGTAAATTGGTGAGAAGGGCATCAACAGGTGAAGAGAAGTGCTTCACAGAATATTTTGAAGATGGGGAGAAGTGCTCCAGAAAATTTGAATTGCCGTGTAAAAGAAGCTGTGCAAGAGCTGACTTAGCCAAAGTTGTCAATTTGTTTCCTAAACTGAATTCTGCAGAGTTCAATTTAAAGGAAGGTGTTAAGAATTAATTTGATTTATGTCACATGTTTAGCAAGGTTATTTAGTTGTCCGAGTCTTTAGGAAGTCAATACATTGTTGCTAAGTTGTTGAGACACGATAGTAGTAGTGGGTGGTTTTTTTAATGCTTTTGTGGCCCATGTTGGCTACTATGCGTAAGCCTTATATAAGGCCTTATTCTAATAATTTAACGGAGGTGTGTGAGTTAACATCATTTCCTTTTATCTCATTGTTCTCATCCTCTCTGCTCACTCTTCTTTCTATCGTTTATGTTTAAAAATTCCAACATGGTATTAGAGCCATAGATCCTTGAGGGATTGTGAGATTGAGTGAAAAAAAAAAATCTTCCAATGGCTGCTAGCAATTCAGCTACTCTTCTGCCCCCAAATTTTAATGGTGAAAACTATCAAGTATGGGTTGTCAAGATGAAAGCTCATTTAAGAGGTCTTGGCTTATGGCAATCGATGGAAGAAGAAAGGGAATTACCAACCTTGGGAAATAATCCAACACTAAATCAAATAAGAGCTCATAAAGAAGAAGCAGCAAAAGCTCCAAGAGTGTTATCTATTATTTTCTCTACAGTTTTAGGATCAGTTTTCACAAGAATTATGACTTGTGAAACAGTTAAAAATGCTTGGGATATGCTGAAAGAATTATATCAAGGCAATGAAAGAATAAAGAATATGCAAGTTTTAAATCTCAAAAGAGATTTTGTAGCTTTGAGTATGAAAGAACATGAGAGCATACAAGAATATTCTGATCGATTAATGACTTTGGTGAACAAAATACGGCTATTGGGGGAGGATCTATCCGAGAGCAAAATTGTAGAAAAGATTTATATAAGTTTGCCCAAAACATTTGAAGCGAAAATTTCATCTCTTGAAGATTAAAGAGATATTAATGATTTAACTTTATCCGAATTGTTTAATGCTTTGAAGGCACAAGAGCAAAGAAGTGCCATGCGGAAAGTTGAAACTGAGCAAATTGATGAAAGAGCTCTTCTAGCGAAATCGTCAAACAGAAAAGGTAAAATTTCTCAATGTGATCATTGCAAGAAACCGAGGCATGAAGAGAAGATTATTAGCATAAGAGAAAACCTCAATGTTTCAACTGTAAAAAATTTGGACATCTATAGAAAAATTGCAAACTGAAAAATGAGCAAGCAAATATGGTGGAGTTGGTTGGTGAAGAAACTCTTTTTTGAGAGTTGGTGAGATGTGCACCAAGATGTTTTTGGAGAGACGTGCTCCAATGATTGTAAGTTGATGAGAAGGGCATCAACAGGATGATGAGATGTGCATTAATAGGTGAAGAGAAGTACTTCACATAATATTTTAAAGATGGGGAGAAGTGCTCTAGAAAATTTGAATTGCCGTGTAAAAGAAGTTGTGCAAGAGCTGACTTAGCCAAAGTTGTCAATTTGTTTCCTAAACTGAATTATGTAGAGTTTAGTTTAAGGGAAGGTGTTAAAAATTAGTTTGATTTATTTCACATGTTTAGTAAGGTTATTTAGTTGTCCGAGTCTTTAGGAAGTCAGTAAATTGTTGCTAAGTTATTGAGTCATGATAGTAGTAGTGGGTAGTTTTTATTAATGCTTTTGTGACCTATGTTGGCCACTATGCGTAAGCTTTATATAAGGCCTTGTTCTGATAATTTAATGGAGGCGTGTGAGTTAACATCATTTCCTTCTATCTCATTGTTCTCATCCTCTCTGCTCACTTTTCTTGATATCGTTTATGTTTAAAAATTCCAACATGGTATCAAAGTCATAAATCCTTGAGGGACTGTGAGATTGAGTGGAAGAAAAAAAAACTCTTCCAATGGCTGCTAGCAATTCAGCTACTCTTCTACTCCCAAAATTCAACAGTGAAAACTATCAAGTATGGGTTGTAAAGATGAAAGCTCATTTAAGAGGTCTCGGCTTATGGCAATGGGTGGAAGAAGAAAGGAAATTACCAGCCTTGGGAAATAATCTAACACTAAATCAAATAAGAGCTCATGAAGAAGAAGCAACAAAAGCTCCAAGAGTGTTATCTATCGTTTTCTCTACAGTTTCAGAATTAGTTTTCACAAGAATTATGACTTGTGAAATAGCTAAAAATGCTTGGGATATGCTGAAAGAATTATATCAGGGCAATGAAAGAATGAAGAAAATGCAAGTTTTAAATCTCAAAAGAGATTTTGTAGCTTTGAGCATGAAAGAACATGAGAGCATACAAGAATATTTTGATCGATTGATGACTTTGGTGAACAAAATACGACTATTGGAGGAGGATCTATCTGAGAACAAAATTGTAAAAAAGATTTATATAAGTTTGCCCAAAAAATTTGAAGCGAAAATTTCATTTTTTGAAGATTAAAGAGATATTAATGATTTAACTTTATCCAAATTGATTAATGCTTTGTAGGCACAGGAGCAAAGAAAGGTCATGCGGAAAGTTGAAACTGAGCAAATCGATGAAAGAGCTCTTCTTGCGAAATCGTCAAAAGGAAAAGGAAAAATTCCTCAATGTGATCATTGCAAGAAACTGGGGCATGAAGAGAAAGATTGTTGGCATAAGGGAAAATCTCAATGTTTCAAATGTAAAAAAATTTGGACATCTACAGAAAAATTGTAGATTGAAAAAGGAGCAAGCAAATATGGTGAAGTTGGTCAGTGAAGAAACTCTTTTTTGAGAGTTGGTGAGATGTGCACCAAGATGTTTTTGAAGAAACGTGCTCCAATGATTGAAGGTTGGTGAGAAGGGCATCAACAAGAAGATGAGATATGCATCAATAGGTGAAGAGAAGTGCTTCACAGAATATTCTGAAGATAGAAAGAAGTGCTCCAGAAAATTTGAATTGCCATATAAAAGAAGTTGTGCAAGAGCTAACTTAGCCAAAGTTGTCAATTTGTTTCCTAAACCGAATTCTGCAGAGTTCAGTTTAAGGGAAGGTGTTAAGAATTAGTTTGATTTATGTCGCATGTTTAGCAAGGTTATTTAGTTGTCCGAGTCTTTAGGAAGTCAGTAAATTGTTGCTAAGTTGTTGAGTCACGATAGTAATAGTGGGTAGTTTTTATTAATACTTTTCTGACCCACGTTGGCCACTATGCGTAAGCCTTATATAAGGCCTTGTTTTGATAATTTAACGGAGGTGTGTGAATTAACATCATTTCCTTTTATCTCATTGTTCTCATCCTCTCTGCTCACTCTTCTTTCTATCGTTTATGTTTAAAAATTCCAACATTCATCCCTTTCAATGTTTGGTTGATTCAAAACTTAGGGAAATGGAATCAACTAAGTGTTTATAACGGAATCAAGAACAAAAATATCTGTTTTGTTTTATACTGAAAATTGGGCATAATTTTCTGAACCTATAGTTATGCAATTAAGCATTCATTTATTTGCTGTTTAAATTTGATTATTTGATTTCATAGTTTAATTTTGATTATTTGAAATCTGAAGGTTTTTATGTTTATTCTGATAATAAAGCTTTGATCTTTACCGGAAATAGAAACGCTGCAATGTTGTATTTAGAAGGCGGGGATTATGATAGCTAATTGGTTCCTATTAGACATCTCCAAGATTGATGAACCGCAAAAGACAACAATCAAACGGCTCCCAAAATATTTCATTTACCAAAGAAAGTAAGTCAATGTGATCTTGAGGATTGTGAGCAACAAAATCCTGGAAGAGCCCGATGATGATGTTGAGGAGACGATGATTCCAAAAGAACGTCTATTTAACTAAGCAAGAAGCTGAGAGAGTTAAGTTATTTGCTACAAGGATAAAGCATGCATTTTGCTTAGACATATGCATATTTTTTGTCATTTCTTAGACGTCATATTATTAAGAATTTTTAAGCTTGCATGCTCTTTTGCAAAGAATTTGCTGGAAAATCTATGCACCGAACTGTAAATTTGTATAGTCAATGATATAAAGATGTTGAGATCGTTCAATTGCTTTTGCTCAATTCTTTATGCTGTTATTGATAGCTGTTGTTTAATGGAAGAGATTCGATTTAGCTTCCTCTTGCGCCTGGCGGAACTTCTTTCCTAGATTGTCTATTGTCTCAAGTTTCATTACTTACCTGCAGGTCATTTTACAACTGTTGAGCTGAGAATGAAACCACACGTGAAGAATTTTCTCTTCAAGTTGTAAGACAGTAAGAGCCACTGGTGTCCAATTTTATGGAACAGGTGACTAACTAGCCCCTATTGAGAGTTTCCTGTTCATCAGATCCATTTCTCGTTTTCACTGTATGCACTGCATTTTAAGGACATGAATCCATTTATAGTTTTTGCAAGGAACTCTTGTGCTTCCACAAGTTCCGGAATATTCTATAAATTTTATTTGATGTGCTTCACAAGTTATTGATGTTTCCACTTGTTGTAGAGGGTTGATAAATAATAGCTGGTATGCAGAAATAGTTCTAGATGGTCATCCAGGAGCTGTATCAAGCAAGGGAGCTATCTTCTCTCCATACCGATTTCTGTTTTATTCTCAAGTCTATGTTTTGTAAGCTACTGCAGTTGGCCATATAATTAATATCATGCATCCTTTAAACCTAGCATTGTAATTGTAGTTCTGTAGCATCTGAATCTTTGGGATGTTACTGCAATATGGCTAAAAAAGAGATCTTTGGAGGAGGGATCAAACAATAATTATTGTGACTTGTCTCACTAATTGTCTATTTTGTTCTTGTGACTGCTGACAGAGAAAGCATCAGGTTTTCAACACTCATCATAACAATAGGTCAGTCAGTGGGCAACTTAAATGTCTTTTATTTGATGGGAAGAACTCATACAGTCTGGATAGGGCCAGAAGCAACATTATAGGTATAGAACTCTGTAGATTAATGGCAAAACTGGGTAACTCTGATAATGGTCGTCTGTGGGTTATGACCAGTTACTCCGGCCGTATGAATTTAAACTGTGGGTTAATTTAGTAATGTTTTGGCATGGAAACTTCATACTACAAAACTGCATCGTAATATGTATTAACAGCAAGAAATTGCTTTTTCAGATGTTGCATACATGTTGAGAAGTACATGATGTTGTAGTGAATCTTGGTTTTATTTAGCAACAGTTGCTGATAAATCCACCCGAACAGACGAGCATCAAAGCAAGAGTTGAAACAGAATGATCATTCTTTCAATCTGTTATTTTCAAAAGTTGGTGTTGGCCACTAAATATTGCAGCCGCATTGTTTGACCAGCATTGTAACCGATGGTGACATGGAGAAGGCAATGATGGTGAACATGGAGATCAAGATCAAATGTTTGGCATATAGAATCCAGGATCAGCCAATGGTTCAGGCTTCCAAGCAGCGGCTACATGGTCAGGATGTTCCTAAAGTGACACGTAAAGCAAGAATTATTCAATGGCTTACAGTATCATGGTCTTTGTTGGATATAAAGAAATTGCAGACTGCCTTTTGCTCCTTTAACAAGTGCAACAAATTAGAGATAAATACAGGCTAAAAATAAAGAAAAGTTATTAACATTTTGTATTATAGGCTAAAAAATTAATAATAAATATATTTTTAAATAATAAAATACTACAATCACTACTCTCTAAAAATAAGAAATAATTAAATAACATGTTGAAGCAATTCAATGAAACAGTTTTGACTCTGGCGTCATCTGCATTGTTTTGAAGAAATTAGAAGCTCACTTGGAGTGCAACAAGGATCACCCAAATGCGACGCCAGAAATGTGGGACGTTTCAAATTTAGACAATGGTTCGTCCCATCGCTTGAGTTGGAATTTACTTGACGTGGATAGAGTTAATGTCTCCATTGGCCATGATTTTGGCCACTGCAGCCCCTACTGTGCTACATTTCATCTTGCGTCAGCCTGGTTTAGTGACATTTAATCCGCAAGTCCACCTTCATGGTGGCATTGCTCCAAGACAAAGCAGCAAGTGACGCAGGATTGTTTATACGCAAAATGGGATTATTCGTGTACCCGTGAACTGCAGTTCTTTCAATAAGATCTTGTTGATTATGTTGGATCAAATGTCAACGTTTTTACGTGTAGCTCAGAAAAGTCACTAGTCTACTTTGGTTCCTCTGTGCTGTATAGCTTACGCATAAACTCTTAAACCTGACCGTTAGATGGATTTCAAAATATGCAGTTCGAGCTCTTGTGCTATTAGGAGATAAGATGTTGGATTTCTTTGTCGGGACTGTGATTTTGACGTGGGTTCCAATGCCATTGCATGTGACCAAGGTTAGTTTACAAGACATCATTTTGCTTCTTATAAAGAAAGGTATGATGGTCCTGCAAGTCCATGTGCTTCTGAATTAGGACATGAAATTAAATAAAGTCTTTAAAACCAAGGTTAGCATATCTTAGAAGAGCTGGTTTTTGGTTCATCGCTGGAAAGTCCCTCTCAGACAGCACATGAACATGTGAGCTTAACGAACCTGGGGACCATGTGGATGGAAATACTTTGTTCGACTGTGTTCGTAGCGCAGAGATGGAAAGCGAAAGAGAGAATCCTATTGCATACATTAAATACAAGCAATCATTGGTCCAGCTTTTGCATTCTCCGCGTTCATTCTCTCGATCTATCCATTGCCATCCTACTGCCTAGTCTAACACCCAAATTTATCAACTCCAAACATCTCAACTAGTACTTCTTATTTTTCTTGTTAATAGAAATTATTGATTACAACTTATACTGCCAGGAATCACAACACTACGAGAAAAGAACATGAGAAGGGACAAAATTATGCTTGACTTCCCACTCCGATTGCGCTCTTTTCACTAATATCAGATGGAATCATCAGAGAAAGCAAAGGAGCAATTAGTAGAACCTTGTGAAACTACAATCCTAGCGGGAGGAGAACAATGAACTGTTGTTGTTAGAGCAACCTTTGAAATATCAACTTCAGGCCTTAAGGCCTCAACGTGACGAATCTCCTTTAGCATTGCAGCCACGTCGTTCATCGTAGGACGATCATCAGCTCTGCTACTTATGCAGAGAAACGAAACAGATAATGTTTGGAGCATTTCATGCATGGTAGGGTCAGCTCTTCCTCTAAGCTTTGGATCAAGAATGTCAACTGGGTCTTTCTTGGTAGCTAGGTGGTCCCTAACCCACTGAACCAAGTGCGAACCACCAGGCAAAGTTGGGTCTAAGGGATGCCTTCCTGTTAGAACTTCTAAAAGTACAACACCGAAACTGTACACATCGCTTTTCTCAGTGATACGTTGCATTGATGCGTGCTCTACACAATCATAAAAAAGAAAAAAAGATCAACAAAATTTAAGCAAAGATTCCTTAACGAAATCTTCCTTTTGAAGTGAACTGAAATGAATAATTAGACTGAAAGAGTACCTGGAGCCATATATCCATAAGAACCAGCAAGGTGCGGTCTTGGACAGGGTTTTGATAACTCATCTGAAGTAATGCTGTTCACAACTCTTGCTAATCCAAAGTCAGCTAAATAAGGTTCGTTGCCTGGTCCTAACAGCACATTCATGGCTTTAACGTCACCATGAAGAATTGTTGGCACACAATCATGGTGTAAGTATGCTAGTGCATGAGCCACCCCTAACACAACATCGTATCTGGCTTCCCATTCAGCCCCTCCTTTGCCAGCACCATGTAAAATCGAGCTCAAGCTTCCATTAGGCAGATAGTCATAGAAGAGGAGCTTCAAGTTTCTGTTAGAACCCCAGCCCAAAAGACGGACAATGTTTCGGTGTCTGATTGAACCAAGTGTCCGAATTTCAGAGTTGAATGCCGTATTCTCTTCTGATGACCACATCTTCTTAACAGCTAGTGTCTCACCATTTGGAATCATCACCCTGTACACTACTCCAGAGCTGCCTGTGCCTATTACATTTGATGATGTTAGATTCTTAACTATGTCATCAATGGAGAAGTCGAGCTTCTGATATAAAGTTATCTCCCAATTATCATCTTCCATCATCCTCCTGCTGGCAATACGAGTCCGGATTAGCATGTAGATTGCTAGGAGAACCAAGACTGCACTCGCACTGAGGAGAATAGACATAACCATCTTCGCCGCTGATCTAGCGCGTCCATCTGCTCCCATT
Source organism: Erythroxylum carthagenense (assembly GCA_026413575.1). NCBI lineage: Eukaryota > Viridiplantae > Streptophyta > Magnoliopsida > Malpighiales > Erythroxylaceae > Erythroxylum > Erythroxylum carthagenense. The sequence continues at coordinate 79,696,300 of JANZLD010000237.1, forward strand.
CGATCAGCTGGTGTCACTACTGCTCCAGCAATGTAGAGACCTTGGTTTGAAGCAAGGTCACTGAGAGGAATCTTACGGAAAAATGGGGTGTTGGGCAATTCACCAGAGAAGTCATTAAAAGAGATATTAAGAGAAACAAGGTTTTGAAGGGCTGCCAGAACATCTAGCTTGCCTTCAAGCTTGTTGTGTGAGAGGTCAAGCACTCCAAGCTTGGTGAGACCGGAGAGTCCAGACGGGATCCTTCCAGAGAATTGATTGCAACTAAGATTGAGAGAGATCTCCAGAGAAGGAATTTGACCAAGTTCCTTAGGAATTTCTCCAGAGAAACCATTGCCCCCAAGATTTAGCAACTGTAGCTTACTGCACGACAATATCTCAGCCGGGACAGCACCAGAAAGTTGATTCTTTTCCAAATTGAGCTTGGTTAGTTCTGTCAATGAACCAATGCTAGGGGCCAATATGCCTGTAAGCCTATTATCTGACGCATCAAGAAACTGTATGCTTTTTGGTAGAGTGGAAGGTATAGAACCTGTGATTCCATTTGAATGGAGATCAAGAAATTCTAGGTTGTTGCATCCAGCTATAGACGGGGGAATGCCTCCAACAAGATGATTGTCACTCAAGTCAAGGAAGTTCAAAATCTTCAAATTTCCAACTTCCGATGGAATAGTACCAGCCAGTCTATTTCCATTTAACCTCAACCTGTACAAGTTGGTGCTGTTTCCTATATCAGGTGGTATGAAGCCGGACAATTCATTTGAAAGTATCAGTAGCTTGGTGAGGTTTTTCAGTCCAAAAATCTTTCTGGGTATAGAACCAAAGAAGTTGTTATAAGATAAATCAAGAGCTTCGAGGCTCTTACACTCTGACAGAGTCTCTGGTATGTTACCAGTTAGATTGTTCTGCCACGCAAAGAAAAGAGTCAATCTCTTAAGGTTTCCAATAGCCGCAGTTATCTCACCCGATAAATCGTTGTTGTCTACTTCAAGATGAGTGAGGGCTGTACAATTTGAGATTTCAATCGGTATGGTGCCTGATAACTGGTTAACACTAAGTTGAAGCTCTTGGAGCTTCAAAAGGTTTCCAAAACTTCTAGGTATGCTTCCTGTCAGAAAATTTTCAGATAAATCAATAACTTTGAGCTCAGAGCAGCTTCCAAGCTCGTCTGGGATTGTATCTACTAAACTGTTCTGCCACAAGAGTAAACTCTGAAGCTTGGTGAGTTCCCCAATTCGTTTCGGGATCGGACCAGATAAAGAATTCTGGTACAAGTATAGGTTCTGCAACTCCTTACAGTTTCCAATCTCTTCTGGGATAGGACCAGACAAAAGTGCAGTATAAATGGCTATAGTTTGAATTCTTTCCAGCTTTCCCATCGATGAAGAAAGATTCCCCGAAATGCTGGTCTCAGCCAGACCTAACACAACCAAGTTGGTGCAGTTTCCAATCTCCTGAGGCAGCTCACCTTTAAGATTTTTATTCCCACCAGCTCGGAAAATTTGCAGCCTGATCAAAGCTCCAATGCTCTTTGGAATATCACCACTGAGTTGATTGTCAAAGAGAGTCAAATACTCTAAACTTGAAAGGTTTCCAATATTAGCTGGAATCCCACCTTCAAGAGAATTTGTGTTGAGAGATAAGCTTTGCAGTTTGCTTAACCTGCAAATTTCCTCTGGGATTTCACCTGAGAGAGAATTATCACTGAGGTCAAGGAAACTAAGCTCATGGTATTCTCCAAACTCTTTGGGAATCGAACCGCTGAGGTTGGTAGATGAAAGGGTAAGGGTCTTCAGATACTTGAGAGAGTGAAAGTTTGAAGGTAGTGAACCTTCCAAATCAACTGCTTTCAAGCTTATCTCGATAACGTTGCGGTTTGAGTTGCAACTGACCCCGAACCATTTGCATGGACTTTGGTCTAAAGGATTCCACGAATTCAACACACCTGTTGAGCTGTTTAAACTGTTCTTCCATGTCAAAAGAGCTCGTCCTTGTTCATCTATAGAGTGACAAGAAAGAAAGAGAAGAGAATTTATTGATAGAAGCAAGGTGAAAGAGAAGATATCGGGAGAAAGTGAGAGGTTCCTTGGGGATGCAGGCATTGTTAAGAGTTGAGAACAGTTTATCTGTTTTGGGATTGTTGAGGGAGGAACCCCATGTTTTGTTTATAGAAGAAATGCAGAAGATCTGGATCCAAGAGCACCTTCTTTTTTACAATTTTTTTATTATTAATGTCATTAGTCTAGTTGTTAGCTAACAGAGGTTGATGCAGATAGATGCTTGGTTTTATTCAAGTGGGTGTTCTTGTAACGCACTTTTTGGTTGTTGCTGTCAAAATCTCAAAAAAGAGGTTATTTTGTAGTTCCCTTTCAAATGCCAGCTCTGTTTCTTACATTACATACGGTAGCAAGGACATAATTTGATCAATTTTTACCGAAAAAACTGTAGTGATTATACAATGACTGCCAATCAAAGTTTCCCTTTTTTTTAAAAACTCTTTTTGCAGTCATGTAGAACTATCTTGCTTCATCCTTTGTAGTCATGTCAAAGTTAGTTAAGAAAGTGAAATTCATAGATCTAAGATTCTTGATTGACAGATATGGTTATGGTTCATATTGGTTTAAATCAAAGATTAGTATCTCTTTCTTATTGTTGATTGAATTGAACTTTACCCTGTAACTGATAAATGTAGTTACAAGATCAGACACAGTTGAATGTTTTCACTCTGGATTCAATAAAGTAAAGATGATTGTGCCTTTTCTGGTGGTCCATGAATAAATGTGGTCACTGTTTATTTTGAAATCTTAATTTTTCAATGGATTAGAAAACCTTACTATAGAGTTTGTCCATTTTCAATTAAATTAACTTCTGAATTAACTAAAGATCTACTAAACAGTTCATCAAAAAGAAAAGGTCAACTTAATTGTCATCAGAATAGAGCAGCTATAAAAAGCGAGTCTTTTTCAATCATTTACAGCAATATTACAAGTATTTAAGGGATCTGAATCTGTATTCGTTATTGCTATTCTGGTTTTGGTTATTGATGTTGATGTGGAATCTGGCTGAGCAGCGACCTGCAAATGTTAATATGTGAAAATTTGAAAGTATGTTTTTATAGAACTGCAAAGCTGGTAATCCTGTCGAGTGGTCTTAGTTATGATGGATTAAAATTTAGCAGAAAATAAAGATTGGCTTCGAGTGGAAGGAACAACAATCGCATCAGCTTATATTATAGATTGTGGATTAACATTCAAATAGTTCACAAAAAGAACGAAGAATAGAGATTGCTTACAATTAGTATTATCTGATGAGCAGCACTAAGTGGCACTGCATTTGGCATTATTATGTCACCAGCACCGTCTGAAACTAAAGTTTTAGACTTTTGTTTGTTAATTAATTTGTCTTTTCTTTTACCTTTGTAGCTTATTCCTCAGGATTTATGGAAGTGATTCTTTTCAGGATCATTATGACAGTTTATTAAAATGCTGAAACAACTTCTGGTTTGGCCATGAAGAACAAGAAATAAAATAAAACAAAGCCTTTATGATAAGAACTTAATTTTGGTTACTTTATGAATGAAATTGGATTGATATGCATCTATTCTGGTAGACAGGAGTGACGGAAAATTCGGAAGAAAGCAGAAGTTTTCATGCAATTCCTACTGAGATTGAATGCGTAAAATGATAGAACATTATAAATGAATGGACCCCAAGAGCCTTTTGTTTTTGAAGGTAGATACATAACTTTTCATCTTCACCTGCCATCTCTGTCTGAATATAAACCACAATTTGACAAGTAGAGCTGGAGGGTGTTCACGTAAATGTGCAAAACATCTATACTATGTCATGATTGTAAAACTTATGCAAAATAAAAAATAGTAATAGTAAAGGAAGATATCAATGAGCCAAACTTTGAGAAACAATAAAGGACAAGAATAGCAGAAGACATGAGAGACTCGAAGAAACATACATGGAAGAACAAGTATTACATACATTCAATGGTCCCTCATCCAACCCTCTTTTCTTTATTACTTTTCTTGGTCACAAGCAACTTGAAAAAGGCTCCCCTATCTTGGAAATTAAAAAAGAGTGAGGTTACATTTGTAAGATAGCGATGGTTTTCTGATACAAAAACAAGGTTGATCCCATCAATAATGTCTGCTTAAGTTTTTCCATTGAGAAACTAGATAGGTGAAAATCCAGCGTGTTATGGATCTAGATCAAACACTCAACTAAACTTGCAGATCTCATCAACGCAAGGTGCTTATAAATGGAATCAGATCATGTGTATGGCTTAGTAGTGACACCAGGAATAGAAGGGCACATGTTCTGATAAAAGAATTGCAAGTTTTTCGTATGTGGCAGAAGATGTAAATATACTTTAAAAAGGGTAGTGGAAGCTGCAAAGAGCAGACAAGCCAATGTCTTCGGCTTAGTTTATAGATATCATGCTCATGCCAGTACCATGCTGCCTACTACCTGCCCTAGTAGTGCAAGTATTTAATATTCTTATTATTGTCCAGATGTGGTTTTGGCAAGATGATGAGCTGCACATGAGAGAAGGGGTGGTGGAGATGGCAGAGTCCTTACCCTTTATTGGTGTCGTGTACCTGAATTGTGGATGTACAAGTGAAATACTCTAAATGTTAGAATTATAAAAAGAACGTAGCCATCCGCAATTTGCAAATGCACATGTTCACACGAGCATGAAGTGTATGAAGAAGCTGCTCACTGGGTTTGTAAAAGAGGGTGGACCCTGAGAATGGTCTGGTCTACCAAATGGAGCCATATGAGACTTTGATCTTCTTGGTACTTGGCACACGTGCAATTAGGTTGTCAAATATGACGTGAAGCTCTTTAAATTATAGTTTAGTCCCTAATAATGCAGCCGCGCATCATAGATCCAAGACAAGATTTGTCATTTGCTTAAATGAAATTCCATCAATTACATCCACTGGGTCCATGATCCTCCAAAGGTTAATTTTCCCATCTAATCAAATTGATAAATTCAATGATTTTGGTTACTGCTCTCACATATGTCTTCTTTATTTTCTCTTGCCTCCAACATCAGATTTGACTCCTAATAATTTCGCCAAATCTATGTCCTACAATGACAATCGTATTATCCAATAATGTGTCCCATACTCCCAAGTTGATCTAAATAATTTCTGAATATTACAGAGTTTGGATCAATTGGCTTTTGATCTTTCTCTTGCTCATTTAGCTGGGATCATCCATTCATAGTCGATTCAATCATTCTTTGCATACAAAGCAGATCATGTAATGGACTCTCAATCAAAAAGCATGAACAATTCCAAGTTACCATCTAATTGGAGTAGTATAGCAGAGGAAACTTGGATAAATCTTTCTTCTTCTTCTTCTTTTTCACCCTTGTATCAAGGGATTTTGTATTTTAGGCCAACTGTCCATCTAATGATATCAATTGCAAACTTTGCTCTGTAATTTCAACATAACTTTGGCTTTGTTCTTCCTTCTTTTGCTTTCTGCGAATACCCTTTTCTCTAAAACACGGCTTTGTCATGTACAAGCACCCCCAAAGGTCAAATCCCTGCTCGATTTACTGTTTCTTTGATGTCCTAATCTTTCCATAATTTCAGGATTCCTGTTCCCAAAACAAGCCTCTCTTTTATCTCTTTGTTGTTATCATATAGTATACACCACGTCATGTGTATGGAGTGGGCAGGATTCCACACACAAAAAGGAGTTTCTTATATTCCTAATCAAAGTCAATAGTCAAAAGCCCATCGAACATGGCCTTTACCTAAAGTTTATTAAACCAATTATTAAGCTAAACCAACAAAGATTCCATTTTTTATAGACCCATGAAAGCTACTTGTGTGTCATTCAAGCTCTCCAATTACTAACAGAAATGGGTCTAAATATTATTAAGAGCCCACAACTAAGCAAATGGAGTCCAGCACCCACCACCAGAAATAAAGAACAAAACTGGGCGCTTACCCCTCCACAACACAAGAAGCTTTTGTTTATACTTTCTTAAAATTGAAGGACCGGACTAGACTGGACAGGTGTGTATTTCTCATAGGGATCCCCAAAACCTCCATTGGCCACCATGAGAGGAAATGCGATGGCAGTGGCACAAATATATTTGCGCATCCAGATCAATGGACGGACCCAATTGCACAAGAAATGAGTTACTATAGATGGCACCGAATGGAAGTCTATCAATTGTTCAACAAGATTAAAGAGCAAAACCTTTCATCTAGTTTTGTACAATAATACAGGATTAGTATGCAATAGAGCTGTGGAGCACCACGGAAACATAGATGTGGCCACTCACCATACTGCCTAGAAATCCCAAAGTAAAAGGAAGCCTTGAGAGAAATATTGAAAAGAGAGAGCAGAATAGGCATTAGACACGCAGAACCACATTTCTGATTTGTACTTAATAGAACTGACACAAACAAGATTTTGTCAACCTACCCCAATTTTGATATCCTATGATCAAGTTGATTAGAATGACCTCTGAGAGCAAAGAACGACCCATAATAAAGCCATATCCAAGTGTGAAGCATATGGCAAATTTCTGGGGCACAAGTACAATCACTGGAAGGAACATGGTAAATGTAATGAAGCCAAAAAAAACACAGTCAGTGGCTAGAAACAAGTCAAAACAGATCCGCGCTTTGCCTGAATGAATGTTACTCAAATTTTCAGGTATATCTCTCACTCCTTTGGAATCTCTGAACATGAATTACAAGCAACATAAAGGAATCCTACAGAAAGTTAAGGGTCGTTTGGTTTAACTTTTATTTTTTTGTTGTTGTTTTTTATTTTTGTTTCTTATTTTTTATTTATATTTTTTTCTTAAAAAATAAAAATCTATTTGATTAAGATTTGTAATATAAAAATTGAAAACAAAAACTTATTTGGTTGAGATTTCTAATAAAAACTATTTATTATTCTATTTTATTGTTTTTAATTATACTAATAATTATAATAAAATACATTATATTTCAAATTTATTATTATTATTATTATTAAAATTAAATATATGTAAATAAAATATTATTAAAAATTATACATTAATATCTAGTTCTTCATGATTATAAGCAACAATAACCTTTGTGAAGACAAGAATAGGCTGAACATTTGAAAAAAATTATTATGTGAAGAAACAAAGAAAAGACACGTGAAACTAGGCTTTAAGAGTAGGTTCTGCTGCATTAAATGGTGCATTAAACCGTATAAAGACAATAAAGTGAAAACAAGTGCTCTATATCTTCATCTTCATTTTGCAACGTCCCCTTTCTCTCTCTCTCTCACACACACGCACTGCCAGTCTCACCCACAAAGTTTCAATATTTCCTCTTCCATTTGGTTTTATGATCGATATCGTATCGACCCTTTCGCCTTTGTACCATTTCCATTAAGGATTTCATTTTATTTCCATTGCCTTTGTACCCAAGCGTCCTTCCCATCACCACCGATCTGAAGCGTCTCAGAGAAGGCTAGCGAGTCCAAAGCAGTAATCTTGGAGTCCGAGAAGAAAGAGTCGGAGTTTGAGACGATGTAGTCGAAGAGCAAAAAAGTAACAATCCAGATATGCAAAACGAAACACAGCAACGCAAAACAAAAGACATCCAAAAACACAGTACTAAAAAAGAGAAAACTCAGCAGTCAAGGCAAGCAGCATAAAATGCAGGCACAAAATGTAAGACACAATAGCAACAGTGGAAAGAAGCAACACGCCAGCACGGTAGAGAAAGAAAGAGAAAATTGCAGAGCCAAAGCAACAGCCCAAAGGAAATAAAATGCAGCAGAACCAGAGGAAGTAAAAATAGAGAAAATAAAAACTTAGAGAAGGAGAAATCAACCTTCTTAGGAAATCACTAATAACACTAAATTAAAAAGACTTCCATCCAATGTACTGCAAAAAAGAGTATTTCATCCCCAGCATGAAATCTAACCTAACGAAGAACTGATATACTAAGCAGTAGGCATCTAGCAAATGCAAAAAACTGGATCCAGTAAGCAAACGCAAATAATATCAGATCTCCAAATCAAAAGCCATCAACACAGAAGCAAAAAGAAACCCAAACCCACAAATGATCTCGAGCCAAAGAGCCTGTCCTTTCCCAATACCAACCACCGCAGGACCATGTCCACCGACACCTGGTGGTACAATGACCGTAAGAGTACACCTACCAAGCGAGAAAGTACCCCCACCAAGCAACACCGCATCCACGGTTTTAGTCGAAGAAGACGGAGAAAAGAAGGTGGAGTACAAATCTAAACAACAAATGAGCACAGGAATATACACACAACTAGGTTAGCATGGTGTAGGAAGCAGAAATGCATCGCTCGGTTTTCATTATGAAAACTTGTTTTCAAAATTCACGAAAACGTTATTTTTACGTTTTCGTAAAACGGATGTTGTTTTTTATTTTTAACAACCAAATATATAAACGTCACTGACCAAACATGATTTTAAGACTTGTTTTTTAATTATGAAAACCGTAACCAAAAATTGAAAAAAATGCAAACAAACAGGCCCTAAGAGAACACTCTTGGGTTGGTCTGCAACTAGTCTGTCTTTGGCAGGCCACGTTACATTAGCCAAGACAACGCTACAAAGCCTTCCTTTTTTTGCCATGCAAATAACCAAGTTGTCGTACCACGTATGTGATAAGATAGAGTAGCAGTTTAGATAGTTTATTTGGGGTTCATGTAGAACTAATCACAAGATAAGTTTAGTGACATGGGAGGATATATGGCGACGGAGAGAAAACAGAGGATTAGGCATTCAGAAACTCCGAGTGATGAATGAAGCTTTTATTATGAAAGCTAATTGGCAGTTGATTCATTATACTGATAAATTGTGGGTTAAGGCGTTACGAGCAAAGTATGGAGTTCAGGACAACGTGCCAACCGAGCTTAAGAGAAAAGGATCCCCTTTTTGGAATGCACTCAGCGACGTGTGGGAGAACTTGTATGATGACTTGGATTGGACTCTAGGTAATGGCAATCTGGCCCGTTTTTGGTTAGATAGATGGTCGATCAATGAACATCCGCTAATGAACTATACGACGGGTGCTAATCCAGAGGATATTATTTCTGAATCTGTAAGTGCGTTTGCTCATTTGGACAGAAGTTGGAATTGGAGCCTATTTTCGTCAAGTCTTCTGTCAGGCATTCTCATGAACCTCATTTCAAGGCCGCGTCCACTAGTAGGGGAAGGAGTCGATGAAGTCTATTGGAAACACTCAGCTAGTGACATGTCTCAATTAAATCAGCATATGAAATTTTAGTGGAGGATGAAGCACATGTAAGGATAAATGAATGGACAAACATCTGGAAGTGGAAGGGTCCAGAAAGAATTAAATTATTTCTGTGGTTAGCAACCCAGGGTCGACTCCCTACATGATGGGAGCTAGCTAGAAGGACTGTAGTTCAGGATACTCGGTGCACAAGGTGTGAGGAGGATATGGAGACTTCGATCCATGTTCTGTGTGTAGGAAAATCCTGGTATATGCATCATATACACGCGGTGAGAAAAACAAAAAAAAATTGTTTCAAGACTTTCCCGAAATCTAGGATCTATGTGTCTATACAAGGAAGTACCATTAAACCTAGCTAAAAATTCTTAATTCACATATAT